>OZ024752.1:33167579-33180079 GCA_964016885.1 Eledone cirrhosa
TTAAGCCCATATTACTTTATGGATCCGAAACTTGGACACTAACATCACAACTTGAGAGGACATCCCACCTTGTCTAAAATCTATGGCAAACTCCCTCGAGCCTCTGCCCTTCTAAAATCCCGGAGAGCTCAATTTGCTGGCCACTGTCACCGTGCCAGCTATGAAATCATATCCGCTCTCTTGCTCTGGAACCCTGACTCCAGCCTGACTAGGAGTAGGAAGCTGTCACTGCATAACACTGTTACAACATTAACATAAGAACACTTTCTATCCCACCAAACATACATACAAATATCACTGCATAACACTGTTACAACATTAACATAAGAACACTTTCTATCCCACCAAACATACATACAAATACCACTGCATAACACTGTTACAACATTAACATAAGAACACTTTCTATCCCACCAAACATACATACAAATATCACTGCATAACACTGTTACAACATTAACATAAGAACACTTTCTATCCCACCAAACATACATACAAATATCACTGCATAACACTGTTACAACATTAACATAAGAACACTTTCTATCCCACCAAACATACATACAAATACCACTGCATAACACTGTTACAACATTAACATAAGAACACTTTCTATCCCACCAAACATACATACAAATATCACTGCATAACACTGTTACAACATTAACATAAGAACACTTTCTATCCCACCAAACATACATACAAATACCACTGCATAACACTGTTACAACATTAACATAAGAACACTTTCTATCCCACCAAACATACATACAAATATCACTGCATAACACTGTTACAACATTAACATAAGAACACTTTCTATCCCACCAAACATACATACAAATACCACTGCATAACACTGTTACAACATTAACATAAGAACACTTTCTATCCCACCAAACATACATACAAATACCACTGCATAACACTGTTACAACATTAACATAAGAACACTTTCTATCCCACCAAACATACATACAAATATCACTGCAGAATACTACTACAATAATATTTATGAAATATTATCCATCCAGACAAATATAAAAATCACATAACCACATAATCAACAGCAGTATCAGTAACCTCACAACCCATAAACACTGTCCTGAGATGAAAACCTCCATTGATAAGTGTAGAAGACAAAGGAAGAAAAACTGTCACACTCTAACTGAATCTATCTAGCTTACCTATGTTGTCATCATCATCATCATTACCGCTTTACGTTCATTCTTCCACGCTAGCATGGGTTAGACGGGTTGTCCTGTTGTGGGCAATGCCAGGTCAAGTGACCATGTCTTGCTCATACGGAACTGATTTGGGCTTGATTTCTACAGCTAGATGCCCTTCCTAACACCAACCTCATTTACAGTAAGTACTGGGTGATTTTTTACTGTGGCGCCTACATGACCACTTTACAGTGTGGACTGGGTGCTTTTTTACTGTGGCGCCTACATGACCACTTTACTGTGTGGACTGGGTGATTTTCTGTCATGACACCTACACAACCACTTTACAGTGGAAGTCTATATGCTTGGCTTTACAGTGGAAGTCTATATGCTTGGCTACTAGAATCTACCAATATACAGATGAACCTACTTAGAAACCTGTGGTGGATCAACTGTAAATTATACCCTACCATCTTTAAAAATGAAGAGCACACTGGGTAATGTTGTCCTTGATACACTATGTCTGATATAAAGATAGATAGGTCACAGCCAGAATTGTTGGGATAATGGATTTGCTTGATCCTTGATCAATGATGATCTGCAGCTCAAAAAACAACAGTAACAGATATACAGAAACAGGCTGAACAGATCAATAAAATATACATCTGAACTACCATGCAACTTTCCATAGTGATAAGAAACTCTCAGGAGGGCTGGACAAGAGAAGAAACTCCTCTAAAGCAAGTGAGTCTCCTTTAAAAAAGGAGTCAAAACATTTGCTTGATGCAATAGATATAAAGAGACAAATTGAACAGATAAAAAAAATACATGTCTGAACTACCACACAATTTTCCATATAATAAACTCCTGCATATGAGAATGTGTAATGTAATCCTCAAATAAAAACTGGCATGGAACTGTAACATAGTACTAGAACCATTGATCAAATCAAGTCATTTTTATTACTATATATGGACCTGTTATTTTTATCTAAAGGCATTTTTTCCAATTTCACCCCGCCCGTCCCTTCTATCTATCTTATTTCTCATTGTTTCTTCTGATGAAGGACTAGTGTCCGAAACGTTAAGACCCTCTTCCTGTTATATCAAGCATTAACATAATATATTCCTTCCATATACTGTACCGATTGTGTTGTTATTTCAGTTTACCTTTTACATACATATGTATACATTATATATATATATATATATATTACTATCTGTCTATCAAATATATCTATCTATCTGTCTATCAAAATATATATGTGTGTATGTATATATGTGTGTGTATATATATATATATATATATGTATATAAACAGTGTGTATATATATATATATATATATGTATATAAACAGGAGGTATTCAAGATTGCGAGGCAGTGTGTCAGAGATAGTTGTGATGTCATTGGAGAGAAGTGTATCCGGAATGATAAAGGTGAGCTTGCCCTCACAAGTGCTGAGAAGAAAGATGCATGGAAGAGTCATTATGATAGATTACTAAATGAGGAGAATGCATGGGAAGAAGAGACCCTACCCCACGTAGACCCTATAGAGGGACCAGCAGTACAAGTCAGCGGCAGCGTAGTAAGTAAGGCAATCAGAGATATGAAGATAGGGAAGGCAACCGGTCCATCGGGTATAGCTGCCGAGATGCTGAAGGCATCTGGGTCTGTAGGTCACACTATAACCACACGTATCGTTAACCAGGTAATACTAGAGGGGGCCATACCAAAAGATTGGTGCAGTAGCATCATTGTCAACTGCTACAAAGGTAAAGGCGATGCACTAGATAGAGGAAACTATAGAGGTATAAAGTTGATGGACCAGGTCATGAAAGTAACAGAAAGAGTTATAGCACAGCTGATTAGGGACCGGGTGAATATAGACGAGATGCAATTTGGGTTTGTACCAGGGAAAGGCACCACTGATGCGCTCTTCCTTGTGAGGCAATTACAGGAAAAGTACCTAGCTAAAAGTAAGCCACTCTACTTGGCATTTGTCGACCTTGAGAAAGCCTTTGACAGAGTTCCACGTGCAGTAATCTGGTGGGCTCTTAGAAAACTAGGAGTAGATGAATGGCTTGTGAAAGCGGTACAAGCCATGTATAGGGGAGCAGTCAGCAAAGTTAGGATTGGCAATGAGTATAGCGAGGAATTTAGCGTACAGGTTGGGGTCCACCAGGGCTCTGTTCTTAGCCCTCTCCTGTTCATCATAGTCCTGCAGGCAATAACGGAGGAGTTTAAGACCGGATGCCCATGGGAACTCCTGTATGCTGATGACCTCGCACTCATAGCTGAATCTATGGTAGAACTAGAGAATAAATTCCAAACCTGGAAGCAGGGACTAGAGAGAAAGGGCCTCAAAGTCAACATGACAAAGACTAAGGTCCTTATAAGTAGACGAGAAAACAGAACCCAGATCCCCTCAGGGAAATGGCCTTGCTCAGTATGTAGGAAAGGTGTAGGTAGGAACTCCATTCTTTGCCCCAAATGCAAACAATGGGTACACAAGAGATGTAGCGGGATCTCAGGAAGCTTAATTAAGAATGTAGGATTCACATGCAGCAGCTGTGCTGAAACAGCAAGCAAACAGCCACAGGAAACAAGTACCACCAATCTCTGGGAGGGCCCTGTAGAAACAGTAGACAGCTTCTGCTACCTAGGTGACCGAATTAGCAACGGAGGTGGGTGCTCAGAAAGTACAATAACTAGGGTAAGAACGGGATGGAAGAAGTTTAGGGAACTACTACCACTGCTAGCTGCAAAAGGCTTCTCCCTCAGAATGAAAGGCAGACTGTATGATGCGTGTATCCGAACAGCGATGTTGCATGGTAGTGAGACCTGGGCGCTGAAGGTGGAAGACTTACGTAGATTAGAGAGAAACGAAGCCTGCATGCTCCGATGGATGTGTAACAGTAATATACGTGAACGACAAAGCATAAATGAATTGAGAGAGAGACTGAGCATAAGAGGAATCAAATGCTGCGTGCAGGAGAGGCGGTTACGCTGGTATGGACATGTGATGCGTATGAAGGATGACAGCTGCATAAAAAGGTGCAGAGCACTAGAAGTTGATGGAAACCGCGGAGTGGGGAGACCCAAGATGACTTGGGATGAGGTGATAAAAGCCGACCTTACCCAACTACACCTCTCAAAGTCAATGACACACGACCGTGACTTCTGGCGTCACGCAGTAATACAGGGTACCCGACCTCCCATGGGTACATGCTGAAGCATATAAACAATATGCCCCCCCCCCCCCACCGCAAGGTGGTCGTGGAGGTGCCACGGCAAAAAAGCACCCAGCCCACACTGTAAAGTGGACGTGTAGGCGCCACGAAAAAGCACCCAGCACTCACTGTAAATGAGGTTGGTGTTAGGAAGGGCATCCAGCTGTAGAAATCAAGCCAGATCAGTTCCTGTATGAGCAAGGCATGGTCAGCCGACCAGACACTGCCCACAACAGGACAACCCGTCTAACCCATGCTAGCGTGGAAGAACGGACGTAAAACGGTGATGATGATGATGATGATATATATATATATATATATATATATATATATAAATATATATACACACACATATATATATATATATATAAATATATATATACACACATATATATATACACATATATATATATATACACACATATATATATACACATATATATATATATATACACATACATACATATATATATATACACACACATATATATATACATACATATATATATATATATATACACACATATATACATACACACATATATATTTTGATAGACAGATAGATAGATATGCACCATAGGCTTGCTTTATCAGGATTGGTCAGGATTAGATAATAACAACCAACACATTGTCAAAGAATATTCAACAAGCACATCACAAAGATAAGTCACAGCTGCATGCAAAACATGTTAAATGTCATTAAGAAACACAACACTAAAACATTGCAATCAAACGAAGAACAAAAGAAGCCAAGATGCAATTGCCAAACAATGGAAAGCTGTCTACTAAAAGAAGCATTGTATAAGGGGCTGACAACCACACAGAGAATTCTTTTAAAAGTTGCTTGTATTAACACAACAGTTCATTCCATAATACCAGGTCATTTTTCAAATGTTTTGGGAGATTGAGGGATAAAAGTGATACCAGTAATATTACATGGCCAATATATTATTAATTATTTCTTCTTAATACACTGATGAGTACAGCTGAGCACAGGATAAATTGCACAAAACTTTTAAACCTAGATAAATAGCACAGCTTACCTTATACATGGTATATTACCAGACACCATACATATATGATATAATATCAGGCACCATACATATATACATACATATATACAATGTAAAACATTCCAGAAACTCTGCATGTAATAACTGCATATACACATGTATAAGTCAAATGTATAAGTCAAATGTATAAGTCAAAACATACAGATGTACACATACAATAATATCCAATACCTAAACGCACACACACAAACACATACAGACATACATACGTATTTAGCTAGTTGATGTTGTCTAAATTTTAACCTGTTGACTGCTGCGTATATTTTCCACAGCTACAGTGCTGTGCTGTTTTTTTTTCAGTAAAATGACTATTTTTTTAAACAAACATTTATTAACATCACATATCTGAATGATTGACAAATGTCACATCAATAAACTAGTAACTCCATCTAGCTTTGAAGTTATGAACTTTTGGAAACGATTTCATAACTTTGAAGTTATGAACTGTTGGAAAAGAATTCAAACATATTAAGATGAGTTATCTCATCTACGGCACTGAAGAGGTTAATGAAAGAGTCTTATGTCTATGTTAGAAACCAACTCTCTCTATATTGATAGAAATTTATAAAAGAACAAAACCAGAACATATATATATACATACATACATACATACATACATATGGCTTATATACCCCTTCTAAACAATGTGTTGATTAGCTGCCTCAGCTAAAATAGGGGATTCTGTTCATATTTAAGTATATATGGTACTTCAACAACATGCAAATCCCTAAAGTTGAAAATTAGAAATTTCCTCAGCATATTATCAAAGAAAAATAGATTTTAAATAATTTTTGAAAAAACTATAAAAGCATTCTTTGCTTTCTCTTTTTCCTTTTTTTCTGTTTTTAAAGAAACAAAATATAATTTACCATTTCATGTAAACATGCCACCTGATTCTTTAACGTTGCTTCCTGTCGGTTTTTTTCTTCTTGTATACTTTTGACAATATCTTCTTTTTCTTTCACTATTTTATTCCTGTTTTGAAGTTCCCGTTCCTTGTTATCCATATTCTGTAACATGAAGAAATAACTGTTACTTTCTAATTCTGTAAACTATAAACCCCATATTTAGACTAATTCTTCATCTCTTCTCACTTCTTCCCTGTGTTGTCTTCACATAAGCTGACTTTGATTGTTAATATTTACATTATGGTTGTAAACATATCAACAAATTTTACTATTCTATTATATCCTGTTTATAATTCAGTGTTCTAAGTTCAATACAATACAATAACTAGAAAATCAATATATATCATTATTATCCTCATCATCACCATTTAACATCCATTTTTCCACACTAACATGATTAATGATTCTATTTACAATATTCTCAAAATAGAAGAACTGGTCAACATAATTGGATGCAAACAAAGTCCCAGGTTTAATATCAGAGTGACCTTCTTCTAGAAAGATGTCTTAATGAAGATGACAAGTCTCTTGCTCCACATAAAAAAAAATTTTTTAAATCTTATTGGATGGCCATTGACTGAGTTCCTCCACCCTTTGACAGGCTTTGTTTTTCATCCCACAGGGTGTCCAAGATCACCCTCCTCACCAAGCAAGCTTGATGGGGTTGCCGACTTGACTATACATACATACACACACACATACATAAGAAATTGCTTTGAATCAAAATGACAGAACTAATACTACCTCTACAGACTTTTGGTGTTGAAGCTGTTGAGCACTCAACTGAAAATGTGCTGCAGACAATTCTTCTTTCACTAAATTCAATTCAGATGAAACCATTTCTTGGTTTTCTTCAATTTCATCTCTTAAACGGTTAATAGTTTCTTCTTTCTCTTGTAAAATATCTTTGAAATCTTGTTCGGATAACTGCAAGTGTTTATTATCTTCAAGCAAATGATCTTTGTCAACTTGTAAGGAATCTATCACAGACTGTAAAGTTATTCGCATATCATTGGACTTCATATTTTCCAAGATAGTTTGATCGAGTTCTTGTTTTATATCAATTTTTTCTGTTTCGGTTTTCACGACTTTCACATGTAAATCGGCTGTTTCCTTCTTTAAACTTTCCATTCCTTTCGTAAGATTTTGGTTTTCTTCTAAAACTTCATTTAGCTTAGTTTGGAATTTTTCTTTAGAACGAAGTAATTGTTCTTCGGTTTCTTTATGTTTCTCATTTATTACTGATATCTGCATCTCATATTGTTCTTTATATTCTTCAACTTCGGATTGAAGAGCAAAGTGTTTCTCTTTTAATTCTTCATGATTCTTTTCTAAAGAGGACAGTTTTTCACTGAGTTCTTCATTTTGAAAAAGCATATTTTCTCTTTCACTATCAAAATTGGTAATCTCGTCTTTAGAAGCTTCATTCATCTCCCCTAAAGTAATACATTCTTTATCTTTTATATCTAAATCAGATTCTAGCTTTTGAATACATTCTTTCAAATACGAATTCTCAGAGGTCATTTTTCCCATTTTTTCACCGAAATCAGATTCTTGTTTTTGTAAATCTGCCGTCAGTGATTTAGAACTTTCCAATTCTGATTTTAAAATCAATATTTCTGTTAGAATTTCTTCATCTGGCTCTTGTTGTTGATGTAAATTTCTTTGGAGATTTTCAGTTTTAGCTTCTTTTACAAAGTCAAACAGTTTCTGTACAGTGTTACTCAGTTCATCATCCATAGATTCAAAATTAGAAACACTATCCTACAATAACAAACAAAAGAAATAATTCATTAGTTTCCATATTTCAACTGATTTCTAACATCATATTCTCCAGGCTCATTTTTTTTTTTAGATATTCTTTCATTTTTTAATTCTTCAGAGCTTAACAATAACAATTTGTCAATATGTTCTCTCTCTCTGTATATATATATCAACAAGACTTCTCAGATTGCTCTCTAAGCCCCCTCCCCCCACTTGACGAATTTGGGATCATTAAAATTGCTATGGTAAATTTCTATCGTTCTCATTCTTTTATCCTATTTTCTCTAATTCTTATTGCCTTGGCACTTATAATCTCACATGCATTGTCAGGCTTTCAAATAATTGAATTTATTTCCTAGTTAAATTTGTATCTCTTATTCCACACTGCTTCAAGCAAACTTACACCACTTTGTTATATATATATATACATATATATATATATGGTTGGTGTTAGGAAGGTCATCCAGCCGTAGAAAACCTGCCAGACAGCCCTATACGAGCGAGACATGGTCACCCGACCAATCTTGCCTCAAGTAGGAAGATAGACGTTAAACATTGATGATGATGATGATATATCATCATTTCATCATTTCATTTTACGTCCACTTTTCCCTGCTTGCAAGGGTGGGACGGGAACTGATCCTGGCTTGATTTCTACAGCTGGATGCCCTTCCTAACACCAACCTCATTTGCAGTGAGTGATGGGTGCTTTTTTGCCGTGGCACCTCCACGACCACTTTGCAGTGGAATGATAGGGACCCCAGTCCCTTTCATCTCATTTCTACAGCTGAGTAAACTGGAGCAATGTGAAATAAAGTGTCTTGTTCAAGGAAACAACACATCACCCGGTCTGAGAAGAACTCACAACCTTTCGATTGCAAGGCCAATGCTCTAACCATTAAGCCATGTGCCTCCATCTATGCATGTGCCTCCATGTATGCATGATATATATATATATATATATATATATATATATATATATATATATATATATATATATATATATATATATATATATATATATATATATATATATATATATATCATGCATACATACATAATATATATACTCTACTATCGACTACTCGTATTGGTACAACCTCCAGTAATCGACAAAGGGGAATTGTTTTTTAATTTTGATTTTAACATTATTAATTTAATCTAGGACTTCGATCATCATCATTATCATCATCATGGTTTAAGGTCCACTTCCCATGCTTGCATAAGTTAGATGGTTTGTCACATTAAGAGACAAATCAGGTCCAAAGACCACATCATGCTCATACGGATCTGTATTTTGGCTAGGTTTCTACAGCTGAATGCCCTTCCTAATGCCAACCACTAAATATATTTACACATTTCATCATCATCATCATTTCATTTTACGTCTGCTTTTTCCCTGCTTGCAAGGGTGGGACGGGAACTGATTCTGGCTTGATTTCTACAGCTGGATGCCCTTCCTAACACCAACCTCATTTACAGTGAGTGCTGGGTGCTTTTTTGCCGTGGCACCTACACGTCCACTTTACAGTGGAATAATAGAGACCCCAGTCCCTATCATCTCATTTCTACAGCTGAGTAAACTGGAGCAATTTTAATTATTCATAACCTATAAGTTTCATATAGTTATTTTTTGTATTGTGTTAACAAACATATCTGGAGAGGAGATGGGCTCCACCAGGTTTTAAAAAATGCCCTAGAAACTCCATATATCAATACAGTATCCCTACGACACCCTAGGGTGTTACAGGACCATACGTGAAACAAGCCTACACAGTATATAGACCAACCTTACCTGTTCATCAATAGATTCTAAATCTAAAAGATTATTTAGAGTAAATTTCAGTTGTTGAGATTGTTGTTGGTATTTGTTTAATAGCTCAGCTTTCTCTTCAACCGATTGTTGTAGCAACACAAGCTCTTCATTCTGTCGGTGAAGTTCTCGTTGGACTTCTTCAAAATCTTCACATTTCCTTTGCAAACGGCGATTTTCCCATAAAATTTTTTCAAGTTCATTTTCATATTCTTGCTTCAAATTTTCCACACTGTCGCAATTATCATCATCATCATCATCATCATCATCATCATCATCATCATCATCATCATCATTAATAGTATCATTTTCATTTTCTTGTGATGCTGTCAAAGGTTGGAATTGTTCTTCTTGCACGGCTGTTGTTTCAGCAACTTCAATTTCTGTGGACTTCAAACTATTTATTTGTTGCTCCAGAATAGCCTTTTCCTTCTCCAAGACATCTATCCTGGATTTGTTAGTATTAACAATTTGTTCATGTTCAAACTCTATCTCGGTCAATTTGATCTGAAGAGACTTAAGGCCTTCTGTAAGATTTCTTCGCTCTAAATCTAATCTGTCCTTTTCATCTCGCCAAGCTTGCTGGGAATTACTAAATTCTATACTCAAGGAATCGTAACTGCAAAGAAAGAATTGGAAAGATTGAACGTAAAATTAAACAGATGGAGGTCTACTTGCTGATAACAATCACAATTTGGAAAAAAAGTTATCATAGACATATTTATAAACACCCTTAACAAATAAGTATTTCTACTTTTGGCACAAGGCCAGCAATTACCCCAGTGCATTACTGGTACTTCATTTTATCGATCCCTGTAAGGATGAAAGGCAAAGTTAACCTTGGCAGGATTTGAACTCAGAACGTAAAGGGCCATAACTCTATGCTACAAAGCATGACGTCTGACGCTCTACCGATACTGCCAATCCCTTAACAAATAATATAATTAGTTCCTTATATTCTGAAGAAGGGAATTTAAAGTCCTGGAATATTAGTTTGTAAGAAACAACAGCAACAAAACAAAAACAAACCAAAGATTACCAGGTAACTTACTTTTCTGTTACCTTCATTTTAGGTCTATTTTGCATTGTTTAGCCTTATATCACTTTCCACATTATATATAATTAACTAAATTAACAGAAGTAATGAATTGAACAACAACAACAAAGAAAGAGAGAAAGAAAGAGGAAGAAGAAAAAGAAGGATTTACTCTTGTTTCAGAGTTCTGTATTTTTCTTTCATCTCGTCCAATTTTTCGACCCAAATGGCAACCTCTTGACTAGTAGTGAATTTTTCCTCTTCTAATTCTTCAATTTTAGAGAATAATTCTGAACAGGAGACAATAGAACCAGTGTCTCTGGGAGACATATATTGTTCATCAATAGATTCAGCAAAAGAGGATGCAACATCAATTTTGGAGGATGGACTATCCTGTAAACAGAATCAACATAGAATTAACATTTGGATACCATATTTACCTGAAACCATTCCTGGTTCTATGAAAAGAAATTGTTTATTTTACAATGCTTATAATTTATCTAAAAAGCTTCCATCATAATTCTATCGAAAAAAATTTGTTTCAAACACTAGCTTAATAATGGTTTCTTATATAAGCAATTTGGGGAGAGGGGAAAGTCGATTAAATCGACCCCAGTGCGTGACTGGTACTTTATTTATCGGCCCCGTAAGGATGAAAGGCAAAGTTAACCTCGGCGGGATTTGAACTCAGATCATAAAGGGCCGTAACTCTTTGCTGCAAAGCATGGCGTCCGACCCTCTACCGATACTGCCAATCCACTGCCCTAAACACTAGCTTAATAATGAGAGAATGAGTGATATTATCGGAAACCATTCCTGCTTATCATCATCATCGTTTTAATGTCCATCTTCCCTGCTAGCAAGGGTTGGATGGGTCTACATAGACCAAGTCAGTACTGAAGCAGTGGCTACTAAACTCCTAGACAAGCCAGGGATCTGTTATCTTACTTATGTATGGTCTCAAGTTTCACCGAATGTACAGGAGAGGTTGTCATGACTATGACACAACTGAGGGGCCTCCCATCCCTTTGTTTGGCAAGCTTTCTATGGCTAGATACCCTTCCTTTCACCAACCACTTTACAGCATGTACTGAGTGCATTTACTGTCTAGATCAGGCTCATTAAACTGAGGGTTCCCCAAGGGCCACATGGGTCACATATGTGTTGTCTGAGGGTCACATGGGTCACATGTGTTGTCTGAGGGCCACACATGACTACTAATTGCACACATTACAACTAATATTTTTTATTTTATATTACACTCACGCTGTAAAAATCTTTGTGTGGGCTGCAAGTGTGCTTGTAAAGGGCCACGTGTTTGACATGCCTGGTGTAGATCACCAACACTAGGGAGGCTGTTATGTCCTTGACATGACTAAAAACTCCTCCTAATATTTATTTTTTTAAATTTCCATCATAATTCTATGTAAAAAAGCTTTAAGTTATGTTCCAAATGTTAGCTTAATAACGAGAAAATTAGTAATATTTTGAAATGCTTATATCTGAGTCA
>OZ024752.1:33185079-33197579 GCA_964016885.1 Eledone cirrhosa
GAGACATTACACTCAGCTGAGAGTGAATACCAGCTACTGTTGGTACTCAGTAGCTGAGGAGTTAATCCTGTGATAGACAAGCATCCTATCCAGGGAGAGACTTGTACTCTCAGTCACTTAATACCAAGGAGACCATGGATAAGCAGCAACCTCATCAGCCTTCGGTTTAGAACAGTTTGGGGGGCAGGTTGGTTGAATATCACTCTAACATAATATTGATTTCATACATAGGTATAGTTTTCTTAGAGTCGATGAATCAAAACAGAGGTTATGTGGTGTTTATGCCATTCACAAAAACATTTGCAATTCCAGTAAACTAGCTTTAACTGGATCAGAGTTGGGTACCTGCAAATGTAAATAAAGTATTTACCTTGTGACCCGTCCATTCGAAATACACTGTTGAATTGTATCTGCAAGTCGTTTATGAACAAGAGCAAAGCGAATCAATGCCCTTCCTTTCCCTACAGCTGTGCGATACTGTTTAAAGAGAAAAACAAACATATTGAGATATTTTACTATAAAAAAAAATTATTCAAAGTGATAAAGATATTCAGAGACAGAAATACTATTTGTTGTTGTTATGAGAACGGTATCCTCAGATGAAATTCAATTTTGCGATATGCCACTGGCAGGAAAAACACGTCCTTCTGCTCGTGTACCCAGCAGACATATCCTGCAGACATATGTCTGCCGGGCGCACAAGCAGAAGGACGTGTTTTTCCTGCCAGCGGCATATCACAAAATTGAATTTCATCTGAGGATACCGTTCTCATAACAACAACAAATGCATGAATTACATCTTGGATTGCATGGGAGAACCGTTAAAATAATTATAATGAATAAACTATTTATGTAACAACAGCATCTTTATTAATGTTTTTATTATACTGAATCCCGCCGAGGTTAACTTTGCCTATCATCCTTACGGGGTCGATAAAATAAAGTACCAGTAATTGCACTGGGTAATTGCTGGCCTTGTGCCAATAGTAGAAACAATTATTATACTGAATCTCCAACGTAACTACAAACTACGAATGTTGAGAGCTTTCTCCTGTTTTCTCCTGTTTATACCAAAACAATCTCTTCAGAATATATATCCTCATCATCATCATCATCATCATCATCGTTTAACGTCCGTGTTCCACGCTTGCATGGGTTTGGACGGGAGTTTTCCCACTTGAGGCAAGAGTGGTTGTCTTGCTCGCATAGGACTGTCTGGCAGGTTTTCTACAGCTGGATGCCCTTCCTAACACCAACCACATTTACAGTGTGGGGCTGGGAGGTTTTTACCGTGTTGCCTACACGGCCACATTACAGCGTGGACTGTGTGTTTTTTTGTCGTGACACCTACATGATCTCATTTGTTTCGGCCTGGATGTTGTGGCACCAACAATATATATATATATATATATATATAATATATATATATATATATATATATATAATATATATATATATATATATTATATATATATATATATATATATATATATATATATATATATATATATATATATATATATATATATACATATATATATATACACTCACACACACATACATATATGTTGTCTAACCTGATTAGTTTTTTCGTTGTTTTGGTATTGTATGGTTGGGTTTTGCCTGCCGCAATTTTCAATTTGTCCAGCTATCTAAACGTAATGTTATTACTCTAAGGACCTACCCTTATTGAGTGCTTTGCTACTCATCCCTAATTGTAGGTCGAGTTTGCTTGTCCACAGCCAAAGCTTCGATTTTACTAAGCTTCCACTTGTATATATGTATCATCATTCATCATCATCATTTCATTTTACGTCCACTTTTCCCTGCTTGCAAGGGTGGGACGGGAACTGATTCTGGCTTGATTTCTACATGCCCTTCCTAACACCAACCTCATTTACAGTGAGTGCTGGGTGCTTTTTTGCCATGGCACCTTCACGACCACTTTGCAGTGGAATGATATGGACTCAAGTCCCTATCATCTCATTTCTACAGCTGAGTAAACTGGAGCAATGTGAAATAAAGTGTCTTGCTCAAGGAAACAACACATCACCCGGTCTGAGAATTGAACTCACAACCTTTCGATTGCAAGGCCAATGCTCTAACCACTAAGCCATGTGCCTCCACATGTATATATATATATATGGGAACAGTCCACTAAATTGAGGGGTCTCATAATAAGCCTATAACCTCACAACGATGGTGCACTTTTCTAGTGCGGGATAGCTGCAAGTCAATAGGTGTAACTGCAGTCGGGACTTTAAAGAGAAAGTAGGTATATTTTTGTCTATTATTTCCTCATATTATAATTTGATATATATATATATATATATATATTTTTTTATGATTTACCTTATAGGTAAGTCCAACACTGTACTACAACTTAATCATTGGAATATTTGAAATTATAGTCAAAATATTTGTTGAAATGAAAGAAATTTGTTTACCTCTTTGAGAGACTTGACATATTTTAAACCATCTCTGAGTCCTTTACTGGGGGCAAGGCACTCACAGAAGTAATCCCAGTAGATTTTCTTGCGGCCCAATAGACTTGTATGTTCTGTAAAGATAACAAGATAATCTCTATGAGGAAACCTAGTGGAGAATATAAGAATATGTTCACAAAGTACAACAGTGTAAAAAGATGGGGGAAGGTCATTATTATTATGTAGGGCACCACAACTGATGCTACATTTTCTATAGCAAGCCTTCCTATATCCCCCCCCCCCCAGATATTACTGAACTATTTATAATTAGTATAGTGTGTAACAGATAGTTATGTATATAGTACAGTGGTTGATAGTCTTATATAGTACAGTGGTTGATAGTCTTATATAGTACATTGGTTGATAGTCTTATATAGTACATTAGTTGATAGTCTTATATAGTACATTAGTTGATAGTCTTATATAGTACAGTGGTTGATAGTCTTATATAGTACATTAGTTGATAGTCTTATATAGTACATTGGTTGATAGTCTTATATAGTACATTAGTTGATAGTCTTATATAGTACATTGGTTGATAGTCTTATATAGTACATTAGTTGATAGTCTTATATAGTACATTAGTTGATAGTCTTATATAGTACAGTGGTTGATAGTCTTATATAATACATTGGTTGATAGTCTTATATAGTACATTGGTTGATAGTCTTATATAGTACAGTGGTGAATAGTCTTATATAGTACATTAGTTGATAGTCTTATATAGTACAGTGGTTGATAGTCTTATATAGTACGTTAGTTGATAGTCTTATATAGTACATTAGTTGATAGTCTTATATAGTGGTGAATAGTCTTATATAGTATAGTGGTGAATAGTCTTATATAGTATAGTGGTGAATAGTCTTATATAGTATAGTGGTGAATAGTCTTATATAGTACAGTGGTGAATAGTCTTATATAGTACATTGTTGATAGTCTTATATAATAAAGTGGTGAATAGTCTTGTATAGTACATTCGTTGATAGTCTTATATAGTACATTGGTTGATGGTCTTATATAGTACATTGGTTGATGGTCTTATATAGTATAGTGGTGAATAGTCTTATATAGTACATTAGTTGATAGTCTTATATAGTACATTGTTGATAGTCTTATATAGTACAGTGGTTGATGGTCTTATATAGTATAGTGGTGAATAGTCTTATATAGTACATTGTTGATAGTCTTATATAGTACAGTGGTGAATAGTCTTATATAGTATAGTGGTGAATAGTCTTATATAGTATAGTGGTGAATAGTCTTATATAGTACAGTGGTGAATAGTCTTATATAGTACATTGTTGATAGTCTTATATAGTACAGTGGTGAATAGTCTTATATAGTACATTGTTGATAGTCTTATATAGTACAGTGGTGATAGTCTTATATAGTATAGTGGTGAATAGTCTTATATAGTACATTGTTGATAGTCTTATATAGTACAGTGGTGATTAGTCTTATATCCTGCTTTATTTGACCAATCATGAAACTTTGTTCACATATCAAATGATATGCTTAATGGTTTCTGATTTAGGCACAAAGCCAACAATTTAAAGGGTTACTGGTATTACTGGTACTTTATCTTATCAACCCCATAAGGATGAAAGGCAAAGTTAACCTCAGTGGCATGAAAATAATAATAATAATTGTTTCTACATTTGGCACAAAGCCAGCAATTATTCCAGCGTATTACTGGTACTTTATTTTATCAACCGTGAAAGGATGAAACGCAAATTTAACCTCAGCGGGATTTGAACTATAATAATTGTTTCTACTTTTGGCACAAGGCCAGCAATTATCTCAGTGCATTACTGGTACTTTATTTTATCGACCCCATAAGGATGAAAGGCAAAGTTAACCTCGGCGGGATTTGAACTCAGATCATAAAGGGATTTGAACTATAATAATAATAATAAACTACCTTTCATTTCATAAGATAATAAATATTCCAATTTGGCACAAGTTTTTTGGAGCGTTTGACTGTCATCTGTTATAGGGATTCCATTCTCCATAAAGTCCTGTTTTAATTTCTCCAGACATTCTGAAATAAAACAAATTGGTTAATGTTAAAGATATAAATATTAAGTGCTTTTATTACACGTAATTCTCTGCCACACTATATAAACAAAACGCACGTGCTTGCCACACATATAACCATTACACTCTATAACCGCTTAATTTCATATTGTATTTTAACCTGTATTTTTGATTGTATCTTTTAATATGAATGTAATCTCTAAATGTGTACTGCCACACTAAATGCTGTAATGAATGTTGACCCACAATATTTGCATATGTATCTGTATGTCTCTTGGGTGAAAAGGAGGTCATATAAGTGTTCATTCAATAATAAATTGCTCCGAAGAATCCAAACCTCGGTTTGGAGGAAACAGTTGTAAGAATAAAAATGTTTTGAACAGTTCTTTGATTTTTATAATTTATATATATATATATAGTTCAAGGAGTCAACAAACAGAGATACAAAAAGTCTTATTAGTTTCACGCTTTATATTGGAAAGAGGAACGAAAGTTCGATGGGTCGGGCTTAAGCTTTTCTTCAGGAGTACAAATAGCGACAGGATCACAATGGAGAAACAGAAAAAAGGTCCAGTAAAGACACAAAAAAAAAACTAAAATGAAGAGGGAAAATAAGAAAATCATTAAGTAGTCTCCCTTTCTCTTTCTCTCTCGCTCTCTCTCTCTCTATGTGGTTGGCGTTAGGAAGGGCATCCAGCCACAGAAAACCAGCCAGAAACACCCCTATATGAGCGAGACACGGTTACCCAACACAACTTGCCTGTAAATGGGACCCGTCTAACCCATGCTAGCATGGAAGATGGGCGTTAATCGATGATGATGATATATATATATATTAATAAAAGGAATTCCAACTTCGTCTGATTTACTCGTTTTATTTACAATCCTTTAAAATTATAATGATATTATAATGAAATAGTATGGTAGAATATTAAAAGTTAAGTGTTAATTGAATAAGTACTTTCATGCTTTCACAATCTTCAGGTTCATATTCAGTGGACACCCGTGTATATTTATATATATATATATATATATAGTGGTAGAACACTGGAAGGTAATATCCGTAGTGGTAGAGCACTCAGTCCATGGGACGAGTTAGGAAGGTTCCATATAACCATGTCCATTACGAGCTGAGGATCCGCTAAGGTGAAACAATTGTTCTCGGTATGGTGAACTAACTGTTGTGTAACCACTTCTATATCATCATCATCATCATTTCATTTTACGTCCGCTTTTTCCCTGCTTGCAAGGGTGGGACGGGAACTGATTCTGGCTTGATTTCTACAGCTGGATGCCCTTACTAACACCAACCTCATTTACTGTGAGTGCTGGGTGCTTTTTTGCCATGGCGCCTACACGTCCACTTTACAGTGTGGGCTGGGTGCTTTTTTGCCGTGGCACCTCCAAGAGCACTTTGCAGTGGAATGATATGAACCCCAGTCCCCTATCATCTCATTTCTACAGCTGAGTAAACTGGAGCAATGTGAAATAAAGTATCTTGCTCAAGGAAACAACACATCACCCGATCTGAGAATTGAACTCACAACCTTTCAATTGCAAGGCCAATGCTCTAACCACTAAGCCATGTGCCTCCATCCAATGCTCTATATTATTCAAAAGAAAACTCTAGAAAAATAATTAAATGAAGACTATATTAACATACCTAAAAAATCTTGTTCAATTTTTGCAATCGAGGGTTTGTTTACCAATTTTGGATACATCAGGGAATCCATGGTGGGATCCATATTTCTTATCTGAAAAGAGAATAGGAAATGGTAAGTTGGTACTTATAAGATTCTCAGTGAAAATACCTTAGAATTATAACTCACATAATTCTATCAAAGTAATAATTGTTTCTACTTTTGGCACAAGGCCAGCAATTACCCAGTGCATTACTGGTACTTTATTTTATCAACCCCATAAGGATGAAAGGCAAAGTTAACCTCGGCGGGATTTGAACTCAGAATGGCAAGGGCCGTAACTCAATGCGTCAAAGCATGGCATCCGACCCTCTACCGATACTGCCAAGTAATAATAGTTTTTGATTTAGGCAGAAGGCCAACAATTTGGGGGAAGGGAAATCTGATTAAATTGACTCCAACGTGTTACTGGTACTTTATTTTATCGACCCTAATAAAGATAAAAGGCAAAGTTAACTTTGTCAGGATTTGAACTCAGAATGCAAATGGATGTAATTTTATGATGCAAAGCATGTTATCCAGTGCTCTACCGCTTATTGTCAATCCAACAATGAAATATGTTTGTGAATAAATGAAAGCTTTAATATAGGCACAAGACCACAAATTTGAGGGACGGAGGTGTTAGCTGATTATATCAAGCCCCAGTACTTCAGTGGTACTTTATTTGGGGGGAGTAGGAGGGGTTAGCTGATTATATCAAGCCCAGTACTTCAGTGGTACTTTATTTGGGGTACTAGGAGGTGTTAGCTGATTATATCAAGCCCAGTACTTCAGTGGTACTTTATTTGGGGGGAGTAGGAGGGGTTAGCTGATTATATCAAGCCCAGTACTTCAGTGGTACTTTATTTGGGGTACAAGGAGGGGTTAGCTGATTATATCAAGCCCAGTACTTCAGTGGTACTTTATTTGGGGGGAGTAGGAGGGGTTAGCTGATTATATCAAGCCCAGTACTTCAGTGGTACTTTATTTGGGGTACTAGGAGGGGTTAGCTGATTATATCAAGCCCAGTACTTCAGTGGTACTTTATTTGGGGTACTAGGAGGGGTTAGCTGATTATATCAAGCCCAGTACTTCAGTGGTACTTTATTTGGGGGGAGTAGGAGGGGTTAGCTGATTATATCAAGCCCAGTACTTCAGTGGTACTTTATTTGGGGTACAAGGAGGGGTTAGCTGATTATATCAAGCCCAGTACTTCAGTGGTACTTTATTTGGGGTACTAGGACGTGTTAGCTGATTATATCAAGCCCAGTACTTCAGTGGTACTTTATTTGGGAGTACTAGGAGGGGTTAGCTGATTATATCAAGCCCAGTACTTCAGTGGTACTTTATTTGGGGGGAGTAGGAGGGGTTAGCTGATTATATCAAGCCCAGTACTTCAGTGGTACTTTATTTGGGGTACTAGGAGGTGTTAGCTGATTATATCAAGCCCAGTACTTCAGTGGTACTTTATTTGGGGTACTAGGAGGGGTTAGCTGATTATATCAAGCCCAGTACTTCAGTGGTACTTTATTTGGGGTACTAGAAGGGGTTAGGTGATTATATCAAGCCCAGTACTTCAGTGGTACTTTATTTGGGGGGAGTAGGAGGGGTTAGCTGATTATATCAAGTCCAGTACTTCAGTGGTACTTTATTTGGGGTACTAGAAGGGGTTAGCTGATTATATCAAGCCCAGTACTTCAGTGGTACTTTATTTGGGGTACTAGGAGGGGTTAGCTGATTATATCAAGCCCAGTACTTCAGTGGTACTTTATTTGGGGGGAGTAGGAGGGGTTAGCTGATTATATCAAGCCCAGTACTTCAGTGGTACTTTATTTGGGGTACTAGGAGGGGTTAGCTGATTATATCAAGCCCAGTACTTCAGTGGTACTTTATGTGGGGTACTAGGAGGGGTTAGCTGATTATATCAAGCCCAGTACTTCAGTGGTACTTTATTTGGGGTACTAGGAGGGGTTAGCTGATTATATCAAGCCCAGTACTTCAGTGGTACTTTATTTGGGGTACTAGGAGGGGTTAGCTGATTATATCAAGCCCAGTACTTCAGTGGTACTTTATTTGGGGTACTAGGAGGGGTTAGCTGATTATATCAAGCCCAGTACTTCAGTGGTACTTTATTTGGGGTACTAGGAGGGGTTAGCTGATTATATCAAGCCCAGTACTTCAGTGGTACTTTATTTGGAGGGAGGGAGGGCTTAACTGATTACATCAACCCTAGTATTTTGGTGGTACTCTATTTTGAGGGAGAAGGGGTCAGTTGATTATATCAACCACAGTATTTCAGTGGTACTTTATTTTAATGACCCTGGAAGAATGAAAGGAAAAGTTAACCATGGTAAAATTTGAACTTAGAATCTTAAAATTAAAAATAGAATAACATGCTTGGTTATTATTACAACAATCGGGCGGTGGATTGGCAGTATCGGTAGAGCGTCAGAAACCGTGCTTTGCGGTATAGAGTTACGGCCCTTTACGATCTGAGTTCAAATCCCACCGAGGTTAACTTTGCCTTTCATCCTTACAGGGGTCGATAAAATAAAGCACCAGTAATTCACTGGGGTAATTGCTGGCCTTGTGCCAAAAGTTGAAACAGTTATTACAACAATTGGAAAGAAAGAATAGTTGACAAAAAAGTGGATAAATGGATGTGTTTGATGTTTCCTAAAATGTCAGTTAATAATAAATAAGGCAGAAGTTGTTTATTCAAAACAGTTATCATATAACTGCTTCTACTTTAGGCACAAGGCCAGCAATTACCCAGTGCATTACTGGTACTTTATTTTATCGACCCCGTAAGGATGAAAGGCAAAGTCAACCTCGGCAGGATTTGAACTCAGATTGGAAAGGGCCGTAACTCTATGCGTCAAAGCATGGCGTCCGACCCTCTACCGATACTGCCAATCCACCGCCCTATATATATTTAAATAATTGTTTCTACTTTAGGCACAAGGCCAGCAATTACCCAGTGCATTACTGGTACTTTATTTTATCGACCCCGTAAGGATGAAAGGCAAAGTCAACCTCGGCGGGATTTGAACTCAGATCGTAAAGGGACGTAACTATGCTGGAAAGCATGGCGTCCGACCCTCTACCGATACTGCCAATCCACCGCCCATAACAGTTATCATATAACGGTTGGTAATTTCAGATCTGACACTTTGTGTTTTGGTTCTCAGTGTTAAAAGTAAGCACAGTGGAAATATATATTTCTCTATTTATCTGTCAGTCCATCTGTCTGTCTATCTATTTATCTGTCTGTCTGTCAGTCCATCTGTCTGTCTATCTATCTATCTATCTATCTATCTATCAAGATCTGTCCGAGGTGCGTGCGAGACGAAGAAACCGTCGCGCAGGCATTCATACACTGCCCGGGCGTCACCGACCTGTGGGGCTATGTAGAACGACTATTGTCGCGGGTGGGACCAATCCGGTTGACCACCGAGTCCATTGTCATGATCAAACCGCCACCCTCCTTCAAAAAGGAAGGAGAGGCGGTTTTCCTTTGTGTGATAGCTATGGCGAAAGAGGTTATATGGTGGACAAGGTTGAAAGGGCTGAGGTCAGACACCTTTCTCTCCGGCCAACAACTGATTCTTTTTTTCAAATACCACTTTGGAAGAAGAATCAGGATGGAGAGAGAGGTGCTGTACCCCAGCAAGTTTTATGAAAAGTGGGTGGAGAGAGAGGTGCTGTACCCCAGCAAGTTTTATGAAAGGTGGGTGAAAGTGGCGAGAATGGCTCGAGTGAATGGGCCTTCTCTCTATATCAGCCTGTAGGTTGAGGAAAAGGAGGAAGAGAGGAAGGGGTACGAACTCTTCGTACTCCTGGAGATGAGGGTTGCACACTTTTTCGGGGGTATGTGTTACCCATATAAACTGTCTCCCCCTATTGGGGAAAATCGACTAACTTTTTAAATTGCATTTGTGATAACATTTTACACATTTTTATTGTATGTAAACTTCCCCCTTTGTATTTGTCCCCTTCTTTTGTGCCCCTGTGGCTAATAAAGAAACATATCTATCTATCTATCTATCTATCTATCTATCTGTCTGTCCATCTGATTGTGTATTAGAAGCCGGTAGATTGGCAGTATCAGTAGAGCATCAGACGCCATGCTTTGCGACACAGAGTTATGGCCCTTTACGTTCTGAGTTCAAATCCCGTTGAGGTTAACTTTGTCTTTAATCCTTACGGGGGTCGATAAAATAAAGCACCAGTAATGCACTGGGGTAATTGCTGGCCTTGTACCAGAAGTAGAAACAATTATGTATTAGAAGCCTTCACTTATATGCCTTATTATTGGACTATTTTCTGTAGTTAGGGAATGTAGCGTGACATGCTTAGCTCATGGATGTTATCCAACCATCTTCCTCAGGGTCTACCCCCCGGGTCTCCTGTCGGTTGGTTTTGCCAGTGAAATCTGTCAGGGATTCTTTCCTTAGACATTCTAACCACATGCTAATAGTATCAGAGCTGTGATCTCTCAATTCCAAGAAGTAGCATCTCTACCCTGGCTCTACCAAGCTCCACACTCAATGGTTAACATTACTCCAAAGACTCAACAACTGAAAATCATTAAGAAAACAGATTTTCTGACTCTGCTAAGAATACACTAGACAATGTCCAAAATCCAGTACTCTACATGGTCAATTGTCTTGTTAGAAATAGCAGACAAATTGTCCTCAAACTAAACACTATACTGTTATCACATTAACTAATGTAATCTTGAAAATACTTCAGGACCCAACAACTACTAACAAAACTCAGGTGAGGCCCACAATGGAGTACAGGACCCACATCTGGGACAGTGCTGCTACTGCTGCCATACGTATATAGAAATATCCTACACTGCATCCAAAAATGGTCATGTGACTGATTGGTATGAAATCACTCACCATACCACTCTAACCTCAGACCAAACCACTACCCAGTCACTCACCATTTCACAGTAACCTCTGACCAAACCCCTACCCAGTCACTCACCATACCACCCTAACCTCTGACCAAACCCCTACCCACAGTCACTCACCATTTCACACTAACCTCTGACCAAACCACTAGCCAGTCACTCACCATACCACCCTAACCTCTGACCAAACTCCTACCCAGTCACTCACCATACCACCCTAACCTCTGACCAAACCCCTACCCACAGTCACTCACCATTTCACCCTAACCTCTAACCAAACCCCTACCCACAGTCACTCACCATACCACTCTAACCTCTGACCAAACCCCTACCCACAGTCACTCACCATACCACCCTAACCTCTCACCAAACCACTACCCACAGTCACTCACCATACCACCCTAACCTCTGACCAAACCACTAACACAGCCTTCCCAGAATATTCCAATCCAACCAGGGCCTTCTCTCTCCTGTTGGCAGAACCCCTCCCTGGTCGACTTCCACCACTTTCTGTTTGGTCTACGTCATGTCTTCAGGGGTGTAGCTGTACTCACCACCCTTTGCCAATTGCAGGTTGGTGAGGGTATTTAACCTATAGTTGGGGTGGATAGCTGTTAACTATGAGGAGTTCATCTGCAGTTTTAACAGCTCGTCTTTTGTGCAGCTGGGGTTCCACCAACCCTCACCAGACCCTGGTTCAGTACCTGATCACTAGACCATGAAGCACGTTGTTGAGGCCCTGGAATTCCCTTCCTGTGCATGTTTTTATTGCAATCGTCACCCTGCAACTATTCAAGAGGTTAACTACATCAATCTTATCATTCTTGAAAAGCCATGGAGGTCAATAAAATAAACGACAAAGTCAAATTCATTTATCGACTATCTCCCTTCAAATTGCTGGTCTTGTGCCTAAATCAGAAACCATTATTGTTTACTGTTTGGTGGCCATGGCGGAAGAGGTTGTGTGGTGGACGCGTTTGAAAGGGCTGAAGACGAGCACTTACCTCTTCGGTTATACCCTGATTAACTTTTTCAAATTTCATTTGAAAAGGAAAATCCAGGCGAAGAGAGAAGTGCTCTCTTCCCATCAATTTGTTGAAAGATGGATGAGAGAGACGAGCATGGCCTGAGTGAATGGGCCTGCTCTGAGTATGCGCCTGTAGATTGGAGATGGAAAGCTGGGAGAGGGCACTTGCTCGGTGGTCAGGGTCACCAAGGCTTTTTGTGGGCTTTCTCCACAAATGACCCTCGGAAGTCTCCCCCCTATTTTGGAATTTTCTTTTGTTTCATTTTTTTTTTGTTACTCTATTGTTTTTTTTTTCTTTACACGCAGAAATGCCCATTTGTACCGTCCTTAATGTTATACTTTATGTC
>OZ024752.1:33202579-33205079 GCA_964016885.1 Eledone cirrhosa
ATTATGAGAGGCAATCTTTAAAATTTATGTAGCTTGAGTATTTACAAACTTATGTCCATTATATAACTTTGGTTTTTTTTTTTATTAATAATTGTTTCTACTTGAGCACAAGGCCAGCAATTTGAAAGTGAAAGCCGATTAAATCGAACCAGTGCATTACTGGTACTTTATTTTATCGATCACGTAAGGATAAAAGGCAAAGTTAATCTCGGCGGGATTTGAACTTTGAACGGAAAGGGCCATAATAACAATTCTTCTTTTTACAAGGCCAGCAATTACCCAGTGCATTACTGGCATTATTTTATCGACCCCGTAAGGATGAAAGGCAAAGTTAATCGCGACCGGATTTGAACTCAGAATGGAAAGGGCCGTAACTCTACGCGTCAAAGCATGGCGTCCGACCCTCTACCGATACTGTCGATCCACCGCCCATTCTTCTTTTTAATAATGATAATAATAATAAATCCGTGGTTTGGATATGTTTATGGTGATATTTTAGCAACATTTTAAACTATATGCGTTTAATTAATGAATTTTGTATAATGCGAGATAATCCAACAAATTTAGCATAGTTCATGCTGGAGTTGAAAGCAAAATAGGGAATAAAGTGGAATAAAATGTATATATATTCGAAAAGAGAAAAAGATGATTGCCAATTAAATGGAAAAAAAAGTGGAGAGAAGACCCACACATCCACTCACTCACCACAAGTTTTCGCTGGAGTCTTGGAGCCTCCTTCTAATCATTTTTTAGGCAAGCCAATACAGTCGCAACATTGTCGCGTCTGATAGCGAGGATAAGTAGCTGGAATAACCAAGTACCCTTGCGGACATCACCTGATACCTCAGTAAGGCGAGTCACCAACGATGACAAGAACTTCATTATCGGCAGCCCTGCTCTCCCCCAAATGTCTCGAACGGCGCAGGCTGGGATAAATAGTTTGGCGATAATTCCAGGTATTTTAGAATTTTATTCCGTTCGATTACAGAAGCAGTGACCCTCGTTTTTACCGCAGCATCAAAGATGTGGGAAGGAGCAAAAGAGTTACTGGCAGTGATGACCCAAATGAAATATATACCTCATACTCAGAGACAAAGGCTAGGATTTCTTTCTAATCGACCCATGATAATCTAGATAGCTCCAGAATTGAGAGGATATTTACGGGAACTAGGGCCCGCTTGATAATTAGGCTTAGTTCAGTTTAGACAAACCATGAAGACATGTGAAATCAAGGGGCCTTCGACAGCGACATTTCAATCGCCACAGATATTGGCTCTGGTGTCAAAATTATTGTTTAGGGTTTAATCTGTTGGAAGAAAGTGTGCTCAAGACCTCAAATCCACTGCGACTTATGGGATTTATAATGTTAGTGGTGTGATGTAATTGGTTTTAACAACTTAAAATATAATAGAAATTGCATGTATGGTCCCATAACTCCTGAGGTAGCCGTGGGGGTGCCGTATTGACATACAGCATTTTTAGGGCATTTTTAAACCTAGTCTGAACACGGCAAATGTCTTCCAGAGAAGGATAGTGAGAGAATGAAAGTGAAAAAGAGATATAGACGAAGAATCAACCCCAGTACTTGACAAAGTTTACCTCAGCGGGATTTGAACTCAGAGATTAGGGAGCCTTAACGAATACCACAAAGCACTCTATTCAACATCCTAACGACTCTACCAATTTGCCGCCTTATATAATAGGAATCATAAATCTTGTCAGAGTCTTCGTCAGATTGCAAAGCTGAAAAGCGGTTTTGCAACTCAAGTTTAAATCGGCTTGCTGTTTCGTTACATGAGAGTTTGTCTAAGTTAACTTTCGATGGTATTTTAGTTCATGTTGATGCACAGTCTGCAACTGGCGGAGTTTAGCGTCACAAGAAGATAATAGGAATTATTCAGATTTTATTCGTATTTCTTTTTTTAAATATAAATATGATTTGGTTAGTCGAGACAGTGTGAAAGGCTTCTCAGGAGCAATCCTTGTTTCTTTGATTAAGATTCTGTTTTTGATATTTAAATAAAATCAATGAGTTAAGCAGGTTTCAGATGAGGTTTAGTTGTTATAATTTCATTTATCAATCTAGTGGACTAGTGAAGGAACTTCTACTTAACACAGTTGCTCAATAAACAGAACTAGCTGCCCAACCCCATCAAATCATATTTTTCTGTCTTAACAAAGAAAAACCAACACATTGAATAATGTATTTCTTTGGAAATACGAAATTCCGATACATATCTGTATACAGCTATGCTGGAAGCTAAATCCTAATTCTATTATTCTATTATAAGTTGAGCCAACTTATACAGCTTCATATGCAAATGAGATTAATCACCTCATTTTCACAGACGAGAAAACTATATATTCTCGCCTGTTTTCAAGTCCAGCAGTTGCAAGAGCGGGAGTGATCGTACTGATGAGGACCATTTCAGTTCGAAATGCATCGACGATTGTCCCCCTTGCTTCTGCTGGAGACCGCCAGGTAGCGATAGCCTCCGGT
>OZ024752.1:33212579-33217579 GCA_964016885.1 Eledone cirrhosa
GGGGTCGATAAAATAAAGTACCAGTAATGCACTGGGTAATTGCTGGCCTTGTGCCAAAAGTAGAAACAATTATTTCCTCTCATCAGTCTCCTTTCATCGTTATCTCCTCTCGTCATTATCTCCTCTCGTCATTGTCTCCTCTCGTCATTGTCTCCTTTCGAACTGCCTCTTCTCGTCATTATTTCCTCTCATCAGTCTCTCCTCTCGTCATTGTCTCCTCTCGTCATTGTCTCCTCTCGTCATTATCTCCTCTCATCAGTCTCTCCTCTCGTCATTGTCTCCTCTCGTCAGTCTCTCCTCTCGTCATTGTCTTCCCAACTGAGCCAAGAATACAACATACATCCAAATGTCGTAATGGGGTAGTACTGGTGACATGATAAAATACACCCAGTCCACCCTCTTGGGTGGTAATACTGGTGATACAACAAAAAGCAGCACCCAGTCTACCCCGTAAGGTGGTCGTACTGGTGCCATAACAAAACGCTCCTAGTACACACTGACCGATACAGCTTGGCACCAGTGACCTCGCAACTCATTTCTACAGCTGTGTAAACTGGAGCGACGTGAAATAAAGTGTCTTGCTCAAGGACACAACGCATCACCCGGTCCGAGAATCGAACTCACAATCTCTCAATTGCAAACCCAATGCTCTAACCATATGATTTAGTCTTAAAAAATAAAAAATTTATGATAAAATAGACATTTTTTATGAGCCCCACGAGGGCGTGAGGCCCTATGCTATAGTTTATTTAGCTTATAGGCAAACCCAGCACTGTCTAGACTAACCCGTCTGACACATGTCAACATGAATAATAAGGTTAAACAGTGATGACGAACGTTGTAATCAGATAATTGTCAAAGAGAGAGAGAATCATCTACGTCAGTAGCCCTGAACTGAAGATCATGGACTATTCTGATAACGTGACCACTGAACAACAGATAGGCTCTCTGTTATCTTGGTGACACGTTATTTTATTTTTATAGGAGTTAAAGAATTCCTCTCCACTCTCCATTATTCAACGAGGTTGACTTTGCCTTTCATCCTTACGGGGTCGATAAAATAAAGTACCAGTAATGAACTGGGTAATTGCTGGTCTTGTGCCTAAAGTAGAAACAATTATTCAAATATCTTTTGAAAACAAATTACCTTATTTTTATTTCTATTTTTTTTTTTAAATTAGTGCAACGTTCTATCAAAATCATTAAAGTAGGGCTTGTTTGTTGAATTATTAAACTATGAAACATGGGAAGATAACTTAAAGATATCAAAAGAACCGACGATGAAACCTGTATGAGGTCATATGGTGTTCGTTTTTTCTTTGTGTGAAAAAAAAAAAGAATTAACGGTTACCTGGTATTGTTAATTCTTGTTTAGAATTTGGTCAAAAACACAATCAGATCTATCTATGACAACCTTGTCCTCGTGGGATACATCATGGTGGGTAAGAAATTTGGCCTGAGTGGGACCCTGATCAACTTAAATCAATCGAAAACTTTTGGTAGGGATCAATTATCAATACTTGACGACTGTCCTTACAGCAACGAGTTTTTGTCCCTTGGGGAGCTGGATTTCTGCAATGTACTATAATATCTGCTCGATACTCAGAACAAATGGTTACATATCGGAACCGTTCAATATCAGTCCGTCCAAATTATCCCCTCCTCATTTCTTCTGCATATACTCACTCTAGAATCACCGCTACAGAAACTAGAGACATTGAGGGACATCCTGCTCAAACTAGATGATCTGTGTCGGCAGATGCAGACAACGTTAAATAATTTGGATAAGTGTTCGATAATAAACATATCGAGTTGATCAAGATTCTTAGGGAGTACGAGGCTGAGTGACAAGAGCGAAAATTCACTAAGAATATCGGTGGGTCTGCAACATAGCACCCAGCGTGGTAAGTCCATGTCGTTCAACGACTTGGTGGAACGCTGAACGGACGAACCGGCTAATTTTTTTCAGTCTGGCTTGGTTCAGATTTCAAGTTGCTCAAGGACTGGGATGGCGGGGTGGTGAACAGGGGAGTCAGTCACGTCCAGAAATGGGCCGAGAGGGAGCTAAGCTTTGTCCTAGTTCTGTTGTCTATTTTGACTGGGCGTCTGCTCTTTCGCTTGTTGTGTAAGGAATGCATTTCGCTTTTCAGACGCTCCAATTGCTGCCAACACCCGGTGTGTGAAGGGCCAGGAATGTGATGGCTGATGATGTTCAGACATGCGCGGAGGATGTGATATCTTCAGTGATTCCCTGATGGTAAACAGTTGTGATCACAGTTTGTCAGACAATTTTTTTCCAGCTCGTCTCTTTGACACAGAGCAGTCCTTGGTTAAACGAAAACCGAGACAGAGCGCTTCACATCTGAAATGTCGTCAAATGTTTACAGTCCTCTACCAGTCAGACAATGTGGTCAGTGGAAGTTCTGCATTGATATTCCATCGATTAGAAGCGAGCAAAGGCAACGACCCTTTCACACCAATTCTGGCTGAGAATTACGTTACGGGGTATACTGCAAGGAATACTCAAGCACGTACACGTTCATTTACGGAGTATCTTCGCCAGTTGATCAAATAACTGATTGCTCACCGTCGTAACAGACGAAGGAGCTATCATATGATATTAAAAAATTGCTGGTCTTGTGCCTAAATCAGAAACTATTATTACGCGAGTCATGTAGGGCGGTGGATTGACACTAGACTCGGTAGAGCGTCGTTCAACATGCTTTGTAGTATAGAATTACGCCCATTTACGTTCAGAGTTCAAATCCCGCCGAGGTTTAGCTTTGCCTTTCATCCTTATAGGGTCGATAAAATTAAACACCAGTAACGCACTGGGGTCGATTTAATCGACTTGCCCCATGCCCCGAAAATTGTTGGCCTTGTGCTTAAATCAGGTGGCAGTATCGGTAGAGAGTCGGACACCACGCTTTGCAGCATAGAGTTACGGCCCTTTATGATCTGAGTTCAAATCCCGCCGAGGTTAACTTTGCCTTTCATCCTTACAGGGTCGATAAAATAAAGTACCAGTAATACATTGGCATAATTGCTGGCCTTGTGCCAAAAGTAGAAACAATTATTACGTGGTGCCGTTAACCCATCCCCTTCTCCCTCACACCCTCAACCACCAAAATACAATAAATTCCTTGTATGTGCGTTTTTTTTAATAGATTTCTAATCAGGGGTTAAGATAAATAAACAAACAAATTATATACATGGAGAGAGGGGGGGGGCAGAGAGATAGAGGGAGACAGAGAGAGATAAGGAGAGAGGGGGGTGTTTATATTGTAAACAAACCAATACAAAATCGGTATTTTTTATCTCTAAAACTGATAAAACATATAACTGATATAAAACGTTTTTTATTTTCAGTTTGACATAACCTCCTGGCGTTGAGAGGTGTTAAAGGACGTTTAGTTAGGAGGAAGGGAACTCAGAAAAATTAATAACTTATTTATTTATACTAAAATAGGTCTAGGGACAAAGATTGTCTTCCTGGTCAACCATTCAAAACACATAAGTATATATATATATATATATATATATATATATATATATTTATATTAAAGTAGATCTAAGGACAAAGATCGTCTTCCAATCAACCGTTCTAGACTCGTGTTTATATATATATAGTAGGCCTTGGGGCACATGAGCGATCGCTAACTCACACACACACAAATCAACATACTTTTATATAATAACAATATAGTTTGAAATTAGCTGTCGAAACAGCAAAGCTCAGCTGTAGGGCTCCGCTTCTTCCTAATATAGTAATAATAATACATTAATACATAATCAGAAGTGGTTGAAGTGACAATTTTAGTTGTATTTTTAAAGTATTTTTCTTAACCATTTACCCGGTTGATTTATTTGCAAACATCGCACCAGCCTGACAAGACAGGAATATGGAGACTTTAGAGTCACTTTGGTTCAGTCCAACTGGAAGTAAATTAAGACGTATGTTCTACTTGGTCACTCCTAACGAGACATCTTTTGAACATCTTGAAGACGTCCCGGAATATGTAGATGAGGTAATTCTCTCTCTCTCTCTCTCTCTCTCTCTTTATCTACCTATCTCTCCTTTCTTCTCTCTCTGTATATATATATCTATATCTCTATCTCTCCTTCTTTCTTTTCTATCACTCGTTCTTTCTTCTCTTTCTATCTATCCATTTATCTATCTCTGAATTTCCTTCTTTCTTCTCTATCACACGTTCTTTCTTTTCTCTCTCTCTCTCTCTTTGCATTATATATCAACAATATTAGAGAACGGGAAAAATAGTTTTAGATCTATTTTCATCCCCGCACCCCCTAAAACAACCTGTCCTGTTCATGGAAACTGAATTAAGGGACAAAAAGTTGTTATGGTGCTACTGGCTTTACACAAGAATTTATTGTTCCCAAACATTTATTTCCAGAAGTTTGCATAATGAATAACTAAGGAATTTATTAAAAGTGTTATTTTATTTTATTTTATTCTATTTGTCAAAGTTCAAAGGTTGTAAACAATTATAAATATCGTAAAACAAACTTAGTTATATAAGCACAAATCAAAATTATTTGTTTAAATGTTTTACATTATAAACTTGTAGTGGATAATTGATATTTAACGTTACAAGAATTATCATTTTATTACGCTTTACAAATCTACAAATTACAATTATTAAAAAAAAAAAAAAATATTTATAAAAGGGTAATGTTTTGCTCTTGTTTACGTTTGGTGCTAAAAACTAGGAACAATTTTTTTTTCTACTTTTTTCTTTCATAGAATTCTTGTCTTTCCTTTCTTTTTCCGTTTTCGTAACCACAAAAGACACTTGAATTTTTTACAATAAAGATATTTCTGCTGTTGATAATTACGTCAAATAAAAAAAGAATAATGATATATATATATATATATATATATATATATATATATATATATATATATATATATATATTCTTTACCACAATTCCTTTGTTATATATATATATATATATATATATATATATATATATAACAA
>OZ024752.1:33225079-33262579 GCA_964016885.1 Eledone cirrhosa
AAAAATATATATTTTTTTTTAAAAAGAGGCCCTCAGGAATCGAACTCGCAATCTCTTGATTATGAATCCATTTCAAATAAGTAAATGATTTGAACTCCATAAAGTCTTTGATTCATTGCCTGAATTGAATTATTATGTTCTGTTATTTTATATATCTGAGTTTTAACACACTTGGTCATAAATGAGTGCTATTTCCACTTATATTGATCTTGTGTCTGTGTGTGTGCATGTGCATGTGTGTGTGTGTGATCTTGTGTCTGTGTGTGTGCATGTGCGTGTAATAAGAAAAACAATGAAGTTTTGTTTACATGCATTTAGTTTTTTTATTGTGTATTGACCTATTTGCCTTACATTCCAAATTCTGCTTAATAATTGTTTCTACTTTTGGCACAAGGCCAGCAATTACTCAGTGCATTACTGGTACTTTATTTTATCGACCCCGTAAGGATGAAAGGCAAAGTTAACCTCGGCTGGATTCGAACTCAGAATGGCAAGGGCCGTAATATTTTCTATGCGTCAAAGCATAGCGTCCGACCCTCTACCGATACTGCCAATCCACTGAGAAACTGAATGATATTACTAAATCTTTCCAACTTCTTGATTATTTTCAAAATTAATTTTATAAAAAAAAAATGGTAACTACTTATAGTGGTGACTTATACTACCACAAGCATTTTCAGGCAGTTTGGTAACAAAAGTACCTTTTTGATTTCCATGTGTCTAACACACGTGGACATGCCCACAAAGTAAGAAAACAGCACAGTTCCCATGACTTTCGGAAACATTTTTTCCCGCTCAGAGTTGCTGAAGCATGGAACAAACTACCTGCATCAGTTGTTAGCTGTCGAGACACTGCATCCTTTAAGGCCTCCATGCTTCCCGAGATCCGCCAACACTACAGCTAACACATACACACATGTACTTCCCTGACATTTGTGTATTATTCTATGTACTATATTGACGAGTTGTGGTGCACCTGAGCACTTTACACAATAATTTCATTATTATTATTATAAAAGAGTTAAGCTGTTTTGTTTTGTTTTTTAATTAATTGCAGGATCTTTGTCAAGTCAGTATTTTTGGATATCTATATCTGGATACACACTAACTACCACATCGTAAAACTAGAATGGAACTCACCATACACTTGGGTCTTCAGTTTTTTAGCCATTGACTTTTGTTACTATTGGTTCCATCGACTCTCACATGGTAAAGTACAGCGCTTTCTCATTTTTAAGGATATATTTACCATATATATTCAAATATCAAATATCAAATATCCCAAAAGTCAGCTCAAAAGTGACACAGAGGAGACTGAGGTTAGCTGGACATGCTCACCGACATCCAGAGTTGACATTGCACTCAGTACTCCTTTGGGAGCCCCTACATGGACACACTGGAAGAGGAAGACCAAGGTTAACGTATGTTGATGCCCTAAGGACAGACACTGGTCTGTTGGAGATGCAGGACATGGCAGCGATAATGAGGGACAAAGACCGCTGGAGAGAACTCGTCCATGGATCTCGGGAATTTTACCCGCCTTAGATAGATAGATATTCAAATATAAGCTTAGGAATATGTGACCCCAAAATCAATGAGAGGTTGGCTTATATACACATTCTAAACAATGTGTTGATTAGCTGCTTTTGCTTATAAATGGGCTTTGGACCGGTCCATTTCAACATACATCATCCTTATATATATGTTGCAGTCCTCTGTCATGTCCTCCTAACTAGCATGGGTTGGACCAGTCCATTTCAATATACATCATCCTTATATATATGTTGCAGTCCTCTGTCATGTCCTCCTAATTAGCATGGGTTGGACCAGTCCATTTCAACATACATCATCCTTATATATAGGTCGCAGTCCTCTGTCATGTCCTCCTAACTAGCATGGGTTGGACCGGTCCATTTCAACACACATCTATATATATAGGTTGCAGTCCTCTGTCACTTCCTCCTAATTAGCATGGGTTGGACCGGTCCATTTCAACATACATCATTATATATATGTTACAGTCCTCTGTCATGTCCCCCTAACTAACATGGGTTGGACCGGTCCATTTCAACACACATCTTATATAAATTTTTCTACTTTTGGCACAAGGCCAGCAAATACCCAGTGCATTACTGGTACTTTATTTTATCGACCCCGTGGGAATGAAAGGCAAAGTTAACCTCGGCGGGATTTGAACTCATCTTATATAACCATGCGCCATCGGTTACGACAACTAGTGTTCTAGTTGATCCGATCAACGAAGCAGCCTGCTCGTGAAATTAACGTGCAAGTGGCTGAGCATTCCACAAACATGCGTACCCCTAACGTAGTTCTCAGGGAGATTCGGTGTGACACAGAATGTGGCAAGGCTGGCCCCCTTCGAATTACAGGTACAACTCATTTTTGCCAGCTAAGTTAACTGGAGCAACATGAAATAAAGTGTCTTGCTCAAGGGCACACCGCTCTGCCGGGAATCGAACTCACGACCTTACGATCATGAAACCGAATTCCCTAACCACAAAGCCACATGCTGCCTTCACACCTTTATATATGTTGCTGTCCCCTTAAATAAAGTGTCTTGCTCAAGGACACACCGCTGTGCCGGGAATCGAACTCACGACCTTACGATCATCAACCGAATTCCCTAACCACACAGCCACATGCCTTCACACCTTTATATATGTTGCTGTCCTCTTAAATAAAGTGTCTTGCTCAAGGACACCCCGCTGTACCGGGAATCGAACTCACGACCTTACGATCATCAACCGAATTCCCTAACCACAAAGCCACATGCCTTCACACCTTTATATATGTTGCTGTCCCCTTAAATAAAGTGTCTTGCTCAAGGACACACCGCTCTGCCGGGAATCGAACTCACGACCTTACGATCATCAACCGAATTCCCTAACCACAAAGCCACATGCCTTCACACCTTTATATATGTTGCTGTCTTCTTAAATAAAGTGTCTTGCTCAAGGACACACCGCTCTGCCGGGAATCGAACTCACGACCTTACAATCATCAACCGAATTCCCTAACCACAAAGCCACATGCCTTCACACCTTTATATATGTTGCTGTCCCCTTAAATAAAGTGTCTTGCTCAAGGACACACCGCTCTGCCGGGAATCGAACTCACGACCTTACGATCATCAACCGAATTCCCTAACCACAAAGCCACATGCCTTCACACCTTTATATATGTTGCTGTCTTCTTAAATAAAGTGTCTTGCTCAAGGACACACCGCTCTGCCGGGAATCGAACTCACGACCTTACAATCATCAACCGAATTCCCTAACCACAAAGCCACATGCTGCCTTCACACCTTTATATATGTTGCTGTCCTCTTAAATAAAGTGTCTTGCTCAAGGACACACCGCTGTGCCGGGAATTGAACTCACGACCTTACAATCATCAACCGAATTCCCTAACCACAAAGCCACATGCCTTCACACCTTTATATATGTTGCTGTCCTCTTAAATAAAGTGTCTTGCTCAAGGACACACCGCTGTGCCGGGAATTGAACTCACGACCTTACGATCATCAACCTAATTCCCTAACCACAAAGCCACATGCCCTCACACCTTTATATATGTTGCTGTCCTCTTAAATAAAGTGTCTTGCTCAAGGACACACCGCTGTGCCGGGAATTGAACTCACGACCTTACGATCATCAACCGAATTTCCTAACCACAAAGCCACATGCCCTCACACCTTTATCTCTGTTGCTGTCCTCTTAAATGGTTTGTTTTCTCGTCTTCCCTTGCAGAGGTCAACGTCTTTTGGACCGCTCACCAGGTACACCATAGCTCGGAAGATTACAACTTTTCTACAGCAATGAGACAATCAGTGTTTCAAGTTTACAGTGGATGGGTGCGTACATCTTCATCATCTTCATCATCTTCATCATCATCATTACCGCCACCATCATCACCACTGCCATCATCAACATAATCTACACCACCACCACCACCATTATCATCATCATCATCACTACCATCACCGCTACCATCATCATCACCATCATCATCGCTACCATCATCATCATCACTACCATCACCGCTATCACCACCACCACCACGACCACCACCACCGCCATCACCACCACCACCACTACTACCACCACCGCCATCATCATCACCACCATCATCACCATTGACATAATCTACATCATCACCACCATCACCACTACCACCACCATCATCATCATCATCACCATCAATATAATCTACACCACCACCACCATTATCATCATCACCACCACCACCACCACCACCACCACCGCCACCACCATCATCATCATCACTACCATCACCGCTATCATCATCACCACCATCATCAACATAATCTACACCACCACCACCATTATCATCATCACCACCACCACCACCACTACTACCACCACCACCGCCATGATCATCACCACCATCGTCATCATCATCACCATCAACATAATCTACACCACCACCGCCATCATCATCACCACCATTACTACCACCGCCGCCATGATCATCACCACCGTCATCACCGTCGACATAATCTACACCACCGCCACCATCACCACTACCACCACCATCATCATCATCATCATCACCATCAACATAATCTACACCACCACCACCACCATTATCATCATCACCAATACCGCCACCATCACCAACACCACCACTACCACCATCATCACCACCATCATCACTACTACCACCACCATCACCACTACCACCACCACCACCACCATCATCATCATCACCATTGACATAATCTACGCTGCCACCATTATCATCACCAACACCACCACTACCATCATCACCACCATCATCACTACTACCACCATCATCACTACTACCACCACCATCACTACTACCACCATCAATATCACCACCACCATCACTACCATCATCACCACCATCATCACTACTACCACCACCATCATCATCATCATCACGACCATCACCACCACCATCACTACCACCACCATCACCACCACCACCACCACCACCACCATCACCACCACCACCACCACCATCACCACCACCACCATCACCATCATCGCCATCAAATTCTACATTTCTGTACAAATTCTGCTCATTTCTCAGACATAAAATAGTAGGGCTGGCTTATATTCAAGAATATACAGTAAGACATCATCATCATCATTATCATCATCATCACCGTTTTATGTCCGTTCTTCCACGCTAGCATGGGTTAGACGGGTTGTCCTGTTGTGGTCAGTGTCTGGTTGGATAATAATAATAATAATAATGAAATTATTGTGTACAGTGCTCAGGTGCACTACAACTCATCAAAGGTGCATGTATAGTACATAGAATAATGTCAGGAAAATGAACAGTGTATGAGTCATGATATAATAACAATAACAATAATGAAATATTGTGTACAGTGCCCAGGTGCACCACAACTCATCAATGCACAAAAAAGTGCATGTACAGTACATAGGGCTATGCACAAACATCAGTAAAATGAACAGTGCACGAGTCATGATACACACATGTGTGCATGTGTATGGAAGGGGTACATCAGGTGTAGTTTTAGCGTATTTCAGGAAGGCTTGTCTTGCTCATACAGGAACTGATCCTGGCTTGATTTCTACAGCTGGATGCCCTTCCTAACACCAACCTCATTTACAGTGAGTGCTGGTTGCTTTTTTTCCATGGCGCCTACACGTCCACTTTACAGTGTGGGCTGGGTGCTTTTTTGCCGTGGCACCTCCATGACCACTTTGCAGTGGGAGGGTGTGGAGGCATATTGTCTATATGCTTCAGCTGCAGCTTGTACCCGACGGGGGTCGAGTATTCTGTATTACTGCGTGACTAGACAGCGACATGGCAGAGTCATTAAAATGTCAGATAGAATGCTTTGCGGCATTCGTGTCAGCTCTCTGCTCTCTGAGTTCAAATCCATCAAAGCCAAATTTACCTTTCATCCATTTGAGGTTGATAAAAAAGGTACCAGTCTAATATTGGGTCGATTATTCCTCTATATCTCTTTCTCACTTCCATGGATTGGCAGTATCGGTAGAGGGTCGGACGCCATGCTTTCCAGCATAGTTACGTCCCTTTACGATCTGAGTTCAAATCCCGCCGAGGTTGACTTTGCCTTTCATCCTTACGGGGTCGATAAAATAAAGTACCAGTAATACACTGGGTAATTGCTGGCCTTGTGCCTAAAGTAGAAACAATTATTTCATTCTCTGGAAGAGATCTATTGTATTTAGACTTAGAGAGAAGATGGACTCCAGCAGGTTTTTTTTTAAATGCTCTAAAAATGTTGTATGTCTATATGGCACCCTTATGATTCCTTCGGAAGTTATGGAACCATGCATGCAGGGGCCTCATTTGCCTTAAAAATGTGAGAGGGACAAACCAACATTTGTTGATTCTTAACCCTTTAGCATTTAAACTGGCCATATCCAGCCAGAATTCTCTCACTTCTTTCTGTTCAAACTGGCTGTAACTGGCTGCTCACACCTACATTAAGGTATTGTTCTCAAAATAAATAACATCAAAATCTCGTAGATTCGATTTTATGTAAGATAAAGCCTTTACCACAAAAATACAATAGTATATATAGAGTAATGTAAATGCCAAAGGGTTAAAGGAGCATAAATTGTTTATGGTGCCTTACCTGGACCCTATCACATAAGTAAAATTTTATGCTAATTAAATTTTATATATTCAAATGAAGTTCAGATATAAAAAAAAAAATAAGCTTAAAAAGAATTTATTATATCAAATAAACAAAAAATAGAACATAGACGTTTGAAAAAGTGTGTGTGTGTGTGGGGGGGGGGGGGGCTTGTCCCCTGGTACCCCCCTGAAACAAGGCCCTTGCATGCATGTAATGTACTTTAACCCTTTAGTATTAAAACCAGCCATATCCGGCCACAACCCCTTTCTGTTCAAACCGGTTGCAACCGGCAACTTTAAGGCATTGTTTTCAAAATAAATAATATCAAAATCTCATAGATTCGATATTATGTGAGATAAAGCCTTTTCTATGAAAATACAACAGTAAATATAGAGTAATGTATATGCTAAAGGGTTAATACTATTATTATAAGTTCCTTACCGTTTTCTTCCTACAGTTGTTCTACACACCAATGGCACTATTTTCCCCAGTATCAATATATTTGGTACATGAACAATTAAACCTTCTTTATCAGTTTTGGATTCACACTGAAGTAAGTTATTCATGGCAATTATTTCTTTCTATAAAATTATAAAATTCTACCTAAACTTTTTGATATGAAACCACCTGAAGCTGCCTCTGATTCTGTCATACATCATCATCACCACCATCATCGTTTAACATCTATTTTCCATGCTAGCATGGGTTAGATGAGTTGCCCCATTTGAGGCAAGTCAGGTCAGCTGATCATGTCTTGCTCATACAGAACCGATTCTGGCTTGGTTTCTACAGCTGGATGCCCTTCCTAATGCCAACCAAATTTATAGTGTGTGCTGTAGAAAAAGATATGTTTAGTAATGTGATCCTGGATTTCTTGAATATAGGGATGGTCGTCGCTAGAATCTCTTTCATTCAGTTCATAAGTCTGCTCATTCAGGACTGACCTAGGGTAAACAACAACAATAACAACACCTATTGTGTGTATGTGAACATAATGTGTTTTGCTATGAATACTGTTCATGCAAGCAAAGCCAAAAGCAGTGAAGCCACAAGGCCTAATGGTTAGGATGTTGGACTTATCTTAACTATAATGTCATCAATTAGATTCCTGGACATATTGCTGCATTGTGCTCTTGAGCATAACACTTTATTTCCCATTGCTTCAGTATACTCAGCTGAGAGTAAGTACCAGCAGTAGCTTGGGGGAATTAAACCTGTGATAGACTGGCATCCTATCCAGGGAGAGTCTTGTACTCTCAGTTATTTAATGCCAGGAAAACCGGAGATAAGCACCAGCCTATTGTGCCTTTGGCTTAGAATGGACTTTAACTAACTTTAACAGAGTTTCTCCAGATATCATACAATGACCACTACATCTAATACAATGACCACTACATCTAATCCAATGACCAGTACATCTAATCCAATGACCACTATATCTAACACCAATAACCACTACATCTAACACCAATGACCACTATATCTAACACCAATAACCACTACATCTAACACCAATGACCACTATATCTAACACCAATGACCACTATATCTAACACCAATGACCACTACATCTAACACCAATGACCACTACATCTAACACCAATGACCAGTACATCTAATCCAATGAGCAGTACATCTAATCCAATGACCAGTACATCTAATACAATGACCACTACATCTAATACAATGACCACTACATCTAATCCAATGACCAGTACATCTAATACAATGACCACTACATCTAATCCAATGACCACTACATCTAATACAATGACCACTATATCTAATCCAATGACCAGTACATCTAATACAATGACCACTACATCTAATACAATGACCACTATATCTAATCCAATGACCACTACATCTAATACAATGACCAGTACATCTAATAAAATGACCAGTACATCTAATCCAATGACCACTACATCTAATACAATGACCAGTATATCTAACACCAATGACCACTACATCTAACACCAATGACCACTACATCTAACACCAATGACCACTATATCTAACACCAATGACCACTACGTCTAACACCAATGACCAGTATATCTAACACCAATGACCACTACATCTAACACCAATGACCACTACATCTAACACCAATGACCACTACATCTAACACCAATGACCACTATATCTAACACCAATGACCACTACATCTAACACCAATGACCACTATATCTAACACCAATGACCACTATATCTAACACCAATGACCACTATATCTAACACCAATGACCACTATATCTAACACCAATGACCACTACATCTAACACCAATGACCAGTATATCTAACACCAATGACCACTATATCTAACACCAATGACCACTATATCTACCACCAATGACCACTACATCTAACACCAATGACCACTATATCTAACACCAATGACCACTATATCTAACACCAATGACCACTACATCTAACACCAATGACCACTACATCTAACACCAATGACCAGTACATCTAACACCAATGACCACTACATCTAACACCAATGACCACTACATCTAACACCAATGACCACTACATCTAACACCAATGACCACTACATCTAACACCAATGACCATTATATCTAACACCAATGACCACTACATCTAACACCAATGACCAGTATATCTAACACCAATGACCAGTACATCTAACACCAATGACCAGTATATCTAACACCAATGACCACTACATCTAACACCAATGACCACTACATCTAACACCAATGACCATTATATCTAACACCAATGACCACTACATCTAACACCAATGACCAGTATATCTAACACCAATGACCAGTACATCTAACACCAATGACCAGTATATCTAACACCAATGACCACTACATCTAACACCAATGACCACTACATCTAACACCAATGACCACTACATCTAACACCAATGACCACTACATCTAACACCAATGACCACTATATCTAACACCAATGACCACTACATCTAACACCAATGACCACTACATCTAACACCAATGACCACTACATCTAACACCAATGACCAGTATATCTAACACCAATGACCACTATATCTAACACCAATGACCACTACATCTAACACCAATGACCACTACATCTAACACCAATGACCACTATATCTAACACCAATGACCACTACATCTAACCCCAATGACCACTATATCTAACACCAATGACCACTACATCTAACACCAATGACCACTACATCTAACACCAATGACCACTATATCTAACACCAATGACCACTACATCTAACACCAATGACCACTATATCTAACACCAATGACCACTACATCTAACCCCAATGACCACTATATCTAACACCAATGACCACTATATCTAACCCCAATGACCACTACATCTAACTCCAATGACCAGTAGCACCTTACACCAATGACCAATACATTTATAACAAATGCTTTATTTTCATTTCATTCTTTCAGTATGTTAAATCCCTTGGACCACTGGAATATATTATAAACACACCTAGTCACCACAGAGTTCACCACGGCAGAAATCCTTATTGTATTGACAAAAATTATGGTGGAAGTCTTATAATCTGGGACAGAATGTTTGGTAAACCCTCAGAATATATTTTTGTTTTCTAAATATTTCTTATTATGATTCAAGAATCTTTTGTTAAATGTTTTTTTTTTTATTATAAAAAAAAAGTTTTCTGAAAACAAATGGTAAATAATTTTGTAGTAAGAAAGAAAAAAAAAGGAATTAAATAATGAAAGTAAGGGGGATGAGGGGGAAGCTGATTTTCAAGCTCTGTCTCGGCAGTATATCTCAGGAGCACCCCATAGACAACAGCCAGTGACACCCACTGCATCAACCACTCCACCTCATGGGGCTCTTTCTTCAGGCAGGATGTACTCTTCTCAATGCAGAGGAGAAAAAGATAGTTAAATACCAGGTCCTGACCAACCATTTTCCTTTCGTGCAAATCACCACTGAGACCTCTGCTGTCCTCGGTCCTTAAACAGCTGGTTTCTTTTCATGCAAATCACCATTGAGACCTCGCCTGTCCTTTGTCCCTAAACTGCTGTTTTCCTTTCATGCAAATCACCACTGATACCTCTGCTGTCCTCGGTCCTTAAACAGCTGGTTTCTTTTCATGCAAATCACCACTGAGACTTCTGCTGTCCTCGGTCCTTAAACAGCTGGTTTCCTTTCATGCAAGTCACCATTGAGACCTCTCCTGTCCTTGGCCCATAAACTGCTGTTTTCCTTTCATGCAAGTCACCATTGAGACTTCTGCTGTCCTTTGTCCCTAAACAGCTGTTTTCCTTTCATGCAAGTCACCATTCACACCTCTGCTGTCCTTGGTCCCTAAACAGCTGTTTTCCTTTCATGCAAGTCACCATTCAAACCTCTGCTGTCCTTGGTCCCTAACGCCAATCACTTGATGGTATATATGAGATGCCTTTTATCATGGTACCATCACTACCACCTGACAGGACTGGGTATTTTTTTATCATAGCACCATTAATACTATTCTACATAATGGGCTAGGTGCACTTTACATATTAAATACATTTAAAATATTTTATAATAAAGAACTTCACCTCATTGTCATAATTATTTCAAATTTAATTATGTTTTTAACTAATGCTCACACACAGGGACTTTTCAAAGTGAAAAAGAACAAGTGATTTATGGTCTGATTACACAAGTCAATACCTTTGGACCTTTTAAAATTCAAGTAAGGATTTTAAAGTAATAATATGAAAATATTGTATTTCTGTCTATTTCTAACATCCAATAACTTTAACCCTTTAGCATTTACATTACTCTATATATACTTTTGTATTTACTATTATATTTCCGTGGTAAAGGCTTTACCTCACATAATATTGAATCTATAATATTTTGATATTATTTATTTTGAGAACAATACCTTAATATAAATTAAATGCTACATCCTTTGTAGTTGAATGAAACACGTAAATCAATTAAATAATATATAAATCCTTTAGCATTTAAACCGGCTATATCTGGCCAGAATTCTCTCACCTCTTTCTGTTCAAACCGGCTGTAACTGGCTGCTCATACTTATGTTAATGTATTGTTCTCAAAATAAATATCAAAATCTCATAGATTTGATATTATGTGAGATAAAGTATTTACCGTGAAAATACAATAGTAAATATAAAGTAATGTAAATGCTAAGGGGTTAAAATGTATTGAATCTTGGTGATTTTTTCATTAATATATATATATGATATATATGTATATATTTAATCAACAAAATTATTAACCATCTTGCCAACAACAAACCTGAGCACCTTTTTGATTTCCATGTGTCTAACACACGTGGGCATGCCTACAAAGTCAGAAAACAACACAGCTCCCATGACTTTCGGAAACATTTTTTCACGCTCAGAATTGCTGAAGCATGGAACAAACTACCTGCATCAGTTGTTAGCTGTCGAGACACTGCATCCTTTAAAACCTCCATGGAACAAACTACCTGCATCAGTTGTTAGCTGTCGAGACACTGCATCCTTTAAAACCTCCATGGAACAAACTCCCTGCATCAGTTGTTAGCTGTCGAGACACTGCATCCTTTAAAACCTCCATGGAACAAACTACTTGCATCAGTTGTTAGCTGTCGAGACACTGCATCCTTTAAAACCTCCATGGAACAAACTCCCTGCATCAGTTGTTAGCTGTCGAGACACTGCATCCTTTAAAACCTCCATGGAACAAACTCCCTGCATCAGTTGTTAGCTGTCGAGACACTGCATCCTTTAAAACCTCCATGGAACAAACTCCCTGCATCAGTTGTTAGCTGTCGAGACACTGCATCCTTTAAAACCTCCATGGAACAAACTACCTGCATCAGTTGTTAGCTGTCGAGACACTGCATCCTTTAAAACCTCCATGGAACAAAGTCCCTGCATCAGTTGTTAACTGTCGAGACACTGCATCCTTTAAAACCTCCATGGAACAAACTACCTGCATCAGTTGTTAGCTGTCGAAACACTGCATCCTTTAAAACCTCCATGCTTCCTGAGATTCGCCAACACTACACCTGATGTCCCCTCTCCATACACATGCACACATGTATACCATGACTCATACATTGTTCAATTTCCTGACATTTCTACATTATTCTATGTACTATACATGCACCTTTGATGAGTTGTAGTGCAGCCGAGCACTGTACACAATAATTTCTTTATTATTGTTATTTTACAGCTTACCTACTGGAAGAACATCTGGAATAAATGGCAACAAGGTGGAAATCTTTTTTATGCTCTATTCAAGGGTCCAAGTTGGATTCCAGGACAAAACTCAAAAGATGTTAACATACCTGAGGTAACTATATTAGATTACAAAATACCCAAGGTAAATATTTTAGATAACAAAATACCTGAGGTAACTATATTGGATTACAAAATACTAGATGTAAATATTTTAGATTACGAAATACCTGAGCTAAATATTTTTATTTTAAGATACTGAGGTAAATATTTTAAATTACAAAATACATCAGGTAAATATTTTAGAGTGTAAAATACCTGAGGTAAATATTTTAAATTACAAAATACCTCAGGTAAATATTTTAGATTACGAAATACCTGAGGTAAATATTTTAGATTTTAAGATACCTGAGGTAAATATTTTAAATTACAAAATACCTGAGAATATTTCAGATTACAAAATACTTGAGGTAAATATTTTAGCTTACAAAATACCTGAGGTAAATATTTTAAATTACAAAATACCTGAGAATATTTCAGATTACGAAATACCTGAGGTAAATATTTTAGCTTACAAAATACCTGAGGTAAATATTTTAAATTACAAAATACCTGAGGTAACTATTTTAGATTATGAAATACCTGAGGTAAATATTACAACTCCATGAAATGGGTTCCAAAGGACTAACTTGGATGCTTCCAGTTGAGGGCATCGCACACAATGACCAGATATGTGGAATAGTCTTTGTCTGACTTTTGGCAGGTCTCCATGTGTAACATATTATGACAACTGAAATATCTCAGGGAAAATACACTGGGCTATTTATTTCCATTCCTAGATCGGAATGTGGCCTAAACATTTCGAGAGAATGTTGAAAGACTAGTTATACCATTTATGTAGGAACTAGTGGGGGTATATTTATTATACTTACATACATAACGGTTTCTGGTATAGGCACAAGACCAACAATTTTGGCAGGAGGAGAATCGACCCCAGTGCATTACTGGTACTTTATTTTATCGACCCCGTAAGAACGAAAGGCAAAGCTAACCTTGGTGGGATTAATGATAATGGCTTTTAATTTAGGAACAAGACCAACAATTTTGGGGGAGAGGAAAGTTGATTAAATCTACTTCAGTGTATTACTGGTACTTTATTTTATCGACCCCGTAAGAACGAAAGGCAAAGCTAACCTTGGTGGGATTAATGATAATGGCTTTTAATTTAGGAACAAGACCAACAATTTTGGGGGAGAGGAAAGTCGATTAAATCTACTTCAGTGTATTACTGGTACTTTATTTTATCGACCCCGTAAGAACGAAAGGCAAAGCTAACCTTGGTGGGATTAATGATAATGGCTTTTAATTTATGAACAAGACCAACAATTTTGGGGGAGAGGAAAGTCGATTAAATCGACTTCAGTGTATTACTGGTACTTTATTTTATCGACCCCGTAAGAACGAAAGGCAAAGCTAACCTTGGTGGGATTAATGATAATGGCTTTTAATTTAGGAACAAGACCAACAATTTTGGGGGAGAGGAAAGTCGATTAAATCTACTTCAGTGTATTACTGGTACTTTATTTTATCGACCCCGTAAGAACGAAAGGCAAAGCTAACCTTGGTGGGATTAATGATAATGGCTTTTAATTTAGGAACAAGACCAACAATTTTGGGGGAGAGGAAAGTTGATTAAATCTACTTCAGTGTATTACTGGTACTTTATTTTATCGACCCCGTAAGAACGAAAGGCAAAGCTAACCTTGGTGGGATTAGTAATAATGGCTTTTAATTTAGGAACAAGACCAACAATTTTGGGGGAGAGGAAAGTCGATTAAATCTACTTCAGTGTATTACTGGTACTTTATTTTATCGACCCCGTAAGAACGAAAGGCAAAGCTAACCTTGGTGGGATTAATGATAATGGCTTTTAATTTAGGAACAAGACCAACAATTTTGGGGGAGAGAAAAGTCGATTAAATCTACTTCAGTGTATTACTGGTACTTTATTTTATCGACCCCGTAAGAACGAAAGGCAAAGCTAACCTTGGTGGGATTAATGATAATGGCTTTTAATTTAGGAACAAGACCAACAATTTTGGGGAAGAAGAAAGTCGATTAAATCTACTTCAGTGTATTACTGGTACTTTATTTTATCGACCCTGTAAGGATGAAAGGCAAAGCTAATATTAGCAGGATTTGAACTCAGAATCTAAAGGGACATAACTAATAAATAATCTTCTACAGTGACTTTTATTTCCTTTTTCATTCCTAGATACAATATCCAGTGCGGAAGTATAGCACACAAGTTTCCAACTGGTGTAGTGTGTATGTTCTACTACATTTCACTGTAATTATGTATTTGTTCCTCTGGATTTTGAGCACCAAACATGTAAGTTCTCTCTTGTATTTACTTTAAAATAAGAAAACAAAAGAAAAGAGGTGGAGGCATTGTATAGCCAGTTCTGGACTTGCCTATAAGCTATAGCTTAGGAGATGAGGCTCAGTGTAGTCAGTGCTGGACTTGCCTATAGGCTATAGCTTAGGGAATGAGGCTCAGTGTAGCCAGTGCTGGACTTGCCTATAAGCTATAGCTTAGGGAATGAGGCTCAGTGTAGCCAGTGCTGGACTTGCCTATAAGCTATAGCTTAGGGAATGAGGCTCAGTGTAGCCAGTGCTGGACTTGCCTATAAGCTATAGCTTAGGGAATGAGGCTCAGTGTAGCCAGTGCTGGACTTGCCTATAAGCTATAGCTTAGGGAATGAGGCTCAGTGTAGCCAGTGCAGGACTTGCCTATAAGCTATAGCTTAGGGAATGAGGCTCAGTGTAGCCAGTGCAGGACTTGCCTATAAGCTATAGCTTAGGGGATGAGGCTCAGTGTAGCCAGTGCTGGACTTGCCTATAGCTTAAAGCCACACACCCTCGGAGGCCTCATTAAAAAAAATATTTCAATTTTATCATTAGTTAACACTAAACCATGAGAGAGAGAAAATGAGAAAGAGATATAGGGGAAGAATCAACCCTAGTACTACACTGGTACTTTTTTTATCGACCTTGAAAGGATGACTGGCAAAATTGACCTTGGCGGGATTTAAACTCAGAGAGCAGAGAGTCGGAACTAACACCATAAAGCATTCTATTCAATGCTCTAACGACTCTGCCAATTTGCCGCCTCTCTCTCTCTCTCTCTATATATATATATATTTTTATTTCTATTTTTCCCATCCTTTCATGTTTTCCTATTAACTCTCTTCCTCACTACCTCTCGGAGTTCCACCCAACTTCCTGATGAAGGACTTCTGTCCGAAACGTCATAACCTCCCCACTCTCACCAAGTGTGAAACTAATAACATTATGTACTATTGACTCCTGCGTTTGTTTGTTTATTTGTCCTTTTAAACTGTATAGATATATATATATAATAGTAGAACACTGGTAGGTTATATCCGTAGTAGTAGAGCACTCAGTCCATGGGATGAGTTTGGTATAAGTAGTTCCACAACAGTTAGTTCACCATACCAAGAACAAATGTTTCACCTTATTCAGATCCTCAGCTCGGTCTAAATGAAGTTGTACGTACAACTTCATACAGACCAAGCTGAGGATCTTAATAAGGTGAAACATTTGTTCTTGGTATTGTGAACTAACTGTAGTGGAACTACTTCTATATATATATATACACACACACACACTTTATTGTAAACATAAAAAAATAATTATATTTTATTCGAGAAGGGCCTCAAATTTCATATAGCTTAGGGCCTCTGCAGATGGAAGTCTGTCCCCCCGCTGCTGTTGAGAACAAATTATTTAAATGACCAATTTTGATCTTCTTTTGTTCTTTCTAGTTGATGGCACAAGAATCAATGCTAGCAGTTTTGGTGTTCATTATTTATTCTCTATCCTGCTTTGGTAATATCTTTGACCAGACGTAAGTTGATGTAATAGTTTTATTTTAATGTTGTTTGTTATTGTGGTCAATAGATAGCCCTCATCCAGCTATGATATAACACAGAGGTCTCCAGCCACTGGACCGGTACCAGTCCGTGGATTATTTGCTAGCGGGCCACAAAGAAATAATTAACTTGTTTCAAATTATATAATAGATAAATTGAATATTGGATTTTAATTTAAAAAGATTTGTTTAACCCTTTAGCATTTAAACTGGCCATATCCAGCCAGAATTCTCTCACGTCTTTCTGTTCAAACCAGCTGTAACCGGCCACTCATACCAATGTTAAGGTATTGTTCTCAAAATAAGTAATATCAAAATCTCATAGATTCAATATAATTGTTTCTACTTACTTTTGGCACAAGGCCAGTAATTACCCAGTACATTACTGGTGCTTTATTTTATCGACCCCGTAAGGATAAAAGGCAAAGTTAACCTCGGCGGGATTTGAATTGATATAATCTGAGATAATTATGTGAGGTAAGACCTTTACTCTATATTTACTATTATATTTTCATGGTAATCATCATCACCGTTTTACGGCTTGATTTCTACAGCTGGATGCCCTTCCTAACACCAACCTCATTTACAGTGAGTGCTGGGTGCTTTTTCGTGGCGCCTACATGTCCACTTTACAGTGTGGGCTGGGTGCTTTTTTGCTGTGGCACCTCCACGACCACCTTGCAGTGGGGGGGGGGCATATTGTCTATATGCTTCAGCTTGTACCCATGGGAGGTCGGGTACTCTGTAATGTAAATGCTAAAGGGTTAAATATTCAATATTCATCAACTCAATACACTTTTTCTTCCCTTTAATAAAGTGCTCTTTTTATTGAAATGCACTTAAATAACTCATATGTGCAACTACCGGTTTGTGGAAAGATTGTCCAGCCTCAAGCCAGTCCGTGGTATAAAAAAAGTTGGAGACCACTGACATAACAGACCTCCAATACATAGAGAGTCTGTGTGATTTACAGAAACTGTGACCCAGATATACTAGTGGTAAAAAAAATCTCTCAGAAGAGCCAGACAGCAAAAGGTTTTCAGAGAAGAACTTCCCCACCACCACCTCAAGCATTTCGGCCCTTAACCTCTACAAGATTAGAAACACAGCCATATTAAACCTTCTAATATACAGTGGTTATTGTTGTTGTTGTTCTTACCTTTCTTTATAATTGTTACCAAGATGTATTTTCAATATTATTTGAAACAAATATTTTTTAAACAAGTAAAAATTTCTGAAAATATGTACGTGTGTATAATATGACCTATCTTTTTTTTTTTTCCTTGTATTATACATTAGAAAATACTGTACAAAGTATGAGACTTGGTCAAATGTTGTTTCTAGAAATGCTTGTTTTTGCTATTGTTTTTTCAAAATAGTTATATATTCTACCAGGAGTTGCTACCAGTAGTAGTGTCAGCAATGGAAAGATTGTTTCCTTGGTCTGATTTAATGATTCCACCCCACTCAGTAAGCAAATGGAGTCTGGGATCTTGTTGACCGATTCCATCCCAACCCTGCCAAAAAAAATTTGTAAATGGTGCCCCAGCATGGCCTCAGCTGAATGGCTGGAACAGCTAAAAGAGTAAAGCATTATTAAGCCTGTTGCTTTCTAACTCATTGCCATATTATATATATAGGAGGCACATGGCTTAGTGGTTAGAGCATTGGCCTTGCAATTGCGAGTTCAATTCTCAGACCGGGTGATGTGTTTCCTTGAGCAAGACACTTTATTTCACATTGCTCCAGTTTACTCAGCTGCAGAAATGAGATGATAGGACTGGGGTCCCTATCGTTCCACTGCAAAGTGGTCACGGAGGTGCCACAGCAAAAAAGCACCCAGCCCACACTGTAAAGTGGACCTGTAGGCGCCACGAAAAAAAAGCACCCAGCACTCACTTTAAATGAGGTTGGTGTTAGGAAGGGCATCCAGCTGTAGAAATCAAGCCAGAATCAGTTCCCGTCCCACCCTTGCAAGCAGGGAAAAGTGGTCGTAAAATGATGATGTTGATGATGATGATATATATATATATTTTTATATACAATTAATGATGTCGTAAACCATCATCATGATTATCATAATCATTTTTATGTTGACTTCTCCATACTGACATGGGTTGGAATAGGACTTTTTGCAGCTGGGTGCCCTTCCTGAAATGAACAGTTTTAGTCTCTTCTAACGACATGCAGATTAAGAAAGGTGTTCCCATGTTGGGTATCGAACCCAGGAATCCTAAATATATATAGAATATATATTTAACTCATCCTAAGGTTCCATATCAGCCATATATACCCAAGGTAGCATCTATGAGGCTCAGCTGAAATGTTCATAGGCTGACCAAGATACTCTCATGGAATGACCAAATGAGGTTTATTTTTCAATATAGTCCTTAGAAAAAAACAATGCAGTTATTAATAAGAAGAGTTGAATTCAATGCATGCAAGATTTCACAGCTCTAGTATCACTCCTTCATAGTCAGCCTATGGACTAACTGACCCTCATATAGTACTTCATTGTATACTTTCTCTGACTAAATATTTTTTTTGTTTTTTCTTTTTTCTCATTTAGTTCTTACGCTACATACATGGAGATCTTTCGGTGTGGCTTTATTTTGGGTTTAAGCCAATTTACAAACTTTCAGTTCCTCACAGATATTTATAAAGATATCATTACATCGTTAATACTTTGGTTCTATGGCTTGTCAACTCTTGCTTGGATTCTGAGCTTCGTATTTGGTACCAGCAAACAGCCATTAAAAGACGATGAAAAAAAAGATTAATTCCAAAACACCTCTTGAAAGGACATTCCTTCAAAACTACCAAAACTATGATCTTCTCCAGCCAACCATTTTATCAACTAATAAGTATAGATTGTATGTTAATGTTCAAACAAATACTTTAAATTGTATATCTGTTTTTGTTTAAAATTGATAGTAAATAATTAAATATCTTTTGACAAAACATGAGGCCAGTTTTAGCAAGTGAATGGTATAAGTAATTGAAGAACCAACCTCAGGATATTACTGCTAAATATTTTATCAACCCCAGTGAGGAATTTATAGCTAAAAACTCTAAAATACATAACTTTTAAGTTAGCAATTCGACAAACATTGATTGATGAAATATATATCAGACTGTAAATTACTGTTGAGGTCGATATGATCAACTAAAACCCCCCTAAAGATGGTGTGACACAGAATGTCCCACAGTGATGACTGAGGCCAGAATAAAAATAGAATGAAGGGTCAATTAAAACTGTTTATAAAATAACAAAACAAATGACAAAACTAATATTTCAATCATCGGGATGAAATTAAAAATGTATATTTTTTTACATAACTTTTTTTTTTTTAATGAATAAAAAGTATAAAACAAAAATAGTTTGTTTTTTTCCAAATGATTAGAACATTGAAGCAAGAGTGAAGGCATTGATCAATATGAAATAGGTTAAAATTATCAATTTCTAAGGTATTTCATCTATAAATCTATTTTGTTTACAGCAAATTTGCCAGCATTTATAAAACACACAATTACAAAGAAGCAGTAATTCTTCAACTATTTGTGTGATAGTGGGGTTTTTTTCTTTCCTTGTTTTACAGATAAAGTTTTTAAAAATAGCAAAAACAAAAACAAAAAAAAAAAACAATATTAACTGCAGGCTGCATTCTAAACAAAAGCCATTGTTTTTTCTTTAACCTGTTGACTGCCACATATATTTTACACAGCTACAGTTGCTGTGCTGGGTTCTTTTTTTTCCAGTAATATGACTATTTTGATTGACAAACATCACATCACATCAATAAACTAGTAACCCCATCTAGCTTTGAAGTTATGAACTGTTGGAAAGGAATTCATAATTTTGAAGTTATGAACTGTTGGAAACGAGTTCAAACATGTAAGGACAAGTTATCTCATCCGTGGCACTGGAATGCATACATGTTAGGTTGAGTTATCTCGTCTACGGCACTGAAGAGGTTAAAGGTAGAAAAAAATGAGAAACAAATTATATCAAACTAAACTTATCACAAAAAATATAAGAAGAATTATTTTGTGAAATATAAATGATTTTATAATACAGTTTGATTGATAAAGAAATAGAAAGAGGGGTTTTATCATTCAATGATTGGTGATAATGATTGTGATTTATAATGATGATGATGATAGAGATGATGATGATGACGGTGATAATAATGATTATGTTGATGATGATGATGTTGTCAACGACAATGATTAAAATGATGTCATTAGCAATGATAACATAATACAATTATTGATAAAGAATACAATAACAGATTTCTTTAAAAAAAATACAAAAAAAAAAAAACCTTTTAAAAAAAAACCATAATTCTTTTGTCGAGAAATGGTTGAGTACAACAGAGACAAATAATGGGGAATAGCTTCATTGATTATTACATATATTCTAGCAGAATAGCAAAATCTTCAGGCAACTAATTCATAGGCATTTGTGAGATATGTCTTTGGCACCAGACCAATCTGGCCATCAAGCATTCCAATCCACCAAGATTGTTTATCAAATTCTTTATTCAAAATCCTGATCAGATCACCTTCTTTAAAAGCCAGCTCAGTGACGTCATCTGCAACACAATCCCAAAGACTGTAGTAGATGTTCTCATAGTCGTCTGGTTTTATTTCCACGTTGGTGTTTCGAAGAAACTTCTGTACATCCGTGCCAATATCATCATATACTTCATCCATCAGATTATCGTCTGGAACTGTTTCAGTAGGGCGGTGAGTCGGTGGATTTCTTTCTGGCAGAGCTGGTGGTGGAGGTAATGCATTAGATTTGATAGGCAGGTGTTTCGGTGAACCTGGAATAGGGGGAAGATCAGGTTTCTTGTTTAGAGTTGCTACATCAGGTTCATCTGGCAGACAGTTTAAGTTATCATCATATATCTCTTCACAAATCATCTGTTCCCGGACATTATTGGGTGCAATAACTTCATCAAATTCTTCATAAATGCTTTCTCCATCTGGAAAATTAAAGAAAAATTGTTTTGTTTTTTTTTTCATTGTAAGACTATTTATGCAGTACTAGAATCGATTCTTCCTCTATATCTCTTTCTCACTTCCAATCTCTCACTCTCTATTCTTTTCTAAAAGAAATCTACTGTATTCAGACCTGGAGAGGAAATGGACACCACCAGGTTTTAAAATACCTAAGAAACATGCACTTTTTGATGAGTTGTGGTGCACCTGGGCACTGTACACAATATTTCATTGTGGCATTTTACTGGGCTTTCTCCACAAATGTCCCTCCGAAGTCTCCCCCCTATTGGGGAATTTTTCATTGTTATTTTTTGTTACATCCTCTGTTTTTGTTTTTTACACGCAGAAATGCCCATTTGTACCGTCCTGTATTGTCCTGCACTGTCCTTAATGTCTACTTTATGTAAACCCTTGTGGTTAATAAAGAAATCATTATTATATCATGACTCATACACTGTTCATTTTCCTGACATTTGTACATTATTCTATGTACTATACATGCACCTTTGATGAGTTGTAGTGCACCTGAGCACTGTACACAATAATTTCATTATTATTATTTAAACATATGTCAATACAGCACCCCAACAACTCCTTCAGGAGTTACGGGACCATGTATATATGCATGGTCAAATTTATAGAATACTCATAGTAAACAAAGTAATACAGAATGGTATCATTCCCAGTGATTTGGAATAGCAACATCGTCGTCAATTGCTACAATGGTAAAGGAGATGCCCTAGAGGAAAGTAACTACAGAGGCATAAAGTTGACTGACCAGGTCATGAAAGTTACAGAAAGAGTCATAGCACAACTGATTAAAAATTGTATACACCTAGATGAAATGCAGTTTGGATTTGTGCTGGGAAAAAGCACTGCTGATGCCCTCTTCCTTGTGAGGCAAATGCAGGAAAAGTACCTTACTATAAGCAAGCCAATTTACCTTCTCATAGCGGTGTCATCCAGTACCGGGCCCTAAAACTATGGTAATGTTGTGAGATGGGTTAGGCTCCTCGTATCGGTACCATCCAGAACCAGGGCCCAAAACTATGATTCTGCTGTGAGATGGGTTTAGTGTGACCAACTGGCTTGTCCCTTCTCATAATGGAGCCATGCAGTCCCACACTGTAAATGTGGTTGGTGTTAGGAAGGGCATCCAGCTGTAAAATACCTGCCCAAATTTACAGTCCTCGTCAGAGCAAGGTGCGGCATGGCTAACTCTGGCCGGCCAGATTTGCCTCCTGGTGTAGACAACCCATTTAACCCATGCAAGCATGGAAAAATGGATGCTAAATGGGGATGATGATGATGATGACTGGCCAGCTGGAGCAACTGTTTTTATACATTAACTAGGACTATGTCCTATTTGTAGCCAAGATATGTCATTGATGCAATGATATAGTCAAATTTATAGAATACTGGCCAGCTGGAGCAACTGTTTCTATACCATCACTAGCACTATGCTCTATTTGTAGCCAATATACTATTTAAATCTCAACAATTGAATCCACTTAATAGTGTGTAAGTACAACAGTTTGGTATGCATATATATATATATGGTCGCGTAGGTGACACGACAAAAAGCATCCAGCCCACACTGTAAAGTGGTTGTGTAGGAGTCAAGACAAAAAGCACACACTGTAAATGTAGTTGGCATTAGGAAGGGCATCTAGCTGTAGAAATCTAGCCAGAAACAGTTCAATATGAGCAAGACATGGTCACCTGACCCAACTTGCCTCAAATGAGACAACCCGTCTAACCCATGCTAGCGTGGAAAGTAGACATTAAACGATGATATATCATTGCTGGCATTAGATGTAGCGGAACTGACAAGGGATTCCTTAATTTTTAGTGCTGAATCCAAATGTTGTGGCTCTCGTGAAAGCAGTTGAAAACAACTCAGCTGTTGTAGACCTAAATTTGGTCAGTTTGAATGCTAAAAGAAGAAAGGAAAAGATCAATTTAATACCTAAGTCATCCATCATTGAACTTGTCATCACACTCAAAGCAGCATTTTCTATGAAAGTCTTCCATTCACTCAGTTCTTCTTTTGAAGGAGCCACAAACTAAAAGATAAACATTTTTTAATGAAATTATTTGGAGCTTTTCTGAGAAAATAGCTTGAGAGTGAGAAAAATTATACAAGTGTTCATTTAAAAATTAGATGAGTGTATATATAAAAAGTATACAAGTGTATATATAAAAATTATATGAGTGTACATATAAAACGAGATGAGTGTATATATAAAGACTATATATGAATATATATGAGAGTACATTTATGAATATATATATTTATACATACAAGTGTACGTATATGATTATATATACGAGTGTACACATATGAATATATGTGGCTATATATCAGTGTATGTATATGGCTATATATGAGTGTACATATATGAATATGTGTGTGTGTATATATGTATATGAGTGTACATATATGAATATATGTGTGTGTATATATGTATATATGAGTGTACATATATGAATATATGTGTGTGTATATATATATGAGTGTACATATATGAATATATGTGTGTGTATATATATATATGAGTGTACATATATGAATATATGTGTGTGTGTGTATATATATATATGAGTGTACATATATGAATATATGTGTGTGTATATATGTATATGAGTGTACATATATGAATATATGTGTGTATATATATATATATATGAGTGTACATATATGAATATATGTGTGTATATATATATATGAGTGTACATATATGAATATATGTGTGTGTATATATGTATATGAGTGTACATATATGAATATATGTGTGTGTATATATATATATGAGTGTACATATATGAATATATGTGTGTATATATGAATATATGTGTGTGTATATATATATATGAGTGTACATATATGAATATATGTGTGTATATATATATATGAGTGTACATATATGAATATATGTGTGTATATATATATATGAGTGTACATATATGAATATATGTGTGTATATATATATATATGAGTGTACATATATGAATATATGTGTGTGTGTATATATATATATATATATATATATGAGTGTACATATTTGAATATGTGTGTATATATATATATATATATATGAGTATACATATATGAATATATGTGTGTGTATATATGTATATGAGTGTACATATATGAATATATGTGTGTGTATATATATATATGAGTGTACATATATGAATATATGTGTGTATATATGAATATATGTGTGTGTATATATATATATGAGTGTACATATATGAATATATGTGTGTATATATATATATGAGTGTACATATATGAATATATGTGTGTATATATATATATGAGTGTACATATATGAATATATGTGTGTGTATATATATATATATATGAGTGTACATATATGAATATATGTGTGTGTATATATATATATACACACACATATATGAATATATGTGTGTGTATATATATATATATGAGTGTACATATATGAATATATGTGTATATATATATATGAGAAGGCACATGGCTTAATGATTAGAGCATTGGGCTTGCAATTGGAAGGTTGTGAGTTAAGATTTTCGGACTGGGTGATGCGTTGTGTCCTTGAGCAAGACACTTTATTTCACGTTGCTCCAGTTTACTCGGCTGTAGAAATGAGTAGTGACATCACTGGTGCCAAGCTGTATCAGCCATTGCCTCTCCCTTAGACATCATCTGTGGTGTGGAGAGGGGAGGCTGGTATGCATGGGCGACTGCTGGTCTTCCTCAAAAAACTTTGCCCGGACTTGTGCCTCAGGGGAAAAATTTCCAGTTGCAAATCTCAAGGTCATTTGTGACAGTAAGGGGTCTTTACCCTTACATATATGAATATATAAACATTGGCAGTATCGGTAGAGGGTCGGACGCCATGCTTTGACGCATAGAGTTACGGCCCTTGCTATTCTGAGTTCAAATCCCGCCGAGGTTAACTTTGCCTTTCATCCTTACAGGGTCGATAAAATAAAGTACTAGTAATACACTGGGTAATTGCTGGCCTTGTGCCTAATGTAGAAACAATTATTTTAAAGCAATTTACCAGATAAGTACGTTTTCCTGGTGATACAAGTTCAAAATTCAGTTCTTTTTTACTAGCTTCTTTTACTACGTTTGAATTTGTTCTCACTTCATAATCTGAAAAGAAAACAAAAAACAAATAAGATAGGGGAATGTTAGGGGTGAGTCACATGCCGTGGCATAACTAGGGAAAATAGTGTCTATGGCAAGCAGTGAAATTGCACTCCTGCCCAGCACTGTATTTTTACCTATGGGCCTAATAATTTATATAAATGGTTTAACCCTTTAGCATTTAAACCAGCCATATCTGGTCAGATTCTCTCATCTCTTTCTGTTCAAACTGGCTGTAACCAGCTTGGTTTAACGCTTTAGCATTTAAACCAGCCATATCTGGTCAGATTCTCTCATCTCTTTCTGTTCAAACTGGCTGTAACCAGCTGCTCATACTTACGTTAAGGCATTGTTCTCAAAATAAATGATATGAAAATCTCAGATTCGATATTATGTGAGATAAAGTGTTTACCGTGAAAATACAATAGTATATATAGAGTAATGTGAATGCTAGTGGATTAATGATCCAGCCACCATAGTGTTAATCAGAGACAGGTCATACATTTGAAGGAGTTTCTTTTTACTCTCCAACAAGGCTAATTTCACTTTAATAGAACATGCTCCTAGTCCAAGTGGTGCCCAAGACACATGCCATGCTTGCCATACCATAGTTACACCTCTGGTCACATGACACTGTGTCACTGGAGTACAATAGATTATGTCTTTGTTGAGTGTATTAAAGCCAAGTTATTTGATAGTCCATGCTGCAGCAAGCCAATAAGGACACATGTCACAGTTTCCACTACTTACAGAGTAAGCTTTATTTCCTTATGGGGCCTAATATTAACTACACGGACTGAGACAATTGAGTGTTACTGTATACTAGCAGAAAAACCACCCTTTGCTAGCATGTGTAGTGTGTATACGCAAGTATATATACATGTAGAGGGTCGGACGCCATGCTGTGAAGCATAGAGTTACCTCCTTTTATGATCCGAGTTCAAATGCCGCCGAGGTTAACTTTGCCTTTCATCCTTGCGGGGTCGATAAAATAAAGTACCAGTAATACACTGGGTTAATTGCTGGCCTTGTGCCAAAAGTAGAAACAATTATTTATTCAAAGTAATCCAACTTATTTTACTAATGGGATAAAAAATTATAAACCGTACGCAGTCCTGCACTCCTTACTTTATTATAGTTTAGATATTTGAATATGAGACAATCTAAATATAAGCCAACTGACCCCACTATTTTATGTGAGAAATGGGTAAAAATCCAAACCCTGATTATAAATTAGCCAACAAGGCTAATTTCACTTTAATAGAACATGCTCCTAGTCCAAGTGGTGCCCAAGACACATGCCATGCTTGCCATACCATAGTTACACCTCTGGTCACATGACACTGTCACTGGAGTACAATAGATTATGTCTTTGTTGAGTGTATTAAAGCCAAGTTATTTGATAGTCCATGCTGCAGCAAGCCAATAAGGACACATGTCACAGTTTCCACTACTTACAGAGTAAGCTTTATTTCCTTATGGGGCCTAATATTAACTACACGGACTGAGACAATTGAGTGTTACTGTATACTAGCAGAAAAACCACCCTTTGCTAGCATGTGTGTGTAGTGTGTATAGGCAAGTATATATACATGTAGATATGATACATCAAATAAAATCGTAATTGAAAATATACACAGAAATTGAATGAAGACTGCGTTACACGGTCTTCTGTAATCAGTAACGTAATCCATGATACATTAAAAAAAGACGATATTATATATAAACTGCATTAGGAGAAAATTAGTGACAGAAATATATGAATATTTATTTAAGCGACCGCTAACCGGAAGTGTTGACATTTGAAAATTTTAAAGAAATGAATCTTTAAATAAACAATAAAATATATTTAATGAACAGCCACGAAATTTAGTAGATAAATTATGTAATATTCATTCATTATTTATTCAAAGTGGATAAACGGTGGATTGGCAGTATCGGTAGAGGGTCGGACGCCATGCTGTGAAGCATAGAGTTACCTCCCTTTATGATCTGAGTTCAAATGCCGCCGAGGTTAACTTTGCCTTTCATCCTTACGGGGTCGATAAAATAAAGTACCAGTAATACACTGGGTTAATTGCTGGCCTTGTGCCAAAAGTAGAAACAATTATTTATTCAAAGTAATCCAATTTATTTTATTAATGGGATAAAAAATTATAAACCGTACGCAGTCCTGCGCTCCTTACTTTATTATAGTTTAGATATTTGAATATGAGACAATCTAAATATAAGCCAACTGACCCCACTATTTTATGTGAGAAATGGGTAAAAATCCAAACCCTGATTATAAATTGAGGCAGCTAATCAACACATTGTTTAGATGACTGACATGCCTTTAATTATAGAGTTGCTTGATCAGAGCTGAACAACAACAATAATAATCTAGAACTAAATAGATACAACTATTAAATCTTGAATATTATAGTTATGGACACAACACAACACAAATGATAAGATGTGTCTTTTTATCTTTTAGCTGCTGGTTGTCCAGTAATTTATTGATTAACCTTTTAGCATTCACATTACTCTTACTCTTTTACTCTTTTACCTGTTTCAGCCATCCGGCTGAGGCCATGCTGGGGCACCATATACTATTATATTTTCATGGTAAAGGCTTTACCTCACATAATATCGAATCTATGAGATTTTGAAAGTATTTATTTTGAGAACAATTCATTAACATCAGTTTGAGTAACCAGTTACAGCCAGTTTCAACAGAAAGAGGTATAGAATTCTGGCCGGTTTTGGCCGGTTTGAACACTAAAGGGTTAAACCAGGCATGAGAGCATAGGATCTGACTCTTCATAAGGCAGGTTGCACTACTAAAAAGTTCAATGCAATTTTGAAATTAGGTGTGCCTTTCAAAAAAGACAAACAGGCCACATGCAGCTCATGGGCTGCAGTTTGCCCATGACTGGATTAACCCTTTAACATTTACATTACTCTCTCTATATATATACTATTGTATTTTCATAGTAAAGGTTTTACCTCACATAATATCGAATCTATGAGATTTTCATATTATTTATTTTGAGAACAATACCTTAACATTGGTATGAGCAGCCAGTTACAGCCGGTTTGAACAGAAAGAGGTGAGAGAATTCTGGCCGGATAAATGTTAAAGGGTTAAGCCATCGATGTTCCTAACCTCAAATGATCTCAACATGAAAAATAAAATATCAAAGCAATCTTTCTAAAAAAAAACAAAAATATGAATACAAACTCACCCTTGACAATGAAAGCACCGAGTTGACGTTTATCAGAAGGTTTTTCATAATAGTATAAAATGTTGTCTTTGAGAACACACCAACGTTTTTGATAGGACTTAAAATGTAGTACATTTTCTGAAATAAAGATTAATTCATTCACAAATAATTATACATAACATCACAGATATATTTATTATGTTAAAATTTAATTTCACAACAAATCTCATATGTCTAACCTATACCTAGATTGAAAAACTGTTAGAAAATGTATAAGCCTTAATTTACGTATGTGTATGTATATTTACATGTGTCATCATCATCATCATCATCATTTCATTTTACGTCCGCTTTTCCCTGCTTGCAACGGTGGGTGGGACGGGAACTGATTCTGGCTGGATTTCTACAGCTGGATGCCCTTCCTAACACCAACCTCATTTACAGTGAGTGCTGGGTGGTTTTTTGCCGTGGCACCTCCACGACCACTTTGCAGTGGAATGATAGAGACCCCAGTCCCTATCATCTCATTTCTACAGCTGAGTAAACTGGAGCAATGTGAAATAAAGTGTCTTGCTCAAGGAAACAACACATCACCCGGTCTAAGAATTGAACGCACAACCTTTCGATTGCAAGGCCAATGCTCTAACCACTAAGCCATGTGCCTCCATCTATATATATATATTTACAAGTGTATGTACATTTACACATGTATGTACATTTACATGTGTATGTACATTTACATGTGTATATATATTTACATGTTTATATATATATATATATTTACATGTATATATATATATATATATATTTACATGTATATATATATATATATATATATATTTACATGTATATATATATATATTTACATGTATATATATATTTACATGTATATATATATTTACATGTATATATATATATTTACATGTATATATATATATTTACATGTATATATATATTTACATGTTTATATATATATATATTTACATGCATATATATCAGGGAAAGCCCCTGATGATTTCTTTTGTATGAAACAGTTCTAGTCCCGTAGAAGCCATTTCTATATTAAACTTGATATATATCATCATTTCATTTTACGTCCGCTTTTTCCCTGCTTGTAAGGGTGGGACAGGAACTATATCATCATCATCATCAACGTTTAACGTCCGTGTTCCACGCTTGCATGGGTTTGGACGGGGGTTTTCCCACTTGAGGCAAGAGTGATTGTCTTGCTCGCATAGGACTGTCTGGCAGGTTTTCTACAGTTGGATGCCCTTCCTAACACCAACCACATTTACAGTGTGGGTCTGGGAGGTTTTTACCGTGTTGCCTACACGGCCACATTACAGCGTGGACTGTGTGTTTTTTTGTCGTGACACCTACACAATCTCATTTGTTTCGGCCTGGATGGTGTGGCACCAACATAACTTTACATAGAAGGGGGCGGTGTGGATGGGGTGGGGGTGGTGGGACGGGGGTGTATTTTCTTAGAGATGCCTACTGACTGTAGTAGGTTTTACTTTGTATTTAGGTAAGGCAGGTCTTCTCTATTACTGAGTACCGCCAAAGGTCTCGGTCCAGTGACATTGTCTTGGAGAGGTGTAAGTGTGTGAGGTCGGAATTTATCAGGTCATCCCAGATTTTTCTGGGTCTGCCTATTCCGTGGCTACCGTCTATCTTTATTGCCCTATATATATATATATATATATATCAGGGGCGAAGGGTCCGTGCATGCAACGCAAGCAGTGCATGCGTTATAGAATCTTGAGTTGATCAATTACGTCGGTTGAAGCAAGCAGAATTTTGGCTGCTTACTAAAACGGAGACACATAAAAAGATACACACACACACACTAGATAACACTACATGCGGCTTTGACCGGGAGGGTCATTTAGAGGGAATGGGGGGGGGGGGGGGTAAGGCTGCACAGCCCCACTTTTCCCCAAGGCGATTGGACTGCATGCCCTGCTTTCCCGGTTACCCTTCGCCACTGATATATATATATATATATACTGAAATATTACAAAAATAAATTGGGATGACAAGAAACAAACTTCACCTTTTCTGCGTTTCTTTTCTAAATGCCCAGTTTTGGTGGGGTTTGCAATGTCTGTAGCAGCTATGAAGGGAATTGCTGTGAAATATAAAGAGAAAGAAAAATCAACAACAATACATCAAAAGTATCATGACATTTTGTTTGCTTCTTTATTCTTTTACTAGATGGCCCCGTGCCATCAAAAATGATAGCTAATTGTAATATTTTTACGTAATCTAAAAACGAGATGTTGGTTGGTTGGTTCCTTCACGCTCATTGATACAAGTGATACAAACACACACCTTCCTTCCTCAGTCGACGTAATCACCCTTCCGTTCCCCAGTCGACGTAATCACCCTTTCGTTCCCCAGTCGACGTAATCACCCTTCCGTTCCCCAGTCGACGTAATCACCCTTCCGTTACCCAGTCGACGTAATCACCCTTCCGTTCCCCAGTCGACGTAATCACCCTTCCGTTGCCCAGTCGACGTAATCACCCTTTCGTTACCCAGTCGACGTAATCACCCTTTCGTTCCCCAGTCGACGTAATCACCCTTCCGTTCCCCAGTCGACGTAATCACCCTTCCGTTCCCCAGTCGACGTAATCACCCTTCCGTTCCCCAGTCGACGTAATCACCCTTCCGTTGCCCAGTCGACGTAATCACCCTTCCGTTCCCCAGTCGACGTAATCACCCTTCCGTTGCCCAGTCGACGTAATCACCCTTTCGTTACCCAGTCGACGTAATCACCCTTCCGTTGCCCAGTCGACGTAATCACCCTTCCGTTCCCCAGTCGACGTAATCACCCTTCCGTTCCCCAGTCGACGTAATCACCCTTCCGTTGCCCAGTCGACGTAATCACCCTTTCGTTACCCAGTCGACGTAATCACCCTTCCGTTGCCCAGTCGACGTAATCACCCTTCCGTTCCCCAGTCGACGTAATCACCCTTCCGTTCCCCAGTCGACGTAATCACCCTTCCGTTGCCCAGTCGACGTAATCACCCTTTCGTTGCCCAGTCGACGTAATCACCCTTCCATTGCCCAGTCGACGTAATCACCCTTCCGTTCCCCAGTCGACGTAATCACCCTTCCGTTGCCCAGTCGACGTAATCACCCTTCCGTTCCCCAGTCGACGTAATCACCCTTCCGTTGCCCAGTCGACGTAATCACCCTTTCGTTACCCAGTCGACGTAATCACCCTTTCGTTCCCCAGTCGACGTAATCACCCTTTCGTTACCCAGTCGACGTAATCACCCTTTCGTTACCCAGTCGACGTAATCACCCTTTCGTTACCCAGTCGACGTAATCACCCTTTCGTTACCCAGTCGACGTAATCACCCTTTCGTTCCCCAGTCGACGTAATCACCCTTTCGTTCCCCAGTCGACGTAATCACCCTTCCGTTCCCCAGTCGACGTAATCACCCTTCCGTTCCCCAGTCGACGTAATCACCCTTTCGTTCCCCAGTCGACGTAATCACCCTTCCGTTCCCCAGTCGACGTAATCACCCTTTCGTTCCCCAGTCGACGTAATCACCCTTTCGTTCCCCAGTCGACGTAATCACCCTTTCGTTCCCCAGTCGACGTAATCACCCTTTCCTTCCCCAGTCGACGTAATCACCCTTTCCTTCCCCAGTCGACGTAATCACCCTTTCCTTCCCCAGTCGACGTAATCACCCTTTCGTTCCCCAGTCGACGTAATCACCCTTTCGTTCCCCAGTCGACGTAATCACCCTTGCTTCTTCAGTCGACGTAATCACCCTTTCGTTCCCCAGTCGACGTAATCACCCTTTCGTTCCCCAGTCGACGTAATCACCCTTTCGTTCCCCAGTCGACGTAATCACCCTTCCTTCTTCAGTCGACGTAATCACCCTTTCGTTACCCAGTCGACGTAATCACCCTTTCGTTCCCCAGTCGACGTAATCACCCTTTCGTTCCCCAGTCGACGTAATCACCCTTTCGTTCCCCAGTCGACGTAATCACCCTTTCGTTCCCCAGTCGACGTAATCACCCTTCCTTCTTCAGTCGACGTAATCACCCTTTCGTTACCCAGTCGACGTAATCACCCTTTCGTTACCCAGTCGACGTAATCACCCTTTCGTTACCCAGTCGACGTAATCACCCTTTCGTTCCCCAGTCGACGTAATCACCCTTTCGTTCCCCAGTCGACGTAATCACCCTTTCGTTCCCCAGTCGACGTAATCACCCTTCCGTTCCCCAGTCGACGTAATCACCCTTTCGTTCCCCAGTCGACATAATCACCCTTTCGTTCCCCAGTCGACGTAATCACCCTTTCGTTCCCCAGTCGACGTAATCACCCTTTCGTTCCCCAGTCGACGTAATCACCCTTTCGTTCCCCAGTCGACGTAATCACCCTTTCGTTCCCCAGTCGACGTAATCACCCTTTCCTTCCCCAGTCGACGTAATCACCCTTTCCTTCCCCAGTCGACGTAATCACCCTTTCGTTCGCCAGTCGACATAATCACCCTTTCGTTCCCCAGTCGACGTAATCACCCTTTCGTTGCCCAGTCGACGTAATCACCCTTTCGTTCCCCAGTCATCTCTAGTGTGTGACAGACAAATACACAAGGCTATTATATTAGTAGATTATTTGTACAAATTTAGATGCTGATAACTGAGTTACCAGTGTGTAGTCTATCAGGTATGGTATGGTCCCATAACTCCTGATGGAGTTGTAGGGATGTCGTTGGGGCAGAGAGTATTCCTTAGGCATCGTTTAAGCCTGGCGGAGCTCATCCCTCTCCAGGTTTGAACTCTCCAGGACTCGAACTTGCAACCTCACAATTGCGAATCCAATTCTCTAGCCACATGTCACACAGACCAACCCCAAGCCCATAACAAGCTTTGTACTCATTACGGAGTCGTGTTGAATAAAATTGCAAATAAAAAAGGGATAAAAGATTGATAAAAAATCTTTGAGATCGTGGTGCCCCAGCATGGCCTCAGCCTGTCGGTTGGATCACGTACTAGAGTAAAAAAGAAAAACAGGACTGAGACCTTTGGCGTTACGCAATAATACAAAAGACCTGACTTTCCACAGGTACAGGCCGAAGTTGAAGTATATAGACAGTGTGCCCCCATCCCACTCCCACTGTAGAGTGGTCGTGTAGGTGTCACGACAAGAAGCACCCAGTCTACACTGTAGAGTGGTCGTGTAGGTGTCACGACATAAGACATCCAGCCCACACTGTAGAGTGGTGTTGTAGGTGTCACGACACGAAGCACCCAGTCTACACTGTAAAGTGGTCATGTAGGTGTCACGACATGAAGCATCCAGCCCACACTGTAGAGTGGTCATGTAGGTGTCACGACATGAAGCACCCAGTCTACACTGTAAAGTGGTCATGTAGGTGTCACGACATGAAGCATCCAGCCCACACTGTAGAGTGGTCGTGTAGGTGTCACGACATGAAGCACCCAGTCTACACTGTAGAGTGGTCGTGTAGGTGTCACAACATGAAGCACCCAGTCTACACTGTAGAGTGGTCATGTAGGTGTCACGACAAGAAGCACCCAGTCTACACTGTAAAGTGGTCGTGTAGGTGTCACGACATGAAGCATCCAGCCCACACTGTAGAGTGGTCGTGTAGGTGTCACGACATGAAGCACCCAGTCTACACTGTAGAGTGGTCGTGTAGGTGTCACAACAAGAAGCATCCAGTCTACACTGTAGAGTGGTCATGTAGGTGTCACGACATGAAGCACCCAGTCTACACTGTAGAGTGGTCGTGTAGGTGTCACGACATGAAGCACCCAGTCTACACTGTAAAGTGGTCATGTAGGTGTCACAACATGAAGCACCCAGTCTACACTGTAGAGTGGTCGTGTAGGTGTCACGACATGAAGCACCCAGTCTACACTGTAAAGTGGTCATGTAGGTGTCACAACAAGAAGCATCCAGCCCACACTGTAGAGTGGTCGTGTAGGTGTCACGACATGAAGCACCCAGTCTACACTGTAAAGTGGTCATGTAGGTGTCACAACAAGAAGCATCCAGCCCACACTGTAGAGTGGTCGTGTAGGTGTCACGACATGAAGCACCCAGTCTACACTGTAAAGTGGTCATGTAGGTGTCACGACATGAAGCACCCAGTCTACACTGTAGAGTGGTCGTGTAGGTGTCACAACAAGAAGCATCCAGTCTACACTGTAGAGTGGTTATGTAGGTGTCACAACAAGAAGCACCCAGTCTACACTGTAGAGTGGTCGTGTAGGTGTCACAACAAGAAGCATCCAGTCTACACTGTAGAGTGGTCGTGTAGGTGTCACAAGATAAGGCATCCAGTCTACACTGTAGAATGGTCGTGTAGGTGTCATGGCAAAAAACACCCAGACCACACTGTAGAGAGGTCGTGTAGGCGCCACCACAAAGCACCCAGTCAACACTGTAAAGTGGTTGTGTCGGCGCCACAACTAAAAGCACCCAGTGCTCACTGTAAATGTAGTTGGCATTAGGGAAGGGCATCCAGCTGTAGAAACCAAGCCAAAATCAGTTCTGTGTGAGCAAGACATGGTCCCCTGACCTGGCATTGCCCACAACAGGACAACTCGTCTAACCCATGCTAGCGAGGAAAAATGGACGTAAAATGGTAATGATGATGATGATGATGATGATGATGACATATACTCACAGTCAGAATAACCAACTTCATCCTCCTCAGTGTTTGTACTTCCCCCAGTAAATAATGACTCATCCCTACCATCTTCTGACAGCCCAGCATTGCTACCTGAAATGGAAATAAAGCACAGAAATATTTTTATAAAGTAGCGGAACAAACAATGTAACTTTTAAATGATGTTGATGTACGTTAGTGTGTTTTGTCCCGTAACTCCTGAGGGAGTCGTAGGGGTGTCATGTTGGCATACAGTATTTCTAGGGCACTTTTTATAACCTGGAGTCAAATCTACAGATTTGACCTCACCAGAGCAAGGTGCGACACATGGCCAACCCTGGTCAGACTTGCCTTCCAGCGTGGACGACCCGTCTAATCCGTCCATGCAAACGTGGAGAAATTGACATTAATCGATGCTGATGCTGATGAAGAGGAGGAGGAGCCCATCTCTTCTCCATGTATGAATACAGTAGATTTGTTTCCAGAGATAGATTGAGGGTGTGATAGAATAGAAGTGAGAAAGAGATATAGAGGGGGGGGGGGGAAAAAAAAAAAAAAAAAAAAAATCGACCCCAGTACTTGACTGGTACTTTTTTTTATCAACCTTGGAATGGCTGAAAGGCAAAGTTGACTTTGGCACAATTTAAATCCTACCAATGTTAGCTTTGCCTTTCATCCTTATAGGTGACAATAAAATAAAGCACCAGTAACGCACTGGGGGGTCTATTTAATCATCCCCCCCCCCACACACACACACACCAAAACAATTGTTGGCCTTGTTGCTTAAATCAGAAACCATTATTTAACCCTTTAGTGGTGAATTGACAGTATCGGTAGAGGGTCGGACGCCATGCTTTGACGCATAGAGTTACGGCCCTTGCCATTCTGAGTTCAAATCCCGCCGAGGTTAACTTTGCCTTTCATCCTTACGGGGTCGATAAAATAAAGTACCAGTAATGTACTGGGTTATTGCTGGCCTGGTGCCAATAGTAGAAACAATTATTTAACCCTTTAGCATTTAAACAGGACGTATCCGGCCAGAATTCTCTCACCTCTATCAGTTCAAACCAGCTATAACCGGCCACTCATACTGACATTAAGGTATTGTTCTCAAAATAAATGATATCAAAATCTCATACTTTCAATTTTATGTGAAATAATCATGTGAAGTAAAGTCTTTACTGCGAAAATTGGCGCCACGCAGTAATACAGAAGACCCGCCTTGCCTATGTACAAAGCGAAACCTACAGTCAGTAGGCACCGCTTAACCAAATATACACCCCAACTCACTACCCCTACTCCATCCTCCCACTCCCACCAACACCACCCTTTCTCTGTAAAGTTATGTTGGTACCTAAACATCCAGTCCAAATAAATGAGATAATGAGATCGAGATCGTGTAGGTGTCACAACAAAAAAACTCACAGTCCACGCTGTAATGTGGCCGTGTAGGTAACACGGTAAAAAGTTCCCAGTCCACACTGTAAATGTGGTTGGTGTTAGGAAGGGCATCCATCCGTAGAAAACCTGCAAACCTGCCAGATAGTCCTATACGAGCAAGACGCGGTCACTCGACCAATCTTGCCTCAATTGGGACAACTCCCGTCTAACCCATGCTAGCGTGGAAGATAGACATTAAACGATGATGATGATGATGATGATGAT
>OZ024752.1:33272579-33280079 GCA_964016885.1 Eledone cirrhosa
ACATACAAACATCCAGATATATATATATATATATATATATATATATATATATATATATATATATATATCAACATACACACACGTACACACATATGTATATATACATACATATATACACACATACACATATATATATATCCACACACACACATAAAATACAGACATGCACATATATATATATATATATATATATATTTCATTACTCTTATATATACACATAGTATATATACATACACAACCTCACTTATACCCATATACACATAAGTTATATTACAATAATAATAAAGAATAATATATATATATACATATATATATATATATATACATATATATACACACATATACACATATACATACACACACATACACATACATACATACATACACATACATACATACACCTAAATATAAACATATATAAATACACACATACGAATAAAGACATATATTCACACATAGACACCTATATACACATATATATATATAAATATATATATATATATATCTATATACACACACATACACATACATACACATATATATATATATATATATATATACACATATACACACACGCACACACATACAGACACACATACACGCTCACACATATATATATATATATATATATATATGTGTATGTGAGTGTGCGCCAATACATATATATATATATACACACACACATACAAACACACACAAACTCATACATATGCATACGCACACACACACACACATATACCACATAGATACGAAGATAAACATATAAATAGAGAGACATACAAATATATACAGAACCCATATACACATACATACAAACACGCATATACATATATATACATATATACACACATATATATTCCTATATACAAGCATACACATACACACACATATATACATATACATACACATATACATATCACACATTCACATACACGTACATATATAATACATATATATACATACATATACATATATATGTATGTACAATCATATATACACACTCAATCTTACATTCATATTTACATGCTCATATATGTATTTTTATATTTAGAAATAAATACCAAAAAAACTATATAGACACCTATCTACACATATATTCATACATATACACTTACAAAAACAGATGATAATAGTATGGGGGAAAGGGGGGGTTTGGAGAAGGGGATCAAAGTAAATATATGTTTCAAGAAACATATAATATTTTCCATATCTTAATTCAATGTATGTTCCTAACATATTTTCAGTGCTAGGAAATACGAAATCTATGCATCACAAAATAAAAAAGTATACTATTAATCATATGTCAACTAAACCAAAGATAGTCAACATATTGATTTCCAAGGTGTAAATTAGTTAGGTTTATAATATTTGAGGCAGAATTATGAAGTCAAACAGTAGTAGATTATTAATTACATTATAACTAAATTAAAGTTAATAACGTTATGGTATCAATATTAGGAGATGAATAGGGAAAAGAAACCCAAATAAAAATAAAAATAAAATAAAGTATTACATCGGTAGTAGCATATAAATTATATGTTAACTAAGTTAAAAATTATATATTTATTTCAATAGTATATGTTAATTAGTATATGTTAATTAGGTATACAATACATAAAGCAGATATTGTATTTCATCAATAGCATAATATAATTATATGCAAATAAAAATCAAAATTAATACGCACACATATACATATACATACACATACACATACCTATACATATACATACACATATATATATATATATATACATATATATACACATACATACATATATAGTCACATAAATATACATACAGATACACGTACAACACACACATATACATATACATATAGATATACATATCTTTTTCAAAAAATTTGCACAGAATATATTAACTAGGTATATATCCAAAAACACCTCCCATTCTATGATTACATGACATTCTGCAATTTGTCTGTACAATGATACTAATTTTAAGCAAATTAAAGTTAAAATTAAAGTTTTAGGTTGATTAAAGCTAAAACCAAATAATAAATATATTTCCAAAATGTATATTAATTAGGTCAATAATACTAAAAATTCTTTCTCCGTCATAGGATACATGATATTATTTTGTTATATTTTATCTGTAAAAGAATTATAATAAAAAAAATTATAATAAAAGGTTAAACTAAATTAAAAAATTATAATAAAAGGTTAAAATAAGTTAAAATTAATCTATAAATTAAATTACTGAATATATATTAGTAATATTTAAAGGTTTTTCAAAATTAATGATTACATAATATTTTCTCATCTGTAATAAAATATTAATTAAATTAAATTTATAGGTTAACTAACATTTAAATTAAATTAAATTCTAGAATAATGTTATTAATTAGGTTTATAATATTTAAATGTTTTTTTTAGTTTATGATTACACGATATAATTAATTCCTGTCTTTTATTTAATAAGATATCCCTAGACTTCATTATTTCAAATAGTTCTTGGGAACATAATCTACATTCCTTTCTATTATTTTGATAAGGGGTGGCTCTTTTGAGCACACTCCAGGTCAAATCATATTTTATATTTTTATTTTTATAACTATTGATTTTTTCTGCTAGAGATGTTGTATTAGCCAGTGCGGCATTTTTAAAGCTATGTTTGTGGGTATTATATCTTGTCTTAAAATTGTTAGAGGTAGCTCCTATATATGAGCAAATAGAATCTTTAGTTTTAACATTACATTTATAGACTATGTTGTTAACAAGACAATTCCCTTTTAATGGGCAGTTTGTTTTGTTTCTACAGTTACATCCTTTCGTTAATTCTGTATTTGAGGAGATATTATTGTTAATTTGATGTACTGGTGGTATACTTATAGTTTTCTTACATTTATATGCATTATATGCACTTATATTTTGTTTTATGTTATTTGTTGTAGAATATGAGAATTTAACTGTAGACCTATTTAAGATTTGATGGTATTTGTGGTTTGGCGGGAAGTTTTTCTCAAGGATATAAAAAAATTTTTTAGCAATATTATCCTTAACTTGTAAATTAAAAGGAGCATTATACCAAGTAACTCGTCTATTACGGTTTCTATGTTGTTTATTATTTTTATTATTTTTATATGTTGTATCATGATTTTTACTAGGAGGAATAATGTTAATGATCTCACCACAACTATTTTTAGTTATATTTGTAGATTTAGGTGTTTTATCTTTTTTATTAGGAGTTTTATTATTAATATTTATTATAGTCTTATGATGAGTAGTTTTTTGAGGGTTACTATACTTTATATTAAAAGATTTAGTATTTTGGGGTATACTGTGGGTGGCATTTAGGTGTGTACTTTTCATTTGGTGTTTGTTGGTAATATTATGCTGTATGCTTTCAGTATTTTTAGTAGAAGGTATATACTCTAATCTATTTTTGTGGCCACTTCTATCTAGAGCTTCATTATAAAAGGTCGCATTTTTATCAAATACATCTTGGTTAGAAGAAAGGTTAGAAATTCTAAGTGATATATTATATGCAAGGTTTTTAAGGATAGATTTAGGGTGATTAGATTGTGAGTGTATGTAATGTAAGTTTTGGTTAGGTTTATGGTAAGGTTGGTATATACCCGTAGCTAAATCTAAAGTTATATCTAGGAAATTTACTACTTTACTTGTTTTTTCAAAAGTAATATTAAGATTATAATAGTCTTTAAGGAAAGTTCTAATATGCTTTTTGTTTTTTTCGATTTCTGAAAGGCTAAGGTTGTTAGAAAGAAGAAGACAGTCATCACGATATAAACCACCTTTGAGGTGGGGAAAAGAGGCATTTATGTTGAAAAGGAGAAAGAGGCCCACAAGATCAGTAATTTGGGCAGAATCGCTTGAACCCATAGTAATATCAAAAAGATTACTATAAGTGTTTCTGGTCCAGTATTCATTCTGAAATTCAATAAGTGTTTGTCTAGCATGTGTAATAATGTTAATGTCATCCGAAGTTAAACTAGATCTATTTTTAGCAAATATTAATGCTTTGTTCAGGAGTATGGGTGATATAGAAGAATAATAATTATCTATATCAAACTGTAGGAAAGAAGCAGAAGATTTACACCTAATATTTTTAAACCAATTAATTACCTGGGAGGTGTTTTCCCAGAGTGGTAAAATAACGTATTTTCTTATTTGTGGGATGACTCTATCTAAAATTTTTTTGCTAATTATTCCAATATCTGATTTGGAGGGACATATAAGTCTAATATAACTCTAATCCTTCTATTAGACTTATATGTCCCTCCAAATCAGATATTGGAATAATTAGCAAAAAAATTTTAGATAGAGTCATCCCACAAATAAGAAAATACGTTATTTTACCACTCTGGGAAAACACCTCCCAGGTAATTAATTGGTTTAAAAATATTAGGTGTAAATCTTCTGCTTCTTTCCTACAGTTTGATATAGATAATTATTATTCTTCTATATCACCCATACTCCTGAACAAAGCATTAATATTTGCTAAAAATAGATCTAGTTTAACTTCGGATGACATTAACATTATTACACATGCTAGACAAACACTTATTGAATTTCAGAATGAATACTGGACCAGAAACACTTATAGTAATCTTTTTGATATTACTATGGGTTCAAGCGATTCTGCCCAAATTACTGATCTTGTGGGCCTCTTTCTCCTTTTCAACATAAATGCCTCTTTTCCCCACCTCAAAGGTGGTTTATATCGTGATGACTGTCTTCTTCTTTCTAACAACCTTAGCCTTTCAGAAATCGAAAAAAACAAAAAGCATATTAGAACTTTCCTTAAAGACTATTATAATCTTAATATTACTTTTGAAAAAACAAGTAAAGTAGTAAATTTCCTAGATATAACTTTAGATTTAGCTACGGGTATATACCAACCTTACCATAAACCTAACCAAAACTTACATTACATACACTCACAATCTAATCACCCTAAATCTATCCTTAAAAACCTTGCATATAATATATCACTTAGAATTTCTAACCTTTCTTCTAACCAAGATGTATTTGATAAAAATGCGACCTTTTATAATGAAGCTCTAGATAGAAGTGGCCACAAAAATAGATTAGAGTATATACCTTCTACTAAAAATACTGAAAGCATACAGCATAATATTACCAACAAACACCAAATGAAAAGTACACACCTAAATGCCACCCACAGTATACCCCAAAATACTAAATCTTTTAATATAAAGTATAGTAACCCTCAAAAAACTACTCATCATAAGACTATAATAAATATTAATAATAAAACTCCTAATAAAAAAGATAAAACACCTAAATCTACAAATATAACTAAAAATAGTTGTGGTGAGATCATTAACATTATTCCTCCTAGTAAAAATCATGATACAACATATAAAAATAATAAAAATAATAAACAACATAGAAACCGTAATAGACGAGTTACTTGGTATAATGCTCCTTTTAATTTACAAGTTAAGGATAATATTGCTAAAAAATTTTTTTATATCCTTGAGAAAAACTTCCCGCCAAACCACAAATACCATCAAATCTTAAATAGGTCTACAGTTAAATTCTCATATTCTACAACAAATAACATAAAACAAAATATAAGTGCATATAATGCATATAAATGTAAGAAAACTATAAGTATACCACCAGTACATCAAATTAACAATAATATCTCCTCAAATACAGAATTAACGAAAGGATGTAACTGTAGAAACAAAACAAACTGCCCATTAAAAGGGAATTGTCTTGTTAACAACATAGTCTATAAATGTAATGTTAAAACTAAAGATTCTATTTGCTCATATATAGGAGCTACCTCTAACAATTTTAAGACAAGATATAATACCCACAAACATAGCTTTAAAAATGCCGCACTGGCTAATACAACATCTCTAGCAGAAAAAATCAATAGTTATAAAAATAAAAATATAAAATATGATTTGACCTGGAGTGTGCTCAAAAGAGCCACCCCTTATCAAAATAATAGAAAGGAATGTAGATTATGTTCCCAAGAACTATTTGAAATAATGAAGTCTAGGGATATCTTATTAAATAAAAGACAGGAATTAATTATATCGTGTAATCATAAACTAAAAAAAACATTTAAATATTATAAACCTAATTAATAACATTATTCTAGAATTTAATTTAATTTAAATGTTAGTTAACCTATAAATTTAATTTAATTAATATTTTATTACAGATGAGAAAATATTATGTAATCATTAATTTTGAAAAACCTTTAAATATTACTAATATATATTCAGTAATTTAATTTATAGATTAATTTTAACTTATTTTAACCTTTTATTATAATTTTTTAATTTAGTTTAACCTTTTATTATAATTTTTTTTATTATAATTCTTTTACAGATAAAATATAACAAAATAATATCATGTATCCTATGACGGAGAAAGAATTTTTAGTATTATTGACCTAATTAATATACATTTTGGAAATATATTTATTATTTGGTTTTAGCTTTAATCAACCTAAAACTTTAATTTTAACTTTAATTTGCTTAAAATTAGTATCATTGTACAGACAAATTGCAGAATGTCATGTAATCATAGAATGGGAGGTGTTTTTGGATATATACCTAGTTAATATATTCTGTGCAAATTTTTTGAAAAAGATATGTATATCTATATGTATATGTATATGTGTGTGTTGTACGTGTATCTGTATGTATATTTATGTGACTATATATGTATGTATGTGTATATATATGTATATATATATATATATATGTGTATGTATATGTATAGGTATGTGTATGTGTATGTATATGTATATGTGTGCGTATTAATTTTGATTTTTATTTGCATATAATTATATTATGCTATTGATGAAATACAATATCTGCTTTATGTATTGTATACCTAATTAACATATACTAATTAACATATACTATTGAAATAAATATATAATTTTTAACTTAGTTAACATATAATTTATATGCTACTACCGATGTAATACTTTATTTTATTTTTATTTTTATTTGGGTTTCTTTTCCCTATTCATCTCCTAATATTGATACCATAACGTTATTAACTTTAATTTAGTTATAATGTAATTAATAATCTACTACTGTTTGACTTCATAATTCTGCCTCAAATATTATAAACCTAACTAATTTACACCTTGGAAATCAATATGTTGACTATCTTTGGTTTAGTTGACATATGATTAATAGTATACTTTTTTATTTTGTGATGCATAGATTTCGTATTTCCTAGCACTGAAAATATGTTAGGAACATACATTGAATTAAGATATGGAAAATATTATATGTTTCTTGAAACATATATTTACTTTGATCCCCTTCTCCAAACCCCCCCTTTCCCCCATACTATTATCATCTGTTTTTGTAAGTGTATATGTATGAATATATGTGTAGATAGGTGTCTATATAGTTTTTTTGGTATTTATTTCTAAATATAAAAATACATATATGAGCATGTAAATATGAATGTAAGATTGAGTGTGTATATATGATTGTACATACATATATAT
>OZ024752.1:33287579-33290079 GCA_964016885.1 Eledone cirrhosa
TTTATGTGTGAGAGTGTGTATGTATTTACTACTTCGTACGTATGTATACGTGCATTTGTGTGTATTACTTACCACGCGTGTCTGGCCAGTTAGCTGCCTTCTGTATCGCTGTCAAAAAATTTTTATATATATATATATATATATAGTAGAATAATCGAGTATCGAAAAATCGGCGCACGAGTTCACGATAAACAAAATTCGAGATGAGCGGCAGAGGGCTCTATAATTCAAATAAATTAGAGCTATAACTATCGTTATATATATATATATATATATATATATATTTTTTTTTCTTATATTTATTTGCGTGTGTGAATATGTAGAGGAGTGCATTTATGTATGTGTATGTATGTACGTGTGTATATATGGATGATTGTGTGCATGTATGTATGTATGTATATGTATGTGTGTATGGCTATGTTTGTGTATGTGTATGCTTGTACACATAACACATATATATATATATGTATATGTGTATATATATATGTATGTATATGTGTGTATGTATATGTATTTATATTTATGTTTCTATGTGTATGTATGTGTGTATATATGTGTGTGTGGTTGTATATATGTATGTGTATGTATGGATGTGTTGATATTTATGTGCGTATGTATATATGTGTTTGTGTGTATTTATATACACATATATGTGTGTGTGTGTGTGTATGTATGAGTGTATGTATGTGTATATATATGTGTATGTATATGTATGTATATATATATATATATATATATATATATATATATATGTGTGTGTGTGTGTGTGTGTGTGTGTGTGTGTGTGTGTGTATGCTTTTGTGTTTTTGGGTGTGTTTGCATGTGTAGTTTTATTTTATTTTTCCTTTCCTTCTTCCTTCTCCAGCCTCACTTTCATATAGATTGCATTTTTGTTTTTAAAATCCAAATTCAATAAACAGACCAGGATTTTTTCATTCTGAGGATTGAAAGCAAAATCTTTTGCTTTTAAGAAACCACTGGTAAATGGAATAATTGCCTTGTGTTGTTTATTACATAAATATATATATATAATATATATATAATATATATATATATATATATATATATATATATATATATAATATATATATAACATATATATATATAATATATAATATATATATAATATATATATATATAATATATAATATATATATATATATAATATATAATATATATATAATATATATATATATAATATATAATATATATATAATATGTAATATATATCTCTTAATCTTGACACTGGCCTATATTACCCTTACCATAAAAACAATGAGAACCTAAATTATGTTAACTTTAAATCTAACCATCCTACCAATATCAAGAATGCTATAGTTAGTAATATTGGAAAAAGAATATCTAACATATCTTCTAATAAAAACATCTTTGATGCTAACGCTAATTACTATAATAACGCACTTTCTAAAGCCGGCCATCCAGATAAAATCAAATATAGTAAAGAAACAAATTCTAGAAAAACTTACAGTAGAATAATTAATCATGATCATTCCAATAATTTTAATAAAAGACCTAGATACAAAAACATAATCTGGTATAATGCTCCTTTCTCCATCTCTATTAATAACAATATTCCTAAATTATTTTTTAGTGCCTTAAATAAATGCTTCCCTCCCTCACATATCTATAGTAAAATATTTAACAAACACACCATCAAATTTTCTTATTCTACATCCTCCAATATTTCCAACATCATCTCTAAACACAACAATAAAATACTAAATACTAAATCTCTTCCTTCCAACATTGAATTTCATAATAACAGTAATAGTACTCCCGACGTCATTGTAAACCCTAGGCTAACTTCTGTAAACCCAAATACAACGTCAAACACAACTTCGCTAAATGTTCATAATCCAACTCTAAATCAAGAAACTATTATTCCTATCGCAAACAACTTCTCCAATCCAATTCCTTCTATAGATAACACTAGGTCACTCATTAATAATCTCTCTAATTGCAACTGCCGCATTAAAAATAAATGTCCTCTCAACAACCATTGTCTTGATAAAAACTTAATTTATGAATGTAAAATTATAACTAGCACCAATTCCTTCACCTATTTTGGCTCCACTTCCACCTCTTTTAAAGCTCGTCTCTATAATCACCATTCATCTTTTAAATACAAACTTAAAAGAACCAACACGGCTCTCTCAGAACTCATATGGTCCTTGAAAGACAAAAACATTAAATATACCATCTTTTGGAAGAAGGTTTCTTCTGCATCCTCATACTTGAACAGCTCTCTATCTAAAATCTGTAATCTCTGCCTAAATGAAAAATTTACCATTATCTCTAATCTAGATTCTATAATAGACGTACAGATTTGTTTTCTATCTGCCTGCATAAATTCCATAGGACTTTTCACAAAGTATACAGCTAATATTCAATTCTTTATCAATTTAGAATCTTTTCTCAAAGGCACATATACACCTCTTTAAAATATACCCATCTTCCTACCTTACTTCAAAGGGCATTA
>OZ024752.1:33297579-33491898 GCA_964016885.1 Eledone cirrhosa
TCAAGCAACAAATGACTTCCCTCTCAAAGTGAAAGGACAGATTATTTGATGCTTTTGTTCAAATTGCTATGTTGTATGGCAGTATGACATGGACCCTGAGTGCAGAAGATCTGCAGCTGGTACACTTACACTGTATGTGTAATGTTAGTGCATTTATGTGATTGAGCGAGCACAAATGGGCTGAGAGAAAACTGAGTCTAAGAAGAATAGAATGTGGTGTGCAAGCGAGACAACTGTGCTGGTTTGGTCATGTGATGAGTAAGAAGAGCAAGAATTGTATTAAAATTAAAATGTGCCAAGTGTTTGAGGTGGATGAGATCTGTGGACGAGTAAAACCTAGGAAGTCATGGAACAAAGTTGTCAAGAGTAACATCAAGAAACTGTACCTCCCAAAGATGACATAGGACTGAGCTGACTGGTGACATGACCATAATACAAAACACCCAGCCTCCTATACAAGCACTGTGACACTGGTGATATAGGACTGAGCTGACTGGTGATATACCATAATACAAAACACCCAGCCTCCTATACAAGCACTGTGACAGTGGTGATATAGGACTGAGCTGACTGGTGATATACCATAATACAAAACACCCAGCCTCCTATACAAGCACTGTGACACTGGTGATATAGGACTGAGCTGACTGGTGATATGGCCATAATACAAAACACCCAGCCTCCTATACAAGCACTGTGACAGTGGTGATATAGAACTGAGCTGACTGGTAATATGGCCATAATACAAAACACCCAGCCTCCTATACAAGCTCTGTGACACTGGTGATATAGGACTGAGCTGACTGGTGATATGGCCATAATACAAAACACCCAGCCTCCTATACAAGCACTGTGACAGTTGTGATATAGGACTGAGCTGACTGGTGATATGGCCATAATACAAAACACCCAGCCTCCTATACAAGCACTGTGACACTGGTGATATAGGACTGAGCTGACTGGTGATATGACCATAATACAAAACACCCAGCCTCCTATACAAGCACTGTGACACTGGTGATATAGGACTGAGCTGACTGGTGATATGACCATAATACAAAACACCCAGCCTCCTATACAAGCACTGTGACACTGGTGATATAGGACTGAGCTGACTGGTGATATGACCATAATACAAAACACCCAGCCTCCTATACAAGCACTGTGACAGTTGTGATATAGGACTGAGCTGACTGATGATATGGCCATAATACAAAACACCCAGCCTCCTATACAAGCACTGTGACAGTGGTGATATAGGACTGAGCTGACTGGTGATATGGCCATAATACAAAACACCCAGCCTCCTATACAAGCACTGTGACAGTTGTGATATAGAACTGAGCTGACTGGTGATATGGCCATAATACAAAACACCTAGCCTCCTATACAAGCACTGTGACAGTTGTGATATAGGACTGAGCTGACTGGTGATATACCATAATACAAAACACCCAGCCTCCTATACAAGCACTGTGACAGTTGTGATATAGGACTGAGCTGACTGGTGATATGACCATAATACAAAACACCCAGCCTCCTATACAAGCACTGTGACAGTTGTGATATAGGACTGAGCTGATTGGTGATATACCATAATACAAAACACCCAGCCTCTTATACAAGCACTGTGACAGTTGTGATATAGGACTGAGCTGACTGGTGATATGACCATAATACAAAACACCCAGCCTCTTATACAAGCACTGTGACACTGGTGATATAGGACTGAGCTGACTGGTGATATGACCATAATACAAAACACCCAGCCTCTTATACAAGCACTGTGACACTGGTGATATAGGACTGAGCTGACTGGTGATATGACCATAATACAAAACACCCAGCCTCTTATACAAGCACTGTGACACTGGTGATATAGGACTGAGCTGACTGGTGATATGACCATAATACAAAACACCCAGCCTCTTATACAAGCACTGTGACACTGGTGATATAGGACTGAGCTGACTGGTGATATGACCATAATACAAAACACCCAGCCTCCTATACAAGCACTGTGACAGTTGTGATATAGGACTGAGCTGACTGGTGATATGACCATAATACAAAACACCCAGCCTCTTATACAAGCACTGTGACAGTTGTGATATAGGACTGAGCTGACTGGTGATATGACCATAATACAAAACACCCAGCCTCCTATACAAGCACTGTGACAGTTGTGATATAGGACTGAGCTGACTGGTGATATGGCCATAATACAAAACACCCAGCCTCCTATACAAGCACTGTGACAGTTGTGATATAAGACTGAGCTGACTGGTGATATGGCCATAATACAAAACACCCAGCCTCTTATACAAGCACTGTGACAGTTGTGATATAGGACTGAGCTGACTGGTGATATGGCCATAATACAAAACACCCAGCCTCTTATACAAGCACTGTGACAGTTGTGATATAGGACTGAGCTGACTGGTGATATGACCATAATACAAAACACCCAGCCTCTTATACAAGCACTGTGACAGTTGTGATATAGGACTGAGCTGACTGGTGATATGGCCATAATACAAAACACCCAGCCTCCTATACAAGCACTGTGACAGTTGTGATATAGGACTGAGCTGACTGGTGATATGACCATAATACAAAACACCCAGCCTCTTATACAAGCACTGTGACACTGGTGATATAGGACTGAGCTGACTGGTGATATGGCCATAATACAAAACACCCAGCCTCTTATACAAGCACTGTGACACTGGTGATATAGGACTGAGCTGACTGGTGATATGGCCATAATACAAAACACCCAGCCTCCTATACAAGCACTGTGACAGTTGTGATATAGGACTGAGCTGACTGGTGATATGACCATAATACAAAACACCCAGCCTCTTATACAAGCACTGTGACACTGGTGATATAAGACTGAGCTGACTGGTGATATGACCATAATACAAAACACCCAGCCTCTTATACAAGCACTGTGACACTGGTGATATAAGACTGAGCTGACTGGTGATATGACCATAATACAAAACACCCAGCCTCCTATACAAGCACTGTGACAGTTGTGATATAGGACTGAGCTGACTGGTGATATGACCATAATACAAAACACCCAGCCTCTTATACAAGCACTGTGACACTGGTGATATAAGACTGAGCTGACTGGTGATATGACCATAATACAAAACACCCAGCCTCCTATACAAGCACTGTGACAGTTGTGATATAGGACTGAGCTGACTGGTGATATGACCATAATACAAAACACCCAGCCTCCTATACAAGCACTGTGACACTGGTGATATAGGACTGAGCTGACTGGTGATATGGCCATAATACAAAACACCCAGCCTCTTATACAAGCACTGTGACACTGGTGATATAAGACTGAGCTGACTGGTGATATGACCATAATACAAAACACCCAGCCTCTTATACAAGCACTGTGACAGTTGTGATATAGGACTGAGCTGACTGGTGATATGGCCATAATACAAAACACCCAGCCTCTTATACAAGCACTGTGACAGTTGTGATATAGGACTGAGCTGACTGGTGATATGGCCATAATACAAAACACCCAGCCTCCTATACAAGCACTGTGACAGTTGTGATATAGGACTGAGCTGACTGGTGATATGGCCATAATACAAAACACCCAGCCTCCTATACAAGCACTGTGACAGTTGTGATATAGGACTGAGCTGACTGGTAATATGGCCATAATACAAAGCACCCAGCCTCCTATACAAGCACTTTGACAGTTGTGATATAGGACTGAGCTGACTGGTGATATGACCATAATACAAAACACCCAGCCTCCTATACAAGCACTGTGACAGTTGTGATATAGGACTGAGCTGACTGGTGATATGACCATAATACAAAACACCCAGCCTCCTATACAAGCACTGTGACAGTGGTGATATAGGACTGAGCTGACTGGTGATATGGCCATAATACAAAACACCCAGCCTCCTATACAAGCACTGTGACACTGGTGATATAAGACTGAGCTGACTGGTGATATGGCCATAATACAAAACACCCAGCCTCCTATACAAGCACTGTGACAGTTGTGATATAGGTCTGAGCTGACTGGTGATATACCATAATACAAAACACCCAGCCTCCTATACAAGCACTGTGACAGTGGTGATATAGAACTGAGCTGACTGGTAATATGGCCATAATACAAAACACCCAGCCTCCTATACAAGCACTGTGACAGTGGTGATATAGGACTGAGCTGACTGGTAATATGGCCATAATACAAAACACCCAGCCTCCTATACAAGCTCTGTGACAGTGGTGATATAGGACTGAGCTGACTGGTAATATGGCCATAATACAAAACACCCAGCCTCCTATACAAGCACTGTGACAGTGGTGATATAGGACTGAGCTGACTGGTAATATGGCCATAATACAAAACACAGCCTCCTATACAAGCTCTGTGACAGTGGTGATATAGGACTGAGCTGACTGGTGATATGACCATAATACAAAACACCCAGCCTCCTATACAAGCACTGTGACACTGGTGATATAGGACTGAGCTGATTGGTGATATACCATAATACAAAACACCCAGCCTCCTATACAAGCACTGTGACAGTTGTGATATAGGACTGAGCTGACTGGTGATATGACCATAATACAAAACACCCAGCCTCTTATACAAGCACTGTGACAGTGGTGATATAGGACTGAGCTGACTGGTGATATACCATAATACAAAACACCCAGCCTCTTATACAAGCACTGTGACACTGGTGATATAAGACTGAGCTGACTGGTGATATGACCATAATACAAAACACCCAGCCTCCTATACAAGCACTGTGACAGTGGTGATATAGGACTGAGCTGACTGGTGATATGACCATAATACAAAACACCCAGCCTCCTATACAAGCACTGTGACACTGGTGATATAGGACTGAGCTGACTGGTGATATGGCCATAATACAAAACACCCAGCCTCCTATACAAGCACTGTGACACTGGTGATATAGGACTGAGCTGACTGGTGATATGGCCATAATACAAAACACCCAGCCTCCTATACAAGCACTGTGACACTGGTGATATAGGACCGAGCTGACTGGTGATATGGCCATAATACAAAACACCCAGCCTCTTATACAAGCACTGTGATACAAAAAGTAAATGTAGTAACTGACTAGAAGTTACAGTGTTGGTAATCAAATGAAGTGAATATAGAGTTTGAGAGAACCCTTCAGTCAGGATTAGGATGAACATGTAACAACCTTTCTATTGATGGTGCCACAATAAAATACGCCCAGTACATCCTGTAAGATGGTTGCTTTTAGGAAGGTCAACCAGCCATAGAAACCATGAGAAATATGGACCGTATGACCAAGCGGGGTCAATCAAAGATGTCAGGTCACAGACTGGGTGAACCCATCCAGTCCATATCAGTGTTGAAATTATGACGCTCCAGTGAATACACAGGTGAAACTCCAGAGTAACAGGACGCTGACTTGACCTGAATATATATATATATATATTCACATACACTCACATATCCAGGTGAGCGAAACACGATCCTCTGTCCTGATTTTCTCCTAAAGAGTCAGCCCGTCTTACCCATGCTAGCGTGGAAGATGGACGTTAAACAATGATGATGATGATGATGATGATATATATATTCTAGTCGATCGACTTTCGTCAAATCGGACCGAGGAAACTATGTTTCCGTTGGTCTTTCCAATTGCTAATACTATCTATCGGTCGCAACTCCAGGTAGAAGGAGCAACGTGAAATAAAGTGTCTTGCTCAAGGACATAACGCATCGCCTGGTTCAGGAATCGAACTCACAACCTCACGATTGTGAATCCAATACTCTAACCACTCAGCCACACGCCTTATATATATAGAGAGAGAGAGAGAGAGAGAGAGAGAGAGAGAGAGAGAGAGAGAGAGAGAGAGAGAGAGAGAGAGAGAGAGAGAGAGAGAGAGAGAGAGAGAGAGAGAGAGAAATCAGTGATGCATCTGAACTCAATTTATTGTGTGTTACAATTGTTTCGCCGGCGGACAGCTCGAGACGCGATCATTGTGTGGATCTGTCTGATTCTGGACCCGCAGGTTCGACGGACACGTCTAATGATTTCGGAGCATATTCTCTCTCTCTCTATATATATATATATACAGAGAGAGAGACGAATTTGTATATACACGGAGTTGTGTGTATATGTATGTATGTATGTATGTATATATATACATATATATAATTGTGTGGATGCGCCTAATATATTTGGTAGGGTTTATTTCTTCGGTCGTAGCTAATGATTCATTACAATGTTACTCCGAGTCTCTCGTTTTTTGTAATACCATTCAGCGGTGACTCATGTCATCCTTTCACTGAGCATAAAAACACAGAATCTTTTACTATGCATGAGCGTACAAAATTCGAAATACATCATCAATACATTATACATCACACAGACGCACACACGAATTGTGTAACCCATTTGTAATAAAGTGTAATGAGATCATTTATTCGTGATACTTTCATATCTCTCATCGACCCCTCCCCACTTTATAATAAAATATATCCGATCCGGATTTTATTACAAGCAACAGGATTTTACTGTTGAAAAAATGTAGTCATTCTACTCGAAATTGTTCCATCGTAATCTGTTGCTCTATGACAAAGAAGCAAAAATCAACAGTTTGTCTGCTTATTTTTTTTTTTGTTGTTGTTGGGGGAAGGGTGTGTCGGTGTTTTGTATTTTGCATGAGACACGTACTCTTATATTTATTTAAATAGCTGACTTATTTCTAAATTCCATATATGGATTTTTTTTTTTTTTACTGGGTGGAGAGAATAAGAATAACTATAAAGGAAATTGCAGATAATGAAAAATATATATGTAAATTAGAACGGAAAAAGAATTGCTTTCAACATCTCTCCATCCCTCGGCATTATAAATATTTTTAACACGACTACCTTTCTATACAACGATAAAATAGAGTTTATCTATTATCTTGTTAGTAACAAATTATTTCAACGTGGTCGATTAATTAAAGGAATATAACATTAAACCGATAGAAAGAAAAACAAACACAGTAACATGTCCATGATATCAAATTATTTGATGTAGTGTCTGTAGAAATGTGCTGCATTTTTGTAAGTAAATATAGCAGCGTCTCGAAATAAATTTAGTCAGCACTTCAGCTTTCTCAGAATTGACTAAACACACATCTATCAGTCTTAGAAAATGCTGATGTTGATTAAAAGAGCAAGTTTAAAGAAGAAGAAGAAGAAGACGGTACATCATGGCGACAAAGATTCACAGAATAACTTAGAACTATCATTATTGAAATAAAGTACCAGTAATGCACTGGGTAATTTGCTGGCCTTGTGCCTAAAGTAGAAACAATTATTAATATTACAGTATCTAGTTTACATAAAAGACTATTTTCGTGTTATAAAATAAAATAATTTCAGTATATATCAAGTATTATATTTATATATATATATTTGCGTGCGAGTATGTATATATGTGAGTGTGTCCTGTGTCTATATGTGTGTGTAATCATTTCAATAAAGAAATGACTTCTACAAGACTAGAACTGTTTCAATTGTAAGAAATCATCAGGGCTTTCCTGATGATTTCTTACGAATGAAACAGTTCTAGTCCTGTAGATATATGTGTGTGTGTGTGTGTATGACAAACATAAATGCAACCACCAAAAAGCTATGGTATATGTCTAATCAAATGCATACAATAACATAAATATAGGAGCAAGCACCGTAGAGAATTTATTTAATAGCAGCCGGTGTAACTGGTTATAGCAATAAGACTATTTATGTAAACTATAAATAACAATTCTTAAATACATTATATATGTATAAAGGTTATGTATAAATTACATAATAAAATCTTCTGCTAAACGGTCATTTAATATATAGTTCATGGCATATCCGTGTTGCCCTGTTATTTATAATATTGTATCATTTTCGCAATTATATTTGTCTGCCTTCAACACTTCTATATCTTATATCCCTAATGAAATTGTAAATATCTTCATAGCAAGTATTAGTAAAAAAAGGGGGACCCAGGGATGTAAATTTAAATAAATATCTAACGATTGTGTGTGGGTGAATATATATATATATATATATATATACGCGTGTAGATAGATAATTACGTGTGTATATATATATATATAACGTTGGCTGACATGCACGTGTGAAGATTTAGATTCATTCATATACGATTGGAAAATCGATCTACGAGCAAGTAAAGTAATCAATGAGGGAGCCTGTACGTGGTTCGTCGACTTGCTAGAAATAGCAGCCAAATCACTCTACCTATCAACCCACTTTTAATGAAAAAAAAGGGCTACACATATATATAAAAAGACGAGATGGCCACATTTGGAACGTCTTTGCTCGTAAATCTTGTCAATGATATCTGTCCTGTATTTAAACCATAACAGTTAAACTAATTACTTCATCTCGGATGTATAACATTGTATATATATATATATGTGTGTGTGTGTGTGTGCGCCAATATTACATTTATAAGGTTCCTAGCAGTAATTAATTACAAGAATGTACTAATTAATCTTATATATTTGTTATATGAGAAATACATGATAATTATTCTCGTTCTAGCATTGATGAGAAAGAGAGAGAGAGAGAGAGAGACGGGGGGGAGCCAGAACGATGCTTGAGCCGTTTCGTACCACTTCCTTCTTTAGAAGAATTTTCGAGAATTAAAAATAAGTGAGACATGTTCATAAGGTGATTAGGTGTGTATATATATATATATGCATGTATATACATTATATATATATATATATAACCCAAGATTAATATGGTTCATTGATTACTCAATGAATATAGTTTTACAATAGATTAAAAGCACTCTACGATGAAGTTTTCTGGAGTTATTAATATTATTCAAAATATTAATAAATGAAGACGTTCACATAATCAAAATATATATTTTATTATATATTTCGGAGGTACATGTATTTTATCTGATGAGGACGTACTGAAAAAACAGCACAGTACCTCCGAAATATATATAATAAAACATATTTTGATTATGTGAACGTCTTCATTTATTAATATTTTGAATTATATATATATATATATATATATATGATGTATGTATATATGTACGTACCTATGTATGTATATATGTGCGTACCTATGTATGTATATATGTGCGTACCTATGTATGTATATATGTATGTACGTACCTATGTATGCATGATGTATGTATATATGTACGTACCTATGTATGTATATATGTATGTACGTACCTATGTATGCATGATGTATGTATATATGTACGTACCTATGTATTTATGATGTATGTATGATGTATGTATATATGTATGGACGTACCTATGTATGATGTATGTATATATTTATGTATGTATATATGTATATTATGTATGTATTTAGGTATATATATATATATTTAGGTATATATATGTATGGTATGTATGATATATACGTGTGTGTGTGTGTGTGTGTATATATATATATATATATATATATATATATATATATATATATATGCAAGTATGTACGTATGCGTCGGTATGTGCGTGGTTGTTAATATTCGGTGTACTTTGGAGGATGACTTATTTTGTGCCATACGATAAAATAAAGTACCAGTAATGCACTGGTGTATTGCTGGCTTTGTGCCAAACGTAGAAACAATTATATTTTATAATGAGGTTAACTTTGCCTTTATCCTTACGGAGTCGATAAAATAAAGTACCAGTAATACACTGGTATAATTGCTGGCCTTGTGCCAAACGTAGAAACAATTATATTTTATGAGGTTAACTTTGCCTTTCATCCTTACGGAGTCGATAAAATAAAGTACCAGTAATACACTGGTATAATTGCTGGCCTTGTGCCAAACGTAGAAACAATTATATTTTATGAGGTTAACTTTGCCTTTCATCCTTACGGAGTCGATAAAATAGAGTACCAGTAATACACTGATATAATTGCTGGCCTTGTGCCTAAAGTAGAAACAATTATATTTTATAATAATCTCATAAATAAAATTGAGATGTAGGAATGTAAGATCGAGAGAGAGGAATAAAATAGATAGATTTATATTAAATGAAGCCGGCACTTGTTCCTATAAGAGAATGTGGAGAATATGCGAGTGTGTGTGTGTATATAATATATATATATGTATATATATATATGTATATATATAGATAGTATGTCAAATTCCGATGTAAATCAGGAGACGACCACTGTTAAAAAAAGGTATCCAATACATTAGTAGAGTATAGGTATATTCATTTTTTTATAGTAATGACTACAGGACTAGAGCTGTTTCATTCGTAAGAAATCATCAAGGAAGTAATTTCTATAATAAAATGTATATATAGAGAGAGAGATGTGTGTGTATAGACATATAATGTTGTGTTTGTATATATATATCAGGGTGTCCTAAATAAATGTATACACACTGTTATTAGAATGCTGTTGAAGTGTGTATACATTAGGGACATCCTGTATGTATGTATGTATGTATATATATATATATATGTATGTGTGTGTGTGTGTCTATGTACGTATATAATGTAGAATTGTATTGTAGCAAAATAATACATACCTTTCAGTAGCAGACCGACTGATTCGTAAAGTTTCGACATTCTCCAAAATCAATCGCATGGAAAACCTGAAAACGAATAGTTTTCGCCGAAATATTGACAACGACGAAAAAATGACTAAATATATAATGTGAGGTTTGCTGGTTGTCAAACTTATCTCTTACTGTCTGTCTTCTTGCTTCCTTCTCTTAGCTTGGCTGTCTACATCCGTAATCTGCAACTAGTTTTAGGATCCGCATGCGTAGTCTACTTACTGAATGGTTGGTAGGTTGGCTGGCTGGCTGGTTGGTTGGTAGGCTGGTTGGTGGGTTGGTAGGCTGGCTGGTTGGTTGGCAGGTAAGGTTGGCTGGCTGGTTGGTATTTTGACTGGCGGTTGGTCGGCTGGTCGGTTGGCTGGCTGGTTGGTAGGCTGGCTGGTATGTTGGTAGGTTGGTCGATTGGCTGGTTGGCTGGCTGGTTGGTAATTGGCTGGCGGTTGGTAGGCTGGTCGGTTGGCTGGCTGGTTGGTTGGCTGGTTGATTGGTAGGCTGGTCGGTTGGCTGGTTGGTTGGCAGGTAGGGTTGGCTGGCTGGTTGGTTGGTAGGTTGGTAGGTTGGTTGGCTGGCTGGTTGGTAATTGGCTGGCGGTTGGTAGGCTGGTCGGTTGGTTGGCTGGTCGGTTGGTTGGCTGGTCGGTTGGATGGTTGGTTGGCAGGTTGGTTGGCTGGCTGGTTGGTAATTGGCTGGCGATTGGTAGGCTGGTCGGTTGGCTGGCTGACGGGTTGGTTGGTTGGCTGGCGGGTTGGCTGGCTGGTTGGTAGGTTGGTAGGTTGGGTGGTTGGTTGGCTGGCGGGCTGATTGGTAAATTGGTTGGTTGGTAGGCTGGCTGGTTGGTTTGTTGGTTGATAGGTTAATTGTAAGGCTGATTGGTTGGTAGATTGGTTGGCTGGCTGGTTAGCTGGCTGGTAGATTTGTTGGTATGCTGGCTGGTTGGTAGATTGGCTGTTACAGTGGTTTGTTGGTTGGCTGGTTGGTAGATTGGTTGTTAGGCTGGTTGGTTGGCTGGTTGTAAGGCCAGTGTGTTTGTATGCAAGTATAAGGGCGGTGGATTAGAAGTATCAGTAGAGGGTCGGACACCATGATTTCTAACAGAGTTACGGCCCTTGCTATTCTGAGTTCAAATCCCGCTGAGGTTAACTTTGCCTTTCATTCTTATGGGGTCGATAAAATAAAGTACCAGTAATGCACTGGAGTAATTTCTGGCCTTGTTCCAATAGTAGAAACAATTATGTGTAACTTTGTTGTCGTGAAAGTCGATTTCTTTTTGGATCTAGATGAATATAATTGTTTCTACTTTTGGCACAAGGCCAGCCATTACCCAGCGCATTACTGGTACTTTACTTTATCGACCCCGTAAGGATGAAAGGCAAAGTTAACCTCGGCGGGATTTGAACTCAGAATGGCAAGGGCCGTAACTCTATGCGTCAAAGCATGGCATCCAATGGTGATGGTGATGGTGATGATGATGATGTTAATGATGATGGTAGAGATGATGTTAATCATGGTGATGATGATGATGATGATGATGATGACAGCCATCATTCCCAGAATGGTAAATTCAGAACCAATAATACACTGGAGTCAATTTAATCAACTTTACCTTTAACAAAATCTGAGCCCCTTTTGGCCATGCTAGAAATCATCGGTGGATTGGCAGTATCAGTAGAGGGTCAGACGCCATGCTTTGCAGCATAGAGTTACGGCCCTTTACGGTCTGAGTTCAAATCCCACCAAGGATAACTTTGTCTTTCATCATCCTTTCGGGGTCAATAAAATAAAGTACCAGTAATGCACTAAGATAATTTCTGGCCTTGTCCCAAAAGAAGAAACAATTATTATTTTCAGGGCAGTGGATTAGCAGTAAAACTGGTAGAGCGTCAGACAACATGTTTCATGGCATTTAGTTATGGCCCTTTACGTTCTGAGTTCAAATTCCACAGATCTTAGCTTTGCGTTCCAACTTTACAGGGCCAATAAAATAAAGTACTAGTAATGCACTGGGGGTCAATTTAATTGACTTTCCCCTCCCCTAAAATTGTTGGCTTTGCGCCTAAATCAGAAACCATTATTATTCTTATAAGGGCGGTGAACTGGCAGTATCGGTAGAGGGTTGGACGCCATGCTTTCTAGCATAGAGTTACGTCCCTTTACAGTCTGAGTTCAAATCCCGCCGAGGTTAACTTTGCCTTTCATCCTTACGGGGTCGATAAAATAAAGTACCAGTAATGTACTGGGTAATTGTTGGCCTTGTGCCAAACCTAAAGAAGAAACAATTATTCTTATAAGGGTGGTGTATTGGCAGTAATCAGTAGAGAGTCAGACACCATGCTTTACAGCATAGAGTTATGGCCCTTTACGTTGGGTTCAAATCCCGCCAAAGTTAGCTTTGCCTTTCATCCTTCATTTTTTCATTTTACGTCCGCTTTTTCCCTGCTTGCAAGGGTGGGACAGGAACTGATTCTGGCTTGATTTCTACAGCTGGATGCCCTTCCTAACACCAACCTCATTTACAGTGAGTGCTGGGTGCTTTTTAGCTGTGGCACCTCCACGACCACTTTGCAGTGGAATGATATGGACCCCAGTACCTATCATCTCATTTCTACAGCTGAGTAAACTGGAGCAATGTGAAATAAAGTGTCTTGCTCAAGGAAACAACACATCACCCGGTCTGAGAATTGAACTCACAACCTTTCGATTGCAAGGCCAATGCTCTAACCACTAAGCCATGTGCCTCCATTACAGGGTATATTATCATAAAGGAAAAATGTAACCTAACAGATCCTCTCCTATCATCAATTTTATCCAGTGGGATATATCCATGAAAGTTCTACCTGCCCAGCCTTCTTATCAAGAAAACCTAGGACATATACCCGAGTCTAAACCAGAGATATTTGCCCCTGGCAATGGTTAAGAAAGAAAGAGGATCACACTGTTAGTCTTTCTGTTCACGTGATGTCGCTGAGCCCTGTACTTCTGGCAAGGGACACAGCGATGTCATTAAACCTTTAGCATTTACATTACTCTATATTTACTATTGCATTTTTGTGGTAAAGACTTTATCTTACATAATTATCTCACATACCAATTCTATGAGATTTTGGTATTATTTATTTTGAGAACAATACCTTAACACCAGTATGAGCAGCCAGTTACAACCAGTTTGAACAGAAAGAGGTGAGGGAATTCTGACCGATACAGTTGGTTTAAATGCTAAAGGATTAAACCCCATACTTGCAGCAAAGCACCCACCATCACCATATCCCAAAGATCACCCTCACACCATGTCAAAGTCCACTAGCTACATAGGTAGATGTCGCTCCTGGTGTAACCTCTGCAAGGCTAGAGTGCTGTTGACATCCTCTCCTTCATCATCATCCAACAAGCCAAGTCCAGGACATGACACAGTATTCCATCCACGGACACACTGTTTTGAGAATTCACAGTTGTTGCAACTTCATTTTCAACTCAGCAGTAAGGTCTCCCAGAATTCCCAGGCCACACTTTATCATCTCTGCTGCTTCTTTCCATCCACTCTCTCCTCTCATCAATGATCACTGATTCCACCTAAGTACAGTGGCCGAATTGCTTAAAATCCTGATAGTGTGCAGACCCCATCTCATGGCCAGATTCACTCCCTTCAGCATGGTATCCAATTTGGCCACAATGTGGTTGCAGTTGGTCCTTCTTAATAAGCGAGGTTGCGCCCTCTACCACTATCGCTATACTACTGGCATTGCATTATATATGGGCCAACCCTAAGTAGATGAACTTCACAAAGATGACCCAGGATTGAGAAAACTGGTGATACTCCATAATAACATGGGTAACTCGCCCTCCGCTACAAATGGAATGAAGCAACACAAGGAAGATAGCTAATCACCAACTTTCAACCACCGTAAACCTAAAGAAGCAGAGATGTGGTACAACAGTTACCACCACCCCCAGTATACTCCTGAATCCCCTGCCAGCATGCCCTTTCTCCACCCTAAAGCCATTGGTTACAATTTTCTAATGGATCAATCGTTCATTAGTTGCACTTTTAACAGCTAGTCACAAAGGACTTCATTTCTAATACAGTTTTGTTTTCCATGGTTTTTATATCCTTCAAATATACCAATATATATATATGAGAGAGAAAGAGAGAGAGAGAACAGGTTGGTTTCTGCAGTCTCCATCTACCAAATTCCGCTCACAAGGTTTAAGTCAACCTGCAGCTTTAGTAGCCAACACTTACCAATGTGCCATAGAATGGGATCAGCCATAAAACTAAGGGACTGAGAAACCAGTTTTTATGTTCTATGGTCAAAGCAATAAACAGAACGACAGAATACAAAACCGTGATTTTGACCCTTGTATAAAACAAAAAAAAAGACTCTTATTCAATAGAACTGTTAAGAATTTTATCTAAAAGGAATGAAAGTAGAGAAGCAGTGATGGTATGTGATGGTAAGTAAAGATTTTATTTCAATAAATGTCAAAACAGGTGAGATTATTAAGAAAATTCACTATTGACAGTTGGACCGCCGAGATGCTTTGATCATTAGATACTGATTATAACATGATGAAGAAGAGCAAAGATTAAGAAATTAGGGTACTGCATCAAGATAGTCTTTCACTTCAGAGGGGTCAATACGGCGGAACCCGTCAGCATTACAAATTCCAATTTCTATATTGCTTTCTGTCATCTGTCCCTCGAAGCTTTCCTTCAATGTTAAGATAGCTACATGTACAGCATCTTCAAGTTCCAAATTTTCATTATACCTAGAAGTAAAACAAACATTCACTTTATTAAAATTTAAACAGTTTAGGTATAAGAAAAAAAAAAAATGTTCTCAAGAGCTTGTATGAAGATTTCTCAAATGGTTATCATAATCGTTTACTGTTATGGTATGGCATGGTTCTGAAACTCCTGATGGTGTTTCTTGGGTATTTTAATCCTGGCAGAGCACATCTCACTCCAGGTCTGAACACAGCAGATTTCTTCCAGAGAAAGATAGAAAGTGAGAAAGTGATGTCAAACTGAGGGTCCCCCCCCCCCCCCCCCAAGAGCCACACACGACAACTAATATTTTTTATTTTATATTACGCTCGCGCTGTAAAAACCTAGGTGCGGGCCGCGGGTGTGCTTGTAAAGGGCCACACGTTTGACATGTCTGATATAGAGGAAGAATCGATCCCAGTTTTAAAAATACCTCTTGATCTAAAATAGATGCAAATCTAAAATACTGACCTTTTTTCAAGAAAAGTCTTCCCATTCACATAATTTTTACCCATTGCTGTTGCCTTCCATGCAAAATATGCTCCCTATTGAAGGAAAAAGAAACAAATGATCAGTTTTTATAATTAGTTTGTGCAATAAATTCTCACACATTTTACACAACAGATACTACAATTGTATGATTGTTATTAGCCTATACTGTTACTAGTCAAAAACAATGTTGATGGTTTTTTTTCCCCTCTTTTTTAGAATACAAAAATGGAATTTAAATTATGACATACCATAAAGACAATAAACAAACAAAATAAAATCTAACAACACTTTTTAGTCCTTTTATTACCATTTCTATTTAGCTTTTTCAATATTTATGCGGTATTTTGATCAAAACTTAAGCATTCTTACACAAAATTGTGATGGAAGGTTTTCAAATAAATATAAATACTTTAAAATAAACAATATGGCAGAATTGAGGGCAGTCTCAGGTGGTTTGGTAACAAAAAAATTAACAATAAAAAACAATTCTTTAGCTTCCTCTTTCAGAACTTGTTTCAGTCTTTTTCATTTTCTTACACATCAGCAGCTCTCACCTTTCATTTCATTCTCAATAGTTGTCTTATTTTAAAGTTACATACAGACAACTGATTTTATTCAAGTATTTTAAGGCCAGTTTCCCTGTTAAAGCTGAGTTAATTGTGCAGGCCCTCTGGGGTCATTTTTTGGAGGCAGTGCTTCTCAGATGAATGCCCTTACTGGTACTAACAATTTTAGTCACCTTTTACACCATGCAGGGATAATGGTGTCATCATTATTGTCAATTAACGCTCATTTTCCACATTTGCTTGGGTTAGATGGGTTGTCAAGTGACCCGCATCTTGTTCAAACAGATCTGTATTTTGACTTGGTCTCTACAGCTGGATGCCCTTCTTATCACCATTATGTTTATCGTGTGTAGATCACCAACCCTAGAGAGGCCGTCATATCCTTGACACAACTGAGGGTCCTCCCAACCATTAGTTTGGCAAGATTTCTATAGCTGAATGCTCTTCCTATTACCAACACAAGGGAGGCTGTCATATCCTTGACATAGCTGAAGGTCGCCCCAACCATTAGTTTGGCAAGATTTCTATAGCTGGATGCCCTTTCTATCACCAACAACTGTTATCAAAAGAATACGTTAAATACTCACTGATGGATCACATTGATATAAATATGGCTTCTTTTCATCTTCATCCCAGCCAGCTACTAGAAGAGAAACACCAAATGGACGAACACCGCTGCAATATAAACAATATTCATAGTTTAATTTCTAAGATAGACCAATGATCATTATTATTATTAATCAACCCCATAAGGATGAAAGACAAAGTTAACCTCGGCGGTCTGAGTTCAAATCCCGCCAAAGTTAACTTTGCCTTTCATCCTTACAGGGTCGATAAAATAAAGCACCAGTAATGCACTGGGGTAATTGCTGGCCTTGTGCCAAAAGTAGAAACAATTATTATTATTAATCACTAAAATCACATACTTCTCTTCATCATCACCAACGTCTATTTTTCCACACTAGCATTCAGATGAGGTAACCCACATCTTGCTCATACAGAACTGTACTTTGACTTGGTTCCTACAACTGAATGCCCTTCCTAATGCCAACCACATTACAGTGTAGACTGGGTAATTTTTATCATGGCACCAAAACGACCATCTGACAAGGTGAACTGGGTGTGTTTTCGTCAATGTGTCACCAGCATGACCACCTTACAGCGTGGACTGGGTGCTATATGTAATGTCACCAGTATCACCTTACAGAGTGGACTGGGTGCTTTGTTGTTATAGCACCAGATCATGATATAGGGTGGACATTGTGCATTCTTTTTTAATCACACACTTCTATTTTCTAGAAACCATATATACTTAATCTTTATAAATTCTCTAATACATTCTTCTAAGTCCATAAAAACCCTTCTCTCTCTCTATAAGTAAATATCCTTTAACACAATAGTTGTATGAAGAAGACAGTGCTCTATATTTTCTCTCTCTCTCTCTCCTATTTCAAGTGAGCAGCATCTGAGCTTCTGATGCTTTGATAGTAATCAAGCTACATAGAATTGTGCTATGGATTGGCAGATTCAGAAGAAAATTAAGATATGCAGCTTATCAAAATAATTACCATTACATAATTGTTTATCACTAAAATCACAAACTTTTGATTCTCTCAATTTCTAGAAGCTTGTGGTATTTAATAATTGTTTCTACTTTTTGGTACAAGGCCAGCAATTACCCAGTGCATTACTGGTACTTTATTTTATCGACCCCGTAAGGATGAAAGGCAAAGTTAACCTCGGCGGGATTTGAACTCAGAATGGCAAGGGCCGTAACTCTATACGTTAAAGCATGGCGTCCGACCCTCTACTGATACTGCCAATCCACTGCCCTATTGTGGTATTTAATATTTTTTAAGCAGTAACCGCTTTCTATGAAATCCCTCAAATTATAAATCAATATAAATTTATCAAGAAGCACAATGGTTGTACTGATCACAAGGTCAGATATTAAAACTTTATAAAAGCAGTGCCTTAGCATGGCTGCAACCTGTCGACTTGTGTAGTGCTCTCAGAACAAGGGGACATAACTCTGCATATTTATAACACTGACATGATAAGTTTATTTCAAATACAGTAATATAGTTAATATGAAGCATTGCGAGATAAGTAATTAATAACTGATAAGTTTCAGAATGTGGTAGAAAAAAAGGTAATAACCCTGAAATATCATGTTGAAATATACTGGGTAAAACATTACTTTGTTTTGTTTTATTTGTCATCCTTTTCCCTGTATACATTTCTAGCACATTGTACTGGCTTTCTGGAACTTATCAGTCATTTATTTCCAATGTTTTCAACATCAAAAATAACCACCGAAGGGTTTAAATGCAATGACTATAACAACATATTTAGAGGTTGAGTAACATTACTTTCTAGTTGAGCAAGCGAGAGAAACAATTTTAAATATTATTACATATTAGGCTTCTAACCTTCAACATACTGCATCTAGCTGGAAATTAATTAATTAAGCATGCAAACATGTAAAAATATGCAAAACAATGAAAGAAAAATATTTCTTAAAAAGTAATTTGTAATTTGTTTTTAAATTCACATTACTCACCCAGATTGTGTGAATTCTTGCATAACATTTGCAACTCTTTGCACTAATTGAGCTGTAGGAATTTGTTCTTGGTATACAAGGTAGTACTGTTGAGCTAGTTTACGAGCACGACGCACCAACACTCTACAGAAGGAAAAGAAATCTTAAATAGAAACACAGGATTTAAGTAGAAGTAAATGTCTATCTTTAGTTTATCTGAGAAAATTTGCTTTAATCTTAGTCAACAACTGCTTTTATATTTAAGTAAGAAATCATTTATTAACCCTTTCGTATTTATATATACTATTGTATTTTTGTGAAAAAGGCTTTATCTTACATAATTATCTCACATAATATCGAATCTATGAGATTTTGATGTTATTTATTTTGAGAATACCTTAACATTGGTGTGAGTAGCCAGTTACAGGTTTGAACAGGTAAGAGAATTCTGGCTAGATATGGCTGGTTAAAATGCTAAAGGGTTAAACATGAAAAATGTCAAATCTTGATAAAAAAATTTAAAAAAGCAACATTAGATGTTAGAAAAGATTACTGGAAGGAGGTAAATTATATCCTTTTAATGCCAGATGAAAATCTAACTGAAAAGTGAATTCATTAAGATTAATGAATTTTTTTAAGAGCTCTGTTAGTGTAAATATTTATTTACCTATAGTCAGGCCCCATTCCACTGTATACCATTCCAATATTCTTTGTCAAGCATTCCACCTTATGAATGCTATGTTCTTCATACAAGATAGATTTTTGCTTTTTCTCGGTAGCCAAAACTACACCATTGGAAGCTGGATATTTAGAAAAGAAAAGAAAAATCTTTAAAATATAATTGTTTCTACTTTAGGCACAAGGCCAGCAATTACCAGTGCATTACTGGTACTTTATTTTATCGACCCCGTAAGGATGAAAGGCAAAGTCAACCTCGGCGGGATTTGAACTCAGATCGTAAAGGGACGTAACTATGCTGGAAAGCATGGCGTCCGACCCTCTACCGATACTGCCATTCCACATGGTTTCTGATGTAGACACAAGGCCAACAATTTGGGGAAGGGGGGGGTGACTAAATCAACCTCAGTATGTTACTGGTACTTTATTTTATCGCCTCCATTTTGGAGGAAAGACAAATCTAACCGTGGCAGGATGAAAAGGGCTGTAACTCTATACCGCAAAGCATGATATCCAACGCACTACCGATTGCACTAACCCACTGACCTTCTTTGAAATATAATACTACTACTATTACTGGCTTTTTTGTTTTGTTTTATTTCACCCAACATTTACATTACTCTATATATACTATTGTATTTTTATGGTAAAGGCTTTACCTTACATAATTATTTCATATAATATCGAATCAATGAGATTTTGATGTTATTTATTTTAAGAACAATACCTTAAGGTAAGTATGAGCAACTGGTTAGGACCAGTTTGAACAGAAACAGGTGAGAGAATTCTAGCTGGATATGGCCAGTTTAAATGCTAAAGGGTTAAATAATATCCAAACTATATCTTTCATAGTCAATAAAAATATTAGTTATCTTTATATCTACCTACTAAAATATCAGATTAATAACAGCTTTTCTTGAATTTGATGACTATTTATAGTTAATTACAAGTGTTTTATGGTAACTTTTCCCTCCCAAAACTTTTAACTACCATAATCCCTTTTGGGATTATGCCATCCAAACATTGATGGCTTGGCTTATACACAAGGTTTGGATTTTTTGCCCATTTCTCAGTCATAAACTAGGGGTCAGCTTATATTTGACTATATACAGTAGATTTATAAAAGACAATAATTCTATTCCTGTAATATATAAAAGGAAATATTTCATAAGAAATGCAGTACAATAATTAAAATATTACCACTTACTACATAATTGACATGACTAACAAACAGAACCAGTAAAGTATCTATCTGAGCTAAGAGAATAAAACAGGAATTCAGATTTACACCTATGAGAATGATAATAATGAGATTACCTTTAATCCCAACAGAGGGTGCACCAGCTGCAACTGCTGCCAGTGCATATTCTATTTGGACAAGTTTCCCGGAAGGGCTGTAAAATAAAAATAAGAAAAAAAAAGAGGAAAAAAAATCACAATTATTTGCTTGTAGAATTGATAGACTTTAAAGATGTTTTACAATTGGGCTTTCACATTTAGGATGGTGTTAATGTACTGAACGACATCTTCTGAATGATATCGTCATCATCTTCATTTAACGTCCATCTTCCACGCTAGCATGGGTTAGACGGGAGTTGTCCCACTTGAGGCAAGCTTGGTTGGGTGACCGTGTCTCGCTCATATAGGACTATCTGGCAGGTTTTCTACGGATGGATGCCCTTCCTAACACCAATCACATTTACAGTGTGGAACTGGGAACTTTTTACCGTGTTACCTACACGGCCACATTACAGCGTGGACTGTGTTTTTTTTTTGTCATGGCACCTACACAATCTCGATCTCATTATCTCATTTATTTGGACTGGATGTTGTGGTACCAACTTTACAGAGAGAGGGTGGTGTTGGTGGGAGTGGGAGGATCGGATAGGGGTAGTGGATTGGGGTGTATATTTGGTTAAGAGGTTTCACTTTGTACATAGACAAGGTGGGTCTTCTGCATTACTGTGTAGCGCCAAAGATCTCGGTCCAATGACATTGTCTTAGAGAGGAGCAAGTGTGTAAGGTCGGAATTTATCAAATCGTCCCAGGTTTTTCTGGGTCTACCTACTCCATAACTACCATCAATTTTGATCGCCCTGCACTTTTTTATACAGCTGTCATTTTTCATGTGCATCACGTGACCATACCAACGTAGTCTTCTCTCAAGTAAACAGCATCTGATCCCTCTTATTCCTAATTTCTCACTTAGTTCATGTGTAATGAATTCTTAATGAATTGAACTTTTCCTCTTAGTTAAGCAAAACATTTCCTGCAAAATTCCTAATTTCTTAAAATTAAACCCCCACTTACTAGCAATTGTTCAGATTTTTGTTTTCTTTCTCCAAAGAGGTAGCATTTTGTGTGTGTGTGTGTGTGTGTGTTTCATTTAGAATATCAGGCATATGACCTCGTGGTTAGAGATGATGATGAAGGAACATGGTAAGTGGAGAGATGTTATGCTGAAAATGACCTGTCCAAACCATGCAAGCATGGAAAAACAGATGATGATGCAAGATGTTTCATTTCAAGTTGCTCTTCATGATAAGACTGAGGCCCCTGTCGTTAAAACACCCAAGAAACAATCTTGTGTGGGGGCCAACTAAATCTGTAAATTTCATTTTTCATCTATCTGAATTACCTAAACTAGGGTCATTATAACACAAGTTATTTACCCTAACTCACTTTTTTCTAATTATGCAAATTTATACTGGCCAAATTTGCTCACAACTCATTTACTACCTGTAAAAATCTGTCTGTTGATGGCATCTAATAATGGTTTCTGATTTAGGCACAAGGCCAACAATTTTGAGGGAGGAGCTAATTGATTAAATCGACACCAGTGCATTACTGGTGCTTTATTTTATCGATCCCATAAGTATGAAAGGCAAAGGTAACTTGTGGGGTTAAAACTCAGAATCTAATAATACCAACACATCTATAATTGTCACCTTGCCTGTTAATGAAAATTAGACTTCCCCCTAAGCTCTGTTAAAAGGATGGCAACAGCCATCTAAAAAACAGAGTAATGAGGCTGTTTGCTTGCAAATGAATCGAATATAATTATTATTTGATATAAAGCTCACAAATGCATTTACTTATTCTCTATGCTAGAGCGAAAAACTAAATTCTCATCATAAAAATTGAATTTCCTGTGAAATTAATTCTTAATTCCCTGAAATCATCTTCTCCCCACCTTTTTGAGAGTCTCCCACAATTACCACCAGGTTTTCTTTCTCCAACTAAGAGGCAATTTTCAATTTATTAAGAATTATTTTTACATACGTCACTCTACCACTGAGCTGACAGTAGAACTTGGGAGGGAGGAATGGTGAGGCCAGATCTTTTATGTTGGATCCCACAGACATGATGACAGAATGGAAAAGTAATAATCGACCATTCTATCAACCAATCCAATTCATGTGAATATGAAAAAGAAAAATGGTTTTCTGATTTAGGCACAAGGCCAATAATTTTGGGGGAGGGGAAAGTCGATTAAATCGACCCAATTGCATGACAGATGCTTTATTTTATCGACCCTGTAAGAATGAAAGGCAGGGCGAACCTCGCCGGGATTCGAACTCAGAACGTAAAAGGCCGTAATTCCATACCGCAAAACGTTGTCCGACGCTCTACCGATTCAGCCAATCCACCCGCCTTGGGCATTAAATAATCGTGATGATATTTAGCACAATCTATCTACCAATTTGTTTTATGTTCCTGTTAGACACAAATAGGTTCTTCCAGAGAAATTATTTTGCGATAAAACCGATCTCATCTATATCTTACTGTTGTGGAAACCTAAGTTTTAGTGTGGAGCTCACAGATGTTATCATATAAGGATTAACGTATTAAACTTTCAATCATAGACTTTTGATAAGTTAAAAAATAATCACAAGCAATAATAAAATGAAAAAAAAAAAGAGTCATACAATAATCCTTCAATTGCAGTATTCCCCACCCAAATCACACTTCGTGTTTGCGGGATACTTACAAAAATAAATGTTTAAAAGAGGTGGGGGAAAGGGGGAAAAAAGGATTCAAACCATGCTGTTTGCTTAAGACATTTATTTTTGTAAGTATCCCCCATAACGAAGATTTTGATAAAAATCATTGACCTTTTTTACTTGTTCCCGAATATATTTGCATATATAGTGTCCTAAATACTGGTTTGCAATATATATATAGATTTTTTTTTTATAATGTGAATATGTATTTGAAATTAATTATGAGGGCAAAAACAAAAATTCTAAAACAAACGAAAAATAGAAAATGTTTTAAAATTAACAATGTATAAATTGAAGCAATTACATCGTGGAAGAATTATTTTAACCATCTAAAAAAAAAAAAAAAAAAAAAAAAATTGGTTATATTCCCGTGTCATTTATTTCGTGAAATAAATGAAAATTTAATACAACAGATTTTGTGTTTTTTTAGATGGTTACAATGTCCCTTCCTAGATGTAATTATTTTAGTTCCCACACACGGTCGGTCCAAATCAATTCACCAAACTAAGTACACAATCCGAAATGTATAAATTAATTAAGGTAAAATCAGTTGAAATCTGAGGTATTCGAGGAAATTTCACTAATTAACTTTATAACTTTCAAATGTTAACGATTCCTAAGTGCTATAATTAAAACATACAAATATAAATAACAGTGAAATATGTTAAAATATGATAAAAGTGACAAAGACCGGTCATGCCGCCAATGGATGAGAAAGCAAAAAATGATTAAGTGGTTTAGGAACTTTGGAATTAAAATATATTTCAACGGAGTTCAGAAAAAAATAATCATCACAAAATACAGAAATTATATAGCATTTCTTAAAATAAAACGATCAGCATTAAAAATGTAGTATAAACATATAAACATGTAAATATATTACCTAAATGTTGTCAGGGAAAAACTATATCTTTCAGACATTTTGATAGCATACAGTTATGAAACACATTTCATAGCCACAAATAATATTTAATAAAGACCAATAAAAAAAATATTAGAAACAGTTTTAATTACAAAATACATATATAATATTTATTTAAATTTAAATTAATGTTTTTACTGATGTTCCTTTCTAATTTTATTTGTAGAAAATAATTATACGTTGCTAAAGTATATTTCTCACATTAGCTGGGTTGCACGGAAGACAACATGTTGAGGAGAATAATTTTAAGACTGGAGACAGATATTTTAAAATTTCTGAATTGGAATCAACCACCGAGTAAGATTTAATTTTGAGATTATACATTTATATATTTTCAATTTTAATTGTTTTTATCTAACAACATTATTATAAAAGTCTTCAGAGTGTATTTGAAGCCCGAACCAACACGATGTAACATTCAACACACATTTCAATGTCATAGACACATTTGTTCAGTTTTATTTTAGAGAATATTATTATTATCTTGTCAAACTGCCGATCCCTATCAGTTACATGTATTTCTATATGTTTTATTTTGTTTATTAAATCTGAAGACTGTCTACTTGTACGCTTTAATATCCTGATAAAAATAGAACTCATGGAACCTTATAAATATAATACACCAATCGGGCACACACCAGAAGGGGCAATTGTCGTAATAGTCGTATTTCTTCTTCGTCCACTTATTCCTGAGAGGGTCGTGGGGGCAGCGTCCTCAAACATGCCTTCCAGTAGGTCCTGTCAGAGGCAACCTTTTCCAAATGATCCGGCTGGATCCCCAAGCGTGACCAACCAAGCTCATGGTTGTTATCCAACCTTCTTGCTCGGGATCTACTCCTGGGTCTCCGCCGGTTCGTTTTGCCCATAAAACCTGTCCAGCGATTCTTTACTAAGAGATTCTAACCACATGCCCTTTATTAAATAAATAAATACAGCGGATAGTACATTGCATTCGGTAACATACTTGGTAGAGTGGACGAATTATCTCAACAGATTACTGGTATTTTAGTGACTGTAGAGAGATTAAAGATAAAGTTAAAGACTAGCGGGATTTGAAATCAGAACGCATAGGAATGACTTCAAATATTCAAAGACATTTAGATCGACTTTCTACAGTCCTTGATTGATTAATATTTTGTTCTTGTTATCGTTAGTGGTCCGCCGTACCGAGGTTACCATGTGATGCCCATGAGAGGGTAGTTGGTTATTTTAGGGTCTTAGCCACGCTATCACCCGCGACAATGTTGTCAGACTGTTGGCTTGTCTCAAATTATTAAAGAGAGACTCCGGTGCCTCATGTTGTGGTATATGATTCAGTGTGCGGCTCTTCTCAACCACACCCTCTATTTTTCCTTCATTTGATAAATTACAAAACAAGTAATTTATCAATGTTTAATACAACTTACATGGAAATAATGGTAAATGGTGGAATTTCTATAATCGATTGAATGTCATGATTCCATTTATAATGATGGGAGAGTTCTCTCCCTTACTTAAACCGCAAGGCATCTACCAGAAAGAGGGTGTTCAATGACAAGGCCCATTTACTTGTGAGTTTTTTTAACATTGAGTTATACTAATACATAAATTATGAATTCATTAATATTTCAGAACCAGCTTTAGCATTCGCTACAGCAGATAAAGAAAATGGAGTTTACCAGAAAAACTCAAATGTCCTTGATTCTATATTGGAAAATATCTTGTGGGCTGTCCCAAAAAGTAGAAGATCGCTTGAAATACGCAAAACACGTAAAATGATGGAATTGAAACATTTTGAGTACGCAAGACCAAAGAAAAATATTATTGCATGTCTTCAGTGTGGACATTATCATGAAAATGACACTATCTGTGGTAAGACATTTTATTTTTAAATTTAATATAATTTCATTTTAAAAATAAGTGTCTTAGATCAGTGCTTCTCAAACTATCTGATGTGGCGGACCGGCATTTTTTTTTTTTCAATGTGCCACGAACCGCTAATATTTCGTAGTAATATTAATTTATACCGGAAAAGATTTATAATGAATATAATTGTTTCTACTTTAGGCACAAAGCCAGCAAATACCCAGTGTATTACTGGTACTTTATGTTATCGACCCCGTAAGGATGAAAGGCAAAGTCAACCTCGGCGGGATTTGAACTCAGATCGTAAAGGGACGTAACTATGCTGGAAAGCATGGCGTCCGACCCTCTACCGATACTGCCAATCCACCGGAAAAGATATATAATGAATATAATAATAGTTGACCATTTTTTTATCTTCTATTTATTTTGTAAACAAATAATACAATATCAAAACATATAAAAAAAAAGTAATATAAAAAATAACAAGCAATTTATTAACACAAAAATAAAAATTATATAACCTTAATCTTTACTAGGTGAAAGGTGAGCCTGCTTCTTCTTTGTCAGTTTATCCAGTTGTGGTTCAATTGAGGACAGTGCCACGTGCAATGGAGAATGAATATCCATATTATTCTTGTACTTTATCTTAATAACCAATTCCTCGAATGATTCCTTAGCATGGCCTGGACACTGGCCGCGTACCGGCACCGGTCTGTGGACCACCACTTTGAGTAGCACTGTCTTAGAGGATGTGATCAATTCAGTAAACAATAATGCCATTAGCTATAGATTTGTATTGGGATAATCACTGGTTCAATACATTTTGGGGAGTAAGAGTAACAAAAGATTACCTATATATCCCAGGTAGAACAAACACCACACAGGATATTTTTTTCTTTCTTTCTTCTCACCAATGTGTACACCTTTCACTGATATTCATTGCCAAGATATACTCATACCTACATAAAGGGGTTGGTGTTAAAAAGGGAATTTAGCTATAGAAAACTTGCTGAACAAGGGGTTGTGAAGACCCTTCAGTTTATGACAAAAGACATAACAACTTCTCCTCTGCACTTGATAGAACGTATCATCATCATCATCATTTTACGTCCGCTTTTCCCTACTTGCAAAAGGGTAGGATGGGTCCTATTCAGCACAGCATCTCTCCTTTCATCACGGTCCTTCATCATCTCTTCTGTGAGCTTCAGCGATCTGAGGTCAGTTCTCACCACCTCCACCTATGTTTTTCATGGTTTTCCTCTACTGCGTCTTCCTTCCACTGGGGTTTCTTGGCACTTCTTTACCCAGCGGTCATCCTCCATGCGCATCACATTTCCATACCAACACACATAAGCAAGATGCAGATCCCTTGACCTGTCTGGGAGGTTAGTAGCTCCGCTCCAGTAGTGACTTGGTCTATGTAGACCTGACCAACCCTTGCTAGCACAGAAAGCAGATGTTAAATGATAGTGATGATATATATATATATACATACACACATATGAGGCAATTGTAGAAGACACTTTCCCCAGGTGTTACATAAGGAGATTAAACCTAGAACCACCTGGTTGTAAAGCAAACTTCTTAAACACCCAGTAATATGAATCATGCATGAGGGTCAGCTGAAAATTTAACAGGCTGGCCAAGATACTCTCATGAAAGGAATAAATGAGGTTTGTTTCAACATAGTCCCTGGAAAGAAACAATGCAGTTATTAATGAGAAGAGTTGAAATTAATTTCACAGCTCTAGCACCACTCCTTTATAGTCAGCCTATAAACTTTTCAACCCACCCTTGTATGTGTGTTTAGTGATCTGTTATATAAAACAAAGGTAAACCCAGAAACACTTGGTTGTAAAGCAAACTTCTAAACACAGTAATCAACCGTTTAAACGTCCATTTTTCCATGCTGTCGTGGGTTAGATAAGTTATCCTGTTATGAGCAGTACCAGATCAGGCATTGCTTATCTTGTTGTGAGCAATGCCTGATCTGGCATTGCTCACAACAGGATAGCTCGTCTAACCCATGCCAGTGTGGAAAAATGGACGTTTACATGGTGATGATGTATGTGTCTTTAGTGAAATGTTACACAATATCATCATCATCCTTGTTTAACATCTTTCCATGCTAACATAGGTTAAAGGTAGAGAAAATAAAATAAGTTGTGACTAAAAGATGATTTGTATTACAAGAAATATTTCAGTTTAGTACGGCTTTCATTGTTGTTTTTCTTTACATTGAACAGGTAACTGTTATGATAAAGTACGACAAGAAACCAAATTAATGCAGCAAGCTTTTAATGATGACTTGAAATATTCTGCTCCCCAACGAGAAGTGGTGGTTCTTTATGAAGATGATAAACAAGAAAGTTCTCACAACAATAAATTTGTTGTGAAATTGAACAAAACCAGACCTTCATGGTTTGCTAAAAAATTATTAACTAAATACAAATGAATTTTGAGCATGATTTTTTTTTAAATTATTATTTTGTATTTAAATAAATGAGTAAAATGCAAATGCAGTAGTTATTGTGAATTTATTTCTTACTTTTCTATTCTTTATTCCTAAGATAGTAAAATACAGTGAAGTTGTTTCCCTCTATTTTATAGTGAAAGTTCTTTGGTAGTCATTTATAAATTATTTTCTTATTAAGTCTGGAGGAAAGGTTATGGTTCTTGGGAGCTTGCAAGACCAGTGAGGTTGTTGTTGAAGTAAGAGACAAGATTGACCTGGCCCCATTTGGGATGTTTTTAAGGTATTGTTTAAATATACTTATTATTTTTTATAACAAGGTTAAGAATAAATAATATATATATATATATATCAATTTTTAAAAAATTATTTTGTGTTCAAGAATAAAAACTAATGATAAAATAAAAATATGTATTTTAAAATGAGGCCCTTGAGGGTCTTTGGCTCTAAACTGTAGCTTATAGGTAAGTCCAGCACTGAAGAGGAATTGAATGATGTTTACAAGCAAGATGGTTGTGTTGATATGGACATGTGATGTATACGGAGGATAACAGCTGCATAATAAAGTGCAGGTACTTGAGGTTGATAGAACATGTGGAAGAGGAAGACCCTAGGAAAACATGAAACAATGTGGTAAAAGCTGATCTCATGAAACTAAACCTCATGATAGAGATGACAAAGGAATAAAATGATTAGTGATATGTGTACGTGATGAAATGAAGATTGAGAGGATGGGTTAGTAGAGATATATCTACATTTAGGAACCCTGCCAATATATTCCTTCCCCCTCCCTTGTCTCTCTGTCTGCCTCCTGTCACCCCCTTGATTTTCTTTCTATATAAATCACTCTTACCCACCCTCTTCCATATTCACTGTACATCCCTGCCCACATAAAGAGGGCCACTTTAGTCTTAATATAATAATAATAATAATAATGAAATATTGTGTACAGTGCTCAGGTGCACTACAACTCATCAAAAAGTGTATGTATAGTACATAGGGTAATGTACAATCAGGAAAATGAACAGTGCATGAGTCATGATACACACGTGTGCATGTGTATGGAAGGGGTACATCAGGTGTAGTTTTGGCGTATTTCGGGAAGCATGAGTGTCTTAAAGGATGCAGTGTCTCGACAGCTAACAACCGATGCAGGTAGTTTGTTCTATGCTTCAGCAACTCTGAGCGTGAAAAAATGTTTACGAAAGTCATGGGAGCTGTGCTGTTTTCTGATTTTGTAGGCATGTCCACGTGTGTTAGACACATGGAGATCAAAAAGGTGCTCAGGGTTGTAATTGGCGAGATGGTTAATAACTTTGTGGGTATTTACCAAGTCCATTGCCAGACGTCGAAGCTTCAATGAATCCATGCCCAGGGAAGCAAGGCGTTCAGAGTATGGTAGGTGTCTGATGGAGGGTATGCGCTTGGTTGCACGTCTCTGAACAGTTTCCAGGAGGTCAATGTTCTGAGCAAGAGAGGGGTTCCAGACTGATGATGTGAATTCCAAGTGTGGTCGTACCATAGCTGTATAGTTTTAAATCTTGTGTATATCAACCAATCTTATGACTCCTCCCCACACTTTGAGCTGCCAGCCATCACTCCCTTTCTTCAAGTCTACTTCCACTACCCACCACTCGTTCTCTCTCTCTGTCTCGTTCTGTGATAACTTCCTCAAGAAAAAACATGGTAAAGAGAAGATTTATAGTGAAGTCAATTAACCCATTATATATGTAGGGACCTTAAAAGGCCGCTCAAACGAGGTTGTAGAAATGCTTGAACGTAAGGAGGTTGATGTCTGCTGTATCCAAGAGACCAGGTGGAGGGGCGGGTCTGCTAGATTCATTGTGGGTAAAAAATGATGCTATAAGCTTTTCTGGGTGGGGTAGGAATCATGTTAGCAGAAAAATGGGTGGATAAGATAATAGACGTAAATAGAGTAAACGACAGAATAATTAAAATAAGACTTGTTCTAAATAGAACTACTGTGACGATAATATCTGCGTACGCGCCCCAATCCGGACTGCCTGGCGTTATAAAAGACACTTTCTATGAGACACTGATGCTCACTACCTCCCAAATAGCCGACAGTGACTATATAATTATTGCTGGCGACCTAAATGGTCACGTTGGACAACATTGTGACGGCTATGACGGAATCCATGGAGGCTATGGGTTTGGTACTAGAAATGAGAAAGGCTCCAGAATCCTGGAATTCTGTGATGCAAATAACCTAACAATCTGTAACACTAACTTCAAAAAACAAGACAATCACTTGATCACCTACAGATCAGGGGAACATACCAGCCAGGTAGATTATATCCTTACCAGAAGACGTGACAAAGTGACTGTTGTAAACACTAAATCCCTCCCCCATGAAGAATGCACCTCCCAACATAGACTGATAATTAGCGACCTCATAGTCAGGACGAGACGTACTCGACAGCAGAAGAGGACTATCCTCAGGAGAAAAATATGGAAGCTAAAGGACCCCACAGCCAGAAATAAATTTCAAAGCATATTACTTGATGCTTTCGACAGTAAGGAAGAGCATTTAGAGTCGTACAATATAGAGGAACAGTGGGAATTCCTGAAAGCAAACCTGCTGATGGCGGCAGATGAAGTCTGTGGCCGGAGCAGGCCTATAGGTAGGAGGAGAGTAACATGGTGGTGGAACAGTAAGGTGGAGGAATCGATTAAGGCCAAAAAGCAGGCTTGGAAAGTATGGCGGGATGGGGGGAAGTAGAGAAGACTATCAAGTGGCTAGGAGACAAGTGTATTTCGCAAGAAGGGAAGCAGAGGAAAGAAAGTTCAAGCATGTTCTACAACACGAGGACCAAAAACGTGAGGTGTTCAGGATTGCTAGGCAATGTGTCAAGGAAAACCGTGATATTGTTGGGGGAGAAGTGTGTACTAAATGATGATGGCGTACTCGCCATCACTGACGCTGATAAGAAGGTAGCTTGGAAGTGTCACTACGAGAGGCTACTAAATGAGAATAAATGGGAGAAGGATAGTCTCCCCCAGATCGATCCAATAAAGGGACCAGCAGTGTTAGTTGAAGGTAGTATAATAAGTAAGGCAATCAAAGATATGAAGATGGGTAAGGCGGCTGGGCCTTCGGAAATAGTTGCTGAGATGCTGAAGGCCTCTGGAATGGTGGGACACACCATGGTCACCCGGATAGTAAACCAAGTCATACAGAATGGGGTTGTTCCGAAGGACTGGCGTAGCAGCATCATCATTAACTGTTACAAGGGTAAAGGAGACGCCCTAGATAGGAGTAACAATAGAGGCATTAAATTAATCGACCAGGTCATGAAGGTCACGGAAAAAGTAATAGTGCAACTAATCAGAGAGAGAATCGATCTAGATGAAATGCAGTTCGGGTTTGTGTCAGGCAAAAGTACCACAGACGCTCTTTTCATTGTACGACAACTACAGGAGAAGTACCTAGCTAAAAGTAAACCCCTATACTTAGCTTTTGTCGACTTGGAGAAAGCCTTCGACAGAGTCCCCCGTTCCATTATCTGGTGGGATCTTAGAAAACTAGGTGTTGATGAATGGCTTGTGAAAGCTATACAAGCCATGTATAAAGAAACAGTCAGCAAGGTTAGAATTAACGAATATAGTGAAGAGTTTAGTGTAAAAGTTGGTGTTCATCAGGGCTCTGTTCTTAGCCCCCTACTATTTATTATTGCCCTACAGGCTATAACAGTGGAGTTCAAGACCGGCTGCCCATGGGAACTCCTATACGCAGATGATCTAATGCTCATAGCTGAATCAATGGCCGAGCTAGAGAAGAAATTCCAAACATGGAAGCACGGCCTAGAATCAAAAGGCCTTAAAATTAACCTGGCTAAGACTAAAGTTCTAGTTTGTAGGAAAGAAAATAAGGCGCCGGTCCCTTCCGGGAAATGGCCATGCTCAGTGTGTAGGAAAGGCGTAGGTAGAAACTCCATTTTATGTCCCAAATGCAAAGTATGGGTGCATAAAAGATGTAGTGGGATCACAGGTAAGCTAACTAAGAACATAGATTTTACATGTGGCCGGTGCTCTGGTGCAATAAGTAGCAGCAAGTGCCCACAAAATACTAGCTCTTTCAATTGCGCAGAAGGTTCTATAGAAATAGTGGACAGCCTCCGTTACCTGGGTGACAAAATCAGCAGTGGGGGAGGGTGCTCTGAAAGTACAGTAGCTAGAGTCAGAACTGGATGGAAAAAGTTCAGAGAGCTTATACCACTATTAGCCGCTAAAGGGTTCTCCCTAAAAATGAAAGGCAGGCTGTATGATGCCTGCATACGAACAGCAATGTTGCATGGCAGTGAGACCTGGGCATTGTGTGCAGAGGATATACGCAGACTAGAGAGGAACGAAGCTTGCATGCTCCGCTGGATGTGTAATAGTAATATACGCGAACGGCAAAGCATAAATGAACTAAGGGAAAAATTAGAAATAAGAGGGATCAGATGTTGTTTAGTCGAGAGAAGGCTACGTTGGTATGGTCACGTGATGCGCATGAAAGACGACAGCTGTATAAAAAAGTGCAGGGCAATAAAGATAGACGGTAGCCACGGAGTAGGCAGACCCAGAAAAACCTGGGACGACCTGATAAATTCCGACCTCACACACTTACACCTCTCCAAGACAATGTCACTGGACCGAGATCTTTGGCGGTACTCAGTAATAGAGAAGACCCGCCTTACCTGAAATACAAAGTAAAACCTACTTCAGTCAGTAGGCATCTCTCACAACCCCCCCCCCCCCCCCCCCCATCCACACCGCCCCTTTCAATGTAAAGTTATGTTGGTGCCACAGCATCCAGGCCGAAACAAATGAGATCGTGTAGGTGTTACGACAAAAAAATAGAGTCCACGCTGTAATGAGATGATAGGGACTGGGGTCCCTATCATTCCACTGCAAAGTGGTCGTGGAGGTGCCACGGCAAAAAAGCACCCAGCCCACACTGTAAAGTGGACGTGTAGGCGCCACGGAAAAAAAGCACCCACCACTCACTGTAAATGAGGTTGGTGTTAGGAAAGGCATCCAGCTGTAGAAATCAAGCCAGAATCAGTTCCCGTCCTACCCTTGCAAGCAGGGAAAAGCAGACGTAAAATGATGATGACGATTCCTAATTATTCTACTAAACCTACAAAGGTCAAATGAATATTTCAACAAGCCAGAATAGGAAATCACAATTACACAATGTTAAATTAGATTACATGTATTGTAAATATTTTTTTCTAATTCTGTTTTTTAAAAATAATGTTATAGTTTCATATTTCACTCTCTCCCCCATCCCTAAACTGTAATACTATTATGCTTTATCAAAAGTAACATATTTTCCCCAACTTTTGACAATGAATCATAAAGACCTCAATTTGGTTTCAAGGTTACTTTATCTATATATATAAAACTGTGGTTGTCTGTCTGTCTATCGATTTTTGGCACACATCTCCTCTTAGAATCTCTCACGGAATTGCACCGAAATTGCTATACTTGTACATTGAGCCCTAGCGAAGACATCGGAAAAAAAAAATTTCAAATTGACCCACCCTATGTGACGAAATCGAATATAATGTATCGATTTTTGAGCGTAAGTTATCAGTTATTTCCCTTTGTTCTGTTTACATTGAGCGTCTTACGTAAAAAATTACGCTGGCTTTCTCAGCTACACGAACAGTTGTCGAGCCAGCAAAATTCATCAGTTCGAACACTAAGCTTCCGTTTTGCTTCATTTCCATTTAAAAGCATTTTAAAACAATATTTTTACTTGAAAACAAGTCTATTTAAAGACTACGTAAAACAAGCAAATATTTCAGGCGTGCAGACAGACAGTCGTGCAGAGAGGTGATATAGGCGTGCAGACAGACATAACTGATAATTTGGTTACGCTAATGTTTTTCTCTGCGTTGCAGTGTTTACATTTTCGATCTTTGTTAATAAATAACCAGTGCAGTTTCTATCCCCAGCATCCTCTTTTGTTATAACATTCGGGTTATCGTTATGTTTTCTTAACTTCATAAGGCATATTGTTGGTTGAGGGAATATTAATCAAAAACACCACATGCAAGTCTGCACAGTAGACACTACAGTTTTTAAGCCAAGAAAGAAACTTAACATTGTAACTTTAACACAGCTACTGAGCGACCCCGAGCAACGCCGGGCTTTACTGCTAGTACATCTATAAATGGAAGCTCGTAATAAACTGGTTTGTTTCACTTATGCCATCAATACTCTTAGGGGAAGGAATAAATACCCGAATATTCTACTGTAAATCTGAAGAATTTTATCAATCTCACCCCTCAAACCTTTTCCCAATCTATAGCTATCATGATCATCAATGCTTCCATGTATTGGATGAAGCTCTCTGCATCACAAAACTCTCCATGAGGTTCAGCACCGTGAGAAATCACACTTCATCACAGCATATCTTCATGAGGTCCAGCACCTTAAGAGATCACACTTCATCACAGCATTGCTCCATGAGAGACCACACTTCATCACAGCATCTCTCCATTTACCATCTTTCCTGAGGTCCAGCACCATAAGAGATCACACTTTATCACAGCATTGCTCCATGAGAGACCACACTTCATCACAGCATCTCTCCATTTACCATCTTTCCTGAGGTCCAGCACCATAAGAGATCACACTTCATCACAGCATCACTCTATTTACCATCTTTCATGAATAAGAATTAGTATTAGTAGAATTACCATATATACTTGAATATAAGTCAAGGAATATCTGACCAAAAAATTTGTGATTAAATGAGGGGTGGGGGGCTTATATACCCCTTCTAAACAATGTGTTGATTAGCTGCCTCGGTTTATAAATGGAGTTTGGATTTTTGCCTAATTCTCTGGCATAAAATGGGGGGTGGGGTGGCTGGCTTATATTCAAGTATATATGGTAGTATCTGTAAAAGAATTAGTATTTAGAGAAAAATCAAAAGAGAAACTTCAGCATAGGTTTAAGGAAGATCTTTTATTATCATGGGAATTATATAACAAAAAAAAAGATAAAGATCTACTCGAAAGCTTTTAATACTGTTCATACACGAAAGGCAACTAAATTTTTGGTCGTTCTTCTGGGAACTTTAGTTCATCGTATTTTATATTGGGTGAATAAAACTGGAAATAAAAGTAAAGAAAAAAAAATTAGAGTTTATAATAATAATAATAATAGTGAAATTATTGTGTAAAGTGCTCAGGTGCATGTATAGTACATAGAATAATATACAAATGTCAGGGAAGTGAATAGTGTATGAGTCATGATATACATGTGTATGGAGTTGGTTTAGCCTTTTAGCATTTAAATTATTCTATATTTGCTATTGTATTTTCACAGTAAGCCCTTTATCTCACATAATATCGAATCTATGAAATTTTGATATTATTTATTTTGAACATCAATACCTTAATGTAGGTATGAGCAGCCAGTTACAGCCAGTTTGAACATCAATACCTTAATGTAGGTATGAGCAGCCAGTTACAGCCAGTTTGAACATCAATACCTTAATGTCGGTATGAGCAGCCAGTTACAGCCAGTTTGAACATCAATACCTTAATGTAGGTATGAGCAGCCAGTTACAGCCAGTTTGAACATCAATACCTTAATGTAGGTATGAGCAGCCAGTTACAGCCAGTTTGAACATCAATACCTTAATGTAGGTATGAGCGGCCAGTTACAGCCAGTTTGAACATCAATACCTTAATGTAGGTATGAGCAGCCAGTTACAGCCAGTTTGAACATCAATACCTTAATGTAGGTATGAGCGGCCAGTTACAGCCAGTTTGAACATCAATACCTTAATGTAGGTATGAGCGGCCAGTTACAGCCAGTTTGACCATCAATACCTTAATGTAGGTATGAGCAGCCAGTTACAGCCAGTTACAACATCAATACCTTAATGTAGGTATGAGCGGCCAGTTACAGCCAGTTACAACATCAATACCTTAATGTTGGTATGAGCGGCCAGTTACAGCCAGTTACAACATCAATACCTTAATGTTGGTATGAGCGGCCAGTTACAGCCAGTTACAACATCAATACCTTAATGTAGGTATGAGCGGCCAGTTACAGCCAGTTACAACATCAATACCTTAATGTAGGTATGAGCGGCCAGTTACAGCCAGTTACAACATCAATACCTTAATGTTGGTATGAGCGGCCAGTTACAGCCAGTTACAACATCAATACCTTAATGTAGGTATGAGCGGCCAGTTACAGCCAGTTACAACATCAATACCTTAATGTTGGTATGAGCGGCCAGTTACAACATCAATACCTTAATGTAGGTATGAGCGGCCAGTTACAGCCAGTTACAACATCAATACCTTAATGTTGGTATGAGCGGCCAGTTACAGCCAGTTACAACATCAATACCTTAATGTTGGTATGAGCGGCCAGTTACAGCCAGTTTGAACATCAATACCTTAATGTTGGTATGAGCAGCCAGTTATAGCCAGTTTGAACATCAATACCTTTATGTCGGTATGAGCGGCCAGTTACAGCCAGTTTGAACATCAATACCTTAATGTAGGTATGAGCAGCCAGTTACAGCCAGTTACAACATCAATACCTTTATGTTGGTATGAGCGGCCAGTTACAGCCAGTTTGAACATCAATACCTTTATGTTGGTATGAGCGGCCAGTTACAGCCAGTTTGAACATCAATACCTTAATGTAGGTATGAGCGGCCAGTTACAGCCAGTTTGAACATCAATACCTTTATGTAGGTATGAGCAGCCAGTTACAGCCAGTTTGAACATCAATACCTTAATGTAGGTATGAGCAGCCAGTTACAGCCAGTTTGAACATCAATACCTTAATGTAGGTATGAGCAGCCAGTTACAGCCAGTTTGAACATCAATACCTTAATGTTGGTATGAGCAGCCAGTTACAGCCAGTTTGAACATCAATACCTTAATGTAGGTATGAGCAGCCAGTTACAGCCAGTTTGAACATCAATACCTTAATGTAGGTATGAGCAGCCAGTTACAGCCAGTTTGAACATCAATACCTTAATGTAGGTATGAGCAGCCAGTTACAGCCAGTTTGAACATCAATACCTTAATGTAGGTATGAGCAGCCAGTTACAGCCAGTTTGAACATCAATACCTTAATGTAGGTATGAGCAGCCAGTTACAGCCAGTTTGAACATCAATACCTTAATGTAGGTATGAGCAGCCAGTTACAGCCAGTTTGAACATCAATACCTTAATGTAGGTATGAGCGGCCAGTTATAGCCAGTTTGAACATCAATACCTTAATGTAGGTATGAGCAGCCAGTTACAGCCAGTTTGAACATCAATACCTTAATGTAGGTATGAGCAGCCAGTTACAGCCAGTTTGAACATCAATACCTTAATGTTGGTATGAGCAGCCAGTTACAGCCAGTTTGAACATCAATACCTTAATGTTGGTATGAGCAGCCAGTTATAGCCAGTTTGAACATCAATACCTTTATGTAGGTATGAGCAGCCAGTTACAGCCAGTTTGAACATCAATACCTTAATGTAGGTATGAGCAGCCAGTTACAGCCAGTTTGAACATCAATACCTTTATGTTGGTATGAGCAGCCAGTTACAGCCAGTTTGAACATCAATACCTTAATGTAGGTATGAGCAGCCAGTTACAGCCAGTTTGAACATCAATACCTTAATGTAGGTATGAGCAGCCAGTTACAGCCAGTTTGAACATCAATACCTTAATGTAGGTATGAGCAGCCAGTTACAGCCAGTTTGAACATCAATACCTTAATGTAGGTATGAGCAGCCAGTTACAGCCAGTTTGAACATCAATACCTTAATGTCGGTATGAGCAGCCAGTTACAGCCAGTTTGAACATCAATACCTTAATGTCGGTATGAGCAGCCAGTTATAGCCAGTTGGAACAGAAAGAGGTGAGAGTGTTCTGGCCAAATATGGCCGGTATAAAATGCTAAAGGGTTACACTAAGTAAACATTTCAGAATTAGTGGCAATATGCCATACTGTAGACGTAGACATGTGTATATGGAAAAAGAAAAAAACCCGAATCACTACATGTTGAAATAGTTATAGTTATAAGAGAGTTACTCCCATTGTTTTAACATCCATTTTTCCATGTTGGTATTTTAATGTGAAAGTGTCAATTTAGCTGGATGGGACATGTCTCATGACTCCCAAGTGAGAGACATGCTAATTAGATACTGTATTGGTAGGTACCGCCCCATGTAAAGAGGTGAAGAGGATGTCCCAAGATGAACTGGGGTCAGTAAACAATCGACAGACATCTGAAACATAACAAAAGTTGGAACAATGTTTTGGCAGATGCAACTGACTCTGGTCATTGGTGCCCCGTGTATCTCAAGACGCCAGAGCTTTTAAGTAAGCAAGCATTTTCTCTTTAATTTTTCTCTGAGGAGGAGGGCGTCACTTCTAAAATTATCAGGCTTTGTACCTGTGTTAAGAATCAATTATTACTGTTGCTAAGAGAGACAGCAGAGTTGTCAAGTAGCATTTTTCTTAATGTACCCCAGAAAAATATTGAATGTAATTTAGATTTGCTTTCAATGTCCACGAAACCACATTAGAATGTCATTCTTGAAAAACACAAAACACGATATAATGCACCCATCCTCTCAAAATAATGGGCTTGGTGACATCATCATCATCATTTCATTTTACGTCCGCTTTTTCCCTGCTTGCAGGGGTGGGATGGGAACTGATACTGGCTTGATTTCTACAGCTGGATGCCCTTCCTAACACCAACCTCATTTACAGTGAGTGCTGGGTGCTTTTTTGCCGTGGCACCTCCACGACCACTTTGCAGTGGAATGATATGGACCCCAGTCCCTATCATCTCATTTCTACAGCTGAGTAAACTGGAGCAATGTGAAATAAAGTGTCTTGCTCATGGAAACAACACATCACCCGGTCTGAGAATTGAACTCACAACCTTTCGATTGCAAGGCCAATGCTCTAACCACTAAGCCATGTGCCTCCATCTTGCTCGGATATGATCCTGCACTCTACAGTGTGTTTTGAGTGTATTATATCGTGGCACCAGCAATAGGGAGGTTGTCATGTCTTTGACACAACTGAACAGTACTCCCTATCACCAACCACTTTACAGAGTGTACAGGGTGTGTTTTATCATGTCACCAACGCTCTGGAGGTATCACAAAAGGGTTATGGTATATAAAATGGATGAGAGTTAGATATTTTCCTAATGCAGAAGGTGCCAGGTTATATTTCCAGATAATCAGGTGCCAATTGATATAGAGAATTGTATCTTGCTCAGAAACACAATGAAATATCTAGTTGGCCATCTCTGTAGTATGTGATTAAACAATTAAACAGAAAAACAACTCACTTTATACTGGTAAGTTTGATCCACATCTTTCCATGGTTGCTCGGTGCTCTTTTTCCAGCTATTAGAAGTACACGAAAGAAAACAAAAAATTAATAATTTATGATACATTTTGTGAAGACAAATGAGATGGCTAGGTCATGTGTTAGAGAAGAATGAAAGTGACTGGGTGAGAGGAGCAATGGAAATGAATGTGGAAGGAAGTAGAGGAAAACCAAGTGGACATGGCTAAAGATGGAGGAGAAAAATGAAAGCCAGGGAGATGAGGGGGGTGCAGACAATAGATCAAACTGGAGAAGCTAGTCATGTGGCTTGCAAGATCATCCACTGCTTTAACAGGGAAGATGATCTTAAAACGTTTGTTGTTATAACTGATGTTTCAAATATTACTCACTGTCAAGTTGTCAGCCAATTTGAACATCAATTGTTAATACTGACTGGTTTAAAGAAATGTTTAAAGAAATGTTTCTAATTATTATTTTGAGTTAATTATTCTAAATTAATCTTGCAACTGTGCAGTATATCATCATCATCATTTAACATCCACTTTCCAAGCTTGTATGAGTTAAACGGATTGTCTCGTTGTGAGACAATTGAGGTCAGCTGACACACGTCTTGTTCATACAAGAACTGTTTCGGGCTTGGTTTCTACAGCTGGATACCCTTCCTAACACCAACCACATCAGTGTGGAATGGGTGCTTTTGTTGTTGTAGCACCGGATCAGCATACGGGATTGGCTTAGTGCTTTTTGTCATGGCAATGGCACTGTGGGAGATCAGATGTAGAGTGTGTCCAGCTTTCATACTTGTATGCATGGGATGGGCAGGCAAGGTGTATCAAGGGTGAAGGACAAACATGTATTTAAAAACAAAATACTAACCTGACATCAAGAGATCTTGTAGCCAGTCTTGCGACATATAAAGCAGCACCTGCCATTCCAGCGCCGACAAAGAAATAGAGGGGTACCAACTGAAAGAAAATGGTAAAGTTTACATGTTAGCTGCTTGATGTCATTAAAAAAAAATAAATAAAGAGCTGATCATCAGATTAGACCAGCGAAACTATGTTTTGCTTGTTGGTGATAGTTACAGCTGGTTACAACTCCTGGAAGGAAGGAGCAGGATTTGAACTCTGGCTCAAAACAATACCGCTAATCCATTGCCCCTGTACTGGTATATTATTTACTAACACCGAAAAGGATAAAAGGCAAAAATTGACCTTGGTGAGATTAAAACTGAAAATGCAGAGAGCCAGAACAAATGCCAAAGCATTTAATACAATGCTGTAACAGCTCTACCAATTTACCACGACATTAAACATCAATATACAAATGATCGAAATAGGGTTCCTTCGAAGGGTCTTTGGAGTAACATTACTCAGAGATGTAGCTCGGAGATCAGAGAGTCACTCGAGGTAGAGCCACCACTACTCTGAATTGAGAAACCACAGCTCTGATACTATGGGCATGTGGTTAGAATGTCTCAGGAAAGAATTGCTGGACAGATTTTATGGGCAATACTAAACAGCAGGAGACCCCAAGCAAGATGGCTGGATAACATCCATGAGTTCAGCTGGTCTTCCTTGGGAATCCAGCCGTATCAGTTGGAAATGGTTGCTTCTGACAGGACCCACTGGAAGGAGTGTCTGAGGACTCTGCCCACCCCCTACGACCTTCTCAGGCGAAGAAGACATTAAACATCAACAAAATAATTTTTTTAGATATATACACAGGGTGGGTGGAAGGAAACTCCTTATCAAAAATTACTTTTGGCCTACTGTAACCACTTAGGACAACAATGACCTCATATTCATGCAACATGGGCCTCCTCCTCATTTGGCATGTACTGTCGGTGAGTGGTTTGATGTCCAATTTCCAGGACGTTGGCTAAGTCATCAAGGTCCGCATGAATGGCCAGCAGGAAGCCCTGACTTAACACCATGCGATTCTTTCCTGAGGGGATGAGTGAAGGAAGAGGTTTATAGCTCAGAACCAAAAATTCTGACTCAATTGGAGGAACACACACAAGTCATTTACTGACCAACGTACTACCTGGTCAGTCAAGGATATACCCAGACGATTACAAACACAAGTGGACAACACCAGTCCCTATGTAGAATGTTAACACTGTACTCTACTTCGATCATTATACTGTTCAAAATAAAACAAGTTTTATGATAATCGACCAATAATTAATAAAGTTATTAATTTTAAATATGTAGTTTCTTTCCTCCCACCTTATATATTGTATACATTAATTTTGCGTTCTTATGCATTTATACCATAGATTGTTATTGATATGTCTGTTGTTTTTAAGCAGTTCCAGTTTTATTTCTAAATTTTTAAAATGTCACCAGTATAAGTCTTTTGGAGTTATTGCTATTAACCCTTTACCATTTACATTACTCTACATTTACTATTGTATGTGCACAGTAAAGGCTTTATCTCACATAATATCAAAGCTACGAGATTTTGATGTTATTTATTTTGAGAACAATACCTCAACCTAGATGCTAAAAGGTTAAATCTACTGAGAAAATTACAATTAAACTCTCACTATTATCCAGTATTACCCTGAAAGTTGCTAATATCTCCAAAACTTTGGCTCTTCTCTTAACTTTCCTTCTCAGTCCTTGAGATTTATTCTTTCACAAAATTTTCCATGCCCTTGTATAAGTGAACAGGTAAGACAATAGACAAAGAAATGTTTTGAAAATCTAACAGTTAATACTACTCCGAGTCTCGCCTTTTACAACATTGAAGAAAGCTCCAACTTTCGAAGAAATTAATATATACAAACACAGAAATGTCTTAATTTTTTTATAACCTTTCGAAAAGATTCTCACTTAGAATAATATACCCACGCATAAAGTATAGTTTGCCTTTCAACCTTTAGAGGTCGATAAAAAATAATACCAGCCTAGCACTGGGTCGATTCGTCCTCTCTATCTCTTTCTCACTTTCTATCGTTCTCTGGAAGAAATCTGTGGTGTCCAAACTCGGAGAGAAGATGGGCTCCGCCAGGATTAAAAATGCCCAAGAAACACACAGCTATCATTACGGCGCCCATATGACTATCAGAAGGTATGGATTCATACCATGCCATAAAATGTGGTGGATCTTTTATACAAACACTTGAGAACATCAAAACAATAACAGATTCACGTGATAGGTGGAGTAAATAAATGGGGAAATACAAGATGGTCACAACTGAACTACTTTTAATCATAAGATCTACCCAGCAGCCAGTCAGGAATTCTTCGCAATAGAGCTCGAATATGAAAACGAAAATATTTTGTCTGATCTTGATTCATTGCGTTAGGAGTGGTTATGGTTAGAATTACAGTTCATTATGGTGCTATGTTGCAGCAAAGAGTTGCGACCCTTTATGGTCTGAGTTCAAATCCCGCCAAGGTTAACTTCGCCTCTCATCCTTACCAGGTCGATAAAATAAAGTACCAGTAATACACTAAGATAATTGGTGGCCTTGTGCCAAAAGTAGAAACAATGATGGTGCTATAGTCGAAATATTTTTTGGCAAATGCAATGTTGATATTTTCATTTTCTTAATTGTAAGTTCACTTATTCAATGATGCCCTTAAAATCGAACTTTAGACTTTCATCTTCACTGGATCCTCATATAAGCTTGTATCAAATTCTTAATAAAAAAAAAAAATCAGTTAAATTCCAACCCTGGCTATACTTTTATTTCGTTTAAGCTTCACAGAAAATTTATTTTAAATGTTTCTCCTTTTTTTTATATCAAAATACGAAAATATTGAATCAACAATCACAAACAATTGGTATTTTGCACACCTTGAAAAAGAAAAAGAAACGATCTTTCAAAACATACAAATGTGCCAAAAAGATAATTAAAAAAGGTGAGAAAGTTTATGATTGCTGTGCATTCTCCTCCAGGTAAATGAAAAACAAACTGCGAAATAATATATTTAAGGTTAACCTTTATGAAGGACACTGAGGATATTAAGTGGTGTGAACGGCTTTAGGACAAATCCATTCATTGGCAAAATATTGACATAATTATATGATAGCTAAAAATGTTATCGCAGTAAATTCAACATTATTTAAGTTTTTGGGGGCCAACACTAAAGTTGTAAATATTCTAAAACATTAAAAATAAGGCTTACGTGACATTTCAATAAAAAGTAAAAATACAAACAAACAATTACATCTTGGTGCTGGAATTTAAAAGATGGGATTGAAAAAAGAAAAAGAAACGATGGTGGGATGGGAAGACAATGAGGAAGAGATATTAAATAAATTTATTATTTTATTAATGAAAATATCAATATAACTCTTTCCTATAATTTAATTGGTGATGGGGGAATGTTCTGGAAAGAGTATCGATAAATATATTACGTAAAATAAGTAGATTTTCTCGCATTATTTTTAATCTAAAACATTTTTAGATTAAAACAGCTTGAAGGATGATGACCTTGATAAAATTAAAATAAGCTAAACTAATTAATAAAGGTGAAGTAATTTCAAGTTACATACCGCAGGGTGAGATTTCAAACTTTGCATGGTCAGTCCTTTCATAAACTTTGCCATGGTTAATTGATATTCAGAAAAATGCTGCTAACAACACCAGAGAAAATTTGATACTGACAATGATGGTTTACGACTCCGACCGGAGAGAGAATTAAGGTTTGCAGTAACGGCAATTATTTGGAATTAGATTTTGAACAATAAATATTTAACTGAATAAATATTTATGAAAGAGTTTTTTTTTCATATTCATATATTGACATTAGATATTAAAAAAAAAATTATTATTAAATAATATTTTTTAGTTTTTTTTCTCCGACGTTAAAGAGATGAACTTCCGGTATTGTATACGAACGACTATGTTATGTGTTGAACCAAAATATTCAGAATTGGAATTGTGAAAAACTCCTGATAAAAATATGTCTGAAGATTTAAGTATAGATGGTGTTGACCCTAGTGTCGGCTTTTTATATAAAACAATGCGTAAGTTTAATATGGCTTTGATTTGCATCCCTCTATTGTTACTCTAACGAGTTGTATAATATAATTTATAGCTGTGACATTTGGTTATGGAAATGGTAAATGCCGGTTTTTTCTTGGAGGGCATCTTTCCAATTTCTACATATAATCTCTTCTTTCGCCAATAATTCTAGTGCTAAAACTGATAAACTAATTCGTAAACACATATTCATCTTTCTTTGTGCTCTTGTTTATTTCCATTTTTTTTTTTTAAATAATCAAATCCATAGAAATTTGTTTTGTTCCGATTATAAATTACCAAAGTGATTCGGTTTCATTTTCTACTTATTAATCGACTACTTCCACTCTTTGTGAAATCAATTAACTATAATTTCTCACTTATATATTTTGAGTCTAGCAATTTTATAAAATTTGGATAATTTCGAATTTAGGACAGAAAAAGAAAAAAAAATTATGCAACGGTAGATATTGCCTTTGTGTAAATGGCCCAAAAGTTTACACCATCATATATAAACCCCTCGCAGACTTGGGTTCTCCCAACAAAATCCAACATTACAATGAGCTTGTTGCTATTCCATAGAAATAATTCTTCTACATATAGTTATTCCTTTGTAATTTTTTATATTTTTTCTTTATCAGTCAATGTTGATATTAGAATCTTTAATAAACTGATAGAATTTATTGAAAATCTATTCCATTGTCATTTGTAATTCTTATAATTGGAACAATATTGATGTATCTTAGACGGATTCAGTAGAACTTGGAATATAAGGAGGTTCTAGGCCATAAAATTAATTAAACCTCGATAATTTTATTATTGGTTTTATTTAATTATTCGTAGATATTGTATAAATAATTGTTTCTACTTTTGGCACAAGGCCAGCAATATACCAGTGCATTACTGGTACTTTATTTTATCGACAACGTAAGAATGAAAGGCAAAGTTAACCTCGGCGGGATCTTCCCAACCCTGGAATGTTACTTAATATTGGAATTAAGGTCTCGTGTGTGTGTAATATGTTGCCTAATGTAAAACCCTACATTTTTGTTCTATATCTCGAAACCAAATTATAAATTTTTGTGTTTTAGTTTTTAATCTACATCTTTTTCGGGTGGCTTATTCACTAATTCTTAAAATAATCTATTATTGCTAAACTAAATACGATATCAGAACATTTATTTTGCAAAGAAAAGTACTAAATAACACATTATACCTCATTCCCATAGAACAGTTAATAAAGTCTATGAGGATTGGCTAAAACGTTCATAAACTGACGAAGATACTCTCATGGAATGACCAAATGAGGTTTATTTTTCAACATGGTCCCTGGAAAGAAACAATGTGGTTATTAAGAAGAAGAGTTGAAATTAATGCGTGCAAGATTTCACAGCTCTAGCATCATACCATCATAGTCAGCCTATGAATTTTTCAGCCAATCCTCGTTATAATATGGTTTCTGATTTAGGCCAGCAATTTTTTTTTTTTTTCTGCGGGAGTCGATTAAATCGTCACCAGTGCGTTACTGGTGCTTTATTTTATTGATCTCGTAAGGATGAAAGGCAAAGTTAACCTTGGTGTAAAGGACTATAATTCTATGTAATTCACCACCCTGAAGTGATATAGTAATATACCATGCATTTTCAACATATATAACATGTACACACATATATAAGCACCATTTTGCATGTCTCACTTCTATGGTTTCTTCTTTCATCAGTGCATCCCTTCTATCATTCTTTCTTTTCCAACACACTGCCCATGCTGTTATTTTATACACTCCCCTTACCAAAAACCAGCATGAAGCTTTTTATCACAGTCTCTCTTTTCCATCACAAGTGTTTTAAGGCTATTTTCCCGTTAAAGTAGGTGGGTCCCTTAGCAGGCTTTATGCTCATCATGGAGGCTTTCCTGGAGGTTGTGTTTAGTAATAGGATGCTTTTCATAGTGCCAACCCATTTAGCTGCTTCTTACAACATGCAGAGATACAGTGTACATATTCTAAACCAGATACACACAAGTGTATATAATATATATATATATATATAGTAGTGAGTCATGGGCAGCAACTGCGGAGGATATGCAACGACTGGAGAGGAATGAAGCAAGCATCCTCCCATGGATGTGCAATGTCAATGTGCGTGAATGACCAAAGCATTAACAAGTTGAGAGAGAAACTGTGTATAAGAGGGATAAGCTGCAGTGTGCAGGAGAGAAGACTGCATCGGTATGGACTTGTGATGCGCATGGAAGATGACCACTGGGTAAAGAAGTGCCAAGAAATCCCATTAGAAGGAAGACACGGTAGACCACGAAAATCATGGGTGGAGGTGGTGAGAGCTGACCTCAGATCACTGAAGCTCAGAGAGGAGATAACGAAGGACCGTGACAAATGGAGAGATGCTGTGCTGAATAGAACCCGCGCCACCCTTGCAAGCAGTGAAAAGCAGACGTAAAATGATGATGATATATATATATATCATCATCATCGTTTAACTCCTCCATGCATGTCTTTCACTGCTCTGACAAGCCATTTCCTCTATTCCTAGTTTCCTTAAGGACCACCAGATGATAGGAGGTGGTACTGTAGCCTTCTCTAGATCAACAAAAGCTAAATATAGAGGCTTATGCTTAGCTAACATGTTCCCCTTGTAGTTGTCTCACTAGGAAGAGAGCATCTGTAGTGCTTCTCCATAGTCAATCACTAATCAGATAAAATACTGTTTGACACAGAAAAATGTTGTCAGTCAGAATTTGAGGGATACGGAGTTCAATTTCTCGTAGTGGCTGTAGTCCACATTTTTCTGTCTCTAAGAGGTATTTTACCTGATTTTCTAAAAAGCTATTATTATTTATAATGATCAACTGTTATTGCACTTATTTCCTGCATTTGGATTGCCACATTTCAAATTTCAAATCATCCAAATACCTCAATAAACTAAAGAGAGAGAGAGAATACATGGCATCGCGGTTGGGATTTTACACATCTCTACCCATTCTGCTTCTCCCCATGCATTGAATACTCTCATGATTAGTAGACTCCTCGGTCTTAGTACCACAGTCTCTCTCTATATATATATATATAGTTATGTAATAAACAACATAAGGCAATTATTCCATTTACCAGTGGTTTCTTAAAAGCAAAAGATTTTGCTTTCAATCCTCAGAATGAAAAAATCCTGGTCTGTTTATTGAATTTGGATTTAAAAAAAGGTTTTTAAAATCGGTTTTTAAAATCCAATATCAATAAACAGACCAGGATTTTTTCATTCTGAGGATTGAAAGCAAAATCTTTTGCTTTTAAGAAACCACTGGTAAATGGAATAATTGCCTTATGTTGTTTATTACATAACTATTAAGCTCTGTTACCTACATAGAGCACTCTTTTTTCCTGGACTTTTCTGACGGAATTACTTCATTCATCATCATCATCATCACCGTTTTACGTCCGTTCTTCCACGCTAGCATGGGTTAGACGGATTGTCCTGTTGTGGGCAGTGTCTGGTCGGCTGACCATGCCTTGCTCATACAGGAACTAATCTGGCTTGATTTCTACAGCTGGATGCCCTTCCTAACACCAACCTCATTTACAGTGAGTGCTGGGTGCTTTTTCGTGGCGCCTACACGTCCACTTTACAGTGTGGGCTGGGTGCTTTTTTGCCGTGGCACCTCCACGACCACCTTGCGGTGGGGGGTGTGGGGGCATATTGTCTATATGCTTCAGCTTGTACCCATGGGAGATCGGGTACCCTGTATTATTGCGTGACGCCAGAAGTCACGGTCGTGTGTCATTGCCTATATATATATATATATATATATATATATAGAGTAGTGACATATTCTAAAACAATAGCATAAGGTCTGCGAAATGCTTTTAATTAAGCATACAGTATATTGCAAAATACACTTTATATACATCATCATCATCATCATTTTACGTCCGCTTTTCCCTGCTTGCAAGGGTGGGACGGGTCTTATTCAGCACAGCATCTCTCCACTCGTCACGGTCCCTCGTCATCTCCACCGTGAGCTTCAATGATCTGAGGTCTGTTCTCACCACCTCCACCCATGTTTTTCGTGGTCTACCTCTACCACGTCTTCCTTCAACTGGCATTTCCTGGCACTTCTTCACCCATCGGTCATCCTCCATGCGCATCACATGTCCATACCACCTCAGTCTCCTCTCCCGTACACTACATTCATATATATATAGCTATTTCAAAGCACCAATTCTAATATATATATATATATATATATGGAGGCACATGGCTTAGTGGTTAGAGCATTGGCCCTGCAATCGAAAGGTTGTGAGTTCAATTCTCAGACCGGGTGATGTGTTGTTTCCTTGAGCAAGACACTTTATTTCACATTGCTCCAGTTTACTCAGCTGTAGAAATGAGATGATAGGGACTGGGGTCCCTATCATTCCACTGCAAAGTGGTCGTGGAGGTGCCACGGCAAAAAAACACCTAGCACTCACTGTAAATGAGGTTGTTGTTAGGAAGGGCATCCAGCTGTAGAAATCAAGCCAGAATCAGTTCCCGTCTCACCCTTGCAAGCAGGGAAAAAGCGGACGTAAAATGAAATGAAATGAAAATGATATATATATATATATACATCACCCCTTTCAATGTAAAGTTATGTTGGTACCACAACATCCAGTCCGAAACAAATGAGGTCGTGTAGGTGTCACGACAAAAAAACACACAGTCCATGCTGTAATGTGACCACTCTTGCCTCAAGTGGGAAAACTCCCGTCCAAACCCATGCAAGCGTGGAAGATGGACGTTAAATGAAGATGATGATGATATATATATATATATATACATATATATATATATATATATGTAAGGTGGTCATGTAGGAGACACAGTAAAAAGGCTCCCAGTCTACACTGTAAATGTGGTTGGTGTTAGGAAGGGCATCCAGCTGTAAAAAACCTGCCAGAGACACTTTCGTACGAGCGAGACATGATCTCCTGACCATTCCCTCATCAAATGGAACAAAACCGTCTAACTCATGCTCGTGTGGAAGATGGACGATATATAATATTTGAAAAGTGGCGAGCAGAGTTTGAAAATTGAATTAGAGGACTTTGCTAAATAAACCAGTCTAATAGGAGGGGGTATAAACCCACTGAAAATGGGTACCAACACACTTGAGCTTTGACTTGCATGTATGCTGATGTCCATCTTTATCTTTTCAGTGGGTTTACTAGACTATCTTATTTAGTTAAAGTTACAGCAAAGTCTTCTAATTCAATTTTGTATATCCTGTTTATATTTATTATTGGTGTTAGGAAGGGCATCCAGCCGTAGAAAACCTGCCAGATAGTCCTATACGAGCGAGACACGGTCACCCGACCAACCTTGCCTCAAATTGGGACAACTCCCGTCTAACCCATGCTAGCATGGAAGATGGACATTAAACAATGATGATGATGATGATTGTTGTGGTTATAAACTATGGCCACATACACCTTGGCATTTTATTCTTGGTGTCACACTTTCTTAATTTGTGTTTACTCTGGACGAGTGTTTTGTAACCAATTCAATTGGTATCTGCTCTGCTGTGGTTACAACTTTGATTTATACCATATATATCATCATCATCACTGTTTAACGTCCATTTTTCCACGCTAGCATGGGTTAGAAGAGTTGTCCTGTTGTGGGCAATGCCAAGCCAGGTGACCATGTCTTCTTTATACAGAACTGATGAAATGAAAAAATAAAGAGTAAACCTTACCTTACTTTCTTTCTCTCTCTCTCTCCCTCTCATATATATAAAAATCTATTATTATTTATAGCAATCAACTGTTATTACAGTGGCGGTGGATTGGCAGTATCAGTAGAGGGTCGGACGCCATGCTTTGCAACATAGACTTACGGCCCTTTACGATCTGAGTTCAAATCCCGCCGCGGTTAACTTTGCCTTTCATCCTTACGGGGGTCGATAAAATAAAGTACCAGTAATGCACTGGGATGATTGCTGGCCTTGTACCAAAAAGTAGAAACAATTATTTATAGCAATCAACTGTTGTTACAGTTATTTCCTGCATTTGGATTGCCACATTTCAAATTTCAAGGGACTTGGAGACATAAGCCGAATGCTACCATTCTATTATACATAGATGTGGACTGCTATTTCTAATAACCATCTTTTCACCTCTTAATAATGTGTGCGTGAGACACGTTGGCTGAGAGCTTTTGACAGGAACGAAAAGATTGGTTTTCTACTCTCCCGCCACCACGTAAAGTTTGTAGACTGGTGGCTGGTCGAGGGACAGAGTTGTATCGGGTTCCAGTTGCTAATCGCTTTACCGTGTCGGTTGTCACAAACAGGTCATGACAGGCATGGGCTGGCGTTTGTATTCTGTCGATCGATTGGTTATTGATTAGGCGATACCCGCTGATGAAGCCGCATGAGCCGATTGTGCATTGTTGCATAATATATGCAGACAGATGGTGCAGTGCACCTTACTGCTGCATTAAGTGCGGCAGAAACTCGAGTCCGGGAACTATTATAGGCACCCGTTTTACGTGTGTTGTATTGAAGCGAATAACTATGTGTATACTCTGGGAATGTGTCTTACATTGCCTATTGAGTACGCTGAGATACAACCGGTCCTGGCATTAATAAATATGCTGGGTCCGTCAACTCCTTATTATATATATAGATAGGTAGATAGATAAACAATGAGCTAGAGACTCTGTTGATATGTAATCAACAGAGTTATGTTCATAACAGATACGAATAACTCGACAGATAAAATTTATCTGGAGTATTATGATAATAATAGTAATAAATGGATGGTATAACACTATAGCATCATTATAGAAATATATATAATGAAATAGATAATTGTTTCTACTTTAGGCACAAGGACAGCAATTACCCAGTGCATTACTGGTACTTTATTTTATCAACTCCGTATATGATGAAAGCCAAAGTCAACCTCGGCAGGATTTGAACTCAGATCGTTAAGGGACGTAACTATGCTGGAAAGCATGGCGTCCGACCCTCTACCGAAATAAATAATGATGCTCTAGTGTTATATCTTCTGTTTATTACTATTCATTTTGTAGTTAATCCTCACAGTGGAGAACATTTTTGACTTTCTCTCTATTTTAAAGGAAGCTGCCAAAGTTACATTTCTCTTGACAACAATTTAAGTGCTCTGAGTAGTTTTGCTGCATTGTTTTAGCTAAGATTCTGACAAATAATGTATTTATTTGCCAGACAGAAGAAAAAAGATGATAAAAGAAGGATAGTTTCTTATAACAAGCAGCTACATGACATATCATATTTACAGAGTAATTCTTGAATTACATAACTTCTAGAACAGTGTTCCCTCTCTAAGATGTGTAGGTGTGCAGCTAGGCAGTTGCTGTGTTGGTGCCATACACACCGAAACATCAAAATGTTGCTGTGCCATCATCATCATCATCATCATCATCATTACACAGTTGTTTTTCCTATATATATGTCTGTGTGTGTTTGTGTAGGATATCTGTAGATAAAGTCAAGGAAAACAATGCACAATCTATTGCAAGAGAGCTTATTTAGTATAATTAAAATTTCATATAATTATACTCAATATATAGATAGATATGTATGTGTGGTTAAGAAGTTTGCTTTGCAACCATCTGGTTTTGGGGTTTTATCCCAGTAGAGAACACCTTGTTGGAAGCAGGTACCATCTCTAGTGTTGGTGCCATTATATAATGCATTCAGAAAACTCTGTATAAAGGTTGGCAAACAAACATAGATAACATAGAATAGAGAAAACATTTTAATCCTGCTGAGGGAAAGACAGTTGTTTTGGTACTGGTGCACCAAAATGCACCCTGCCTTCTCTGTGAAGTGGTTGGCATAAGGAAGGGTATACAGTTATAGAAACCATGCTTAAAGTGGTTAGAATGTCTCAGTAAAAAATCGCTGGACAGATTTTATGGCCAAAACCAACTGGCAGAAGACCCTGAACAAGATGGTTGGATAACATCCATGAGCTTCGTTGTTCTTGCTTGGGGATCCAGCCAGATCAATTAGAGATGGTTGCTTTTGACAGGACCCACTGGAAGAAGTGTTTGGGGACTCTGCCCCCAACAGCCCTCTCAAGAATATGTGGACAAAGAAGGAGAAATTCCAGGAGAATAGAAATGTATTTATGGAAGCCCCAATATAAATGTTTTGTAATGTCTATTTGGTTGTTTTGTATTGATATGAAGTTATTTCAATGTTGACCTTGCTTTAATGTCAACTAAAGTCATACACACGCTAATACTGTTGCTCATGTTGACTATTTATAATCGGTAGCAACTGAACCATGTAGATTATGTTGTAACCTTAGGTAAAGTGTATTACCTTAGAAACTAGCTGTAAAATAACTAACACTTCCATGTCACCTTTAAATATTTGCTCAAATAATGGTTTCTGATTTAGGCATAAGGCCAACAATTTTGAAGGAGGAGAAAGTCGATTAAATCAACCCTAGTGCATTACTGGTACTTTATTTTATCGACTACATAAAAATTCAAGGACATTTAACCTCAGCAGATTCAAACTCAGAACATAAAGCATGATGTCTGACGCTCTGCCAATAATAATACATAGAGATGTAATAGTGAAATATCCTCTTCTGGCTAAGCAATAAAATATATATAAAAATGTACTAATACATTGCAAGCAGGGAAAAGCGGACGTAAAATGATGAAAATGATGATGATATATATGTTATAATACTTAGAAACAAGTGAAAGAAATGGTTTCTGATTTAGGCACAAGGCCAACACTTTTAGGGATGAGGAAGTTGATTAAATTAAACCCAGTGAGTTACTGGTACTTTATTTTATCAACCATAATAAGGATAAAAGGTTAAGCTAACCTCAGCAGGATTTAAATGTAATAATACAATATGTAGGCACATGGCTTAGTGGTTAGAGCATTGGCCTTGCAATCGAAAGGTTGTGAGTTCAATTCTCAGACCGGGTGTTGTGTTGTTTCCTTGAGCAGGACACTATATTTCACATTGCTCCAGTTTACTCAGCTGTAGAAATGAGATGATAGGGACTGAGGTCCCTATCATTCCACTGCAAAGTGGTTGTGTAGGTGACACGGCAAAAAAGCACCCAGCACTCACTGTAAATGAGGTTGGTGTTAGGAAGGGCATCCAGCTGTAGAAATCAAGCCAGAATCAGTTCCCGTCCCACCCTTGCAAGCAGGGAAAAGCGGACGTATAATGATGATGATGATGCTAAAAGTGGAAGAAGGAAGAAAAATGTTTTTTTTATAGAAAGTATACTTTCTATCAGTTATGAATTACATGGAATTACCCAAATTACACCTCTCAAAGACAATGACACACGACCGTGACTTCTGGCGTCACGCAGTAATACAGAGTACCCGACCTCCCATGGGTACAAGCTGAAGCAAATAGACAATATGCCCCACACCCTCCCACTGCAAGGTGGTCGTGGAGGTGCCACGGCAAAAAAGCACCCAGCCCACACTGTAAAGTGGACGTGTAGGCGCCACGGAAAAAAAAGCACCCAGCACTCACTGTAAATGAGGTTGGTGTTAGGAAGGGCATCCAGCTGTAGAAATCAAGCCAGAATCAGTTCCCGTCCCACCCTTGCAAGCAGGGAAAAGTGGACGTAAAATGATGATGATGATGATGATATATAGTAGGCGCCATGGAAAAAAAAGCACCCAGCACTCACTGTAAATGAGGTTGGTGTCAGGAAGGGGATCCAGCTGTAGAAATCAAGCCAGGATCAGTTCCCGTCCCACCCTTGCAAGCAGGGAAAAGTGGACGTAAAAAGATGATGATGATGATGATATATAGTAGGCGCCATGGAAAAAAAAGCACCCAGCACTCACTGTAAATGAGGTTGGTGTTAGGAAGGGGATCCAGCTGTAGAAATCAAGCCAGGATCAGTTCCTGTATGAGCAAGGCATGGTCAGCCGACCAGACACTGCCCACAACAGGACAACCCGTCTAACCCATGCTAGCGTGGAAGAACGGACGTAAAACGGTGATGATGATGATGATGATGATGGAAGTTATGTTATAATTTCTTAATTATTTTTTTTTTTAATTTCAGTTCAACGGGATCCTCGGAAACGACGTGTAAAACCAGTTCAGAAACACCTCATACAGATAGATTTTGGAGGATTAGATGATAGTGAAGATGATAGTGACTTTGAAGTGGAAAAACATGTAAAAGGTATATTCATTATTCTTCCATTAACTGTCTGAAACAAAAGGATGGGTGATGTGCGCACCTCTCTGTATATTAACTTTATCCCCTCGGCACTTTGTAAAAGTCTGAGAGATCGGCTACATTTACATACTACAGTCAGTAGGCATCTCTATCAAAACACACCCCCGTCCCACCACCTCCACCCCATCCACACCGCCCCTTTCAATGTAAAGTTATGTTGGTCCCACACCATCCAGGCCGAAACAAATGAGATCGTGTAGGTGTCACGACAAAAAAAACACACAGTCCACGCTGTAAATGTGGCCGTGTAGGCAACACGGTAAAAACCTCCCAGCCCCACACTGTAAATGTGGTTGGTGTTAGGAAGGGCATCCAGCTGTAGAAAACCCGCCAGACAGTCCACGCTGTAATGTGGCCGTGTAGGCAACACGGTAAAAACCTCCCAGCCCCACACTGTAAATGTGGTTGGTGTTAGGAAGGGCATCCAACTGTAGAAAACCCGCCAGACAGTCCTATGCGAGCAAGACAACCACTCTTGCCTCAAGTGGGAAAACCCCCGTCCAAACCCATGCAAGCGTGGAACACGGACGCTAAACCTGATGATGATGATGATGATGATGATATGTGTGTGTGTGTGTATGAGATGATGATCCCTGGTTTGTCTGGGAGATCAGTAACTACTACTGCTTCAGTACTGACTTGGTCTATGTAGACCTGTCCAGCCCTTGCTAGCAGGGAAAGCGGACATTAAATGATGATGATATGTATGTGTATACATATGTGTATGTATATATATATATGTATATATATATATATATATACACACTAGGAAACAGAAGTAGTATTATTAAAATATAATAGAGGGGGAAAGAATTTGGATTATAGAATTTGTAGGTAAGTTATCTTTGTTTATGTATAATTAGATACTGAAATTATTGAGTAGAAAAGTATTATATATATATTGAGATTGTGTAGGTGTCATGAGAAAAAACACACAGTCCATGTTGTAATGTGGCCGTGTAGGTAACATGGTAAAAAGTTCCCAGTTCCCACACTGTAAATGTGGCTGGTGTTAGGAAGGGCATCCAGATCCAGCCGTAGAAAACCTGCCAGATAGTCCTATATGAGTGAGACACGGTCACCCGACCAACCTTGACTCAAATTGGGACAACTCCCGTCTAACCCATGCTAGCGTGGAAAATGGACGTTAAACGAAGATGATAATGATGATGATATATATACTTATTTGATATTAATTACTTGTAGGATCTGACTCAGGAAGTGACATATCTATTAAGGAAGAAGATGACGCAAGTGACTCTGATAGAAGTGTTCCTGGCTCTGAACTGAAGTACCCTGATGCCGCCCATGAACCAAGTGATGACGACGATGATGATGATGAAGATGATGACGAAGAAGATGAATCAACCACACTCAGCTCTTTGATGGGTCCTTTGTTAAGTGACAAAGACAAATCGACAGATGTCAATGTATTTACAGAAAAGTCTTTTGATAAATGTCCAGAAACTCAGCTAGTAAATGTAAATAACTTTCTATTTCTTATCTTAATTCTTTTGAAATTGTGTTTGGCTTTAGACTCATTTGTTGGTAAACTCTATACTGTTTAACCCTTTAGCATTTAAACCGGCCATATCCGGCCAGAATTCTCTCACCTTTCTCTGTTCAAACCAGCTGTAACTGGTCGCTCATACTGATGTTAAGGTATTTTTCTCAAAATGAATAACATCAAATCTCGTAGTTTTGATATTATGTGAAGTAAGGCCCTTACCGTGAAAATATAATAGTATCTATAGAGTATTGTAAATGCTAAAGGGTTAAAAGATGGCTTTAAGTGTTGTCTTTTGTTGCTTTTTTATTTATTTTTTCTTGCCTTGCTATTTTATTCTAAATCTTTGGTATTAATTCATAGGAAATTAACACTCCAGAGATGTATATATAGAGAGTATTGTAAATGCTAAATGGTTAAAATAAAGTATGGAGTTTGCAGTCCTGCACACAGGTATTACAAAGAGGAAGGGCTGGACTTAGATACTACAGAGAAAAGGTTGAGTTCAAATATTAGAGGAAAGGTTGAACTCAAGCATTACATAGAGCAAAGGTTGAGTTCAAATATTAGACAGAAAAATGTTGAGCTCACATATTACATAGAGGAAATGTTGAGCTCAAATATTACATAGAGCAATGGTTGAGCTCAAGTGTTAAACAGAAAACGTATGAGCTCATATTACATAGAGGAAAGGTTGATCTGCTAACTGATACCCCATTACATTATATTAAAAATACCGATTAAATCTCTTTCTCAGCTGATACAAAAGAATTTTGACATATTAACTAAAGATGTTAAATGAAAATGTTTTAAATATTCTACTTATAGCCGCTCCAAGGAAATGTCATTACATCAGCTACTCCAATCCCAACCAAAGCTGGTCAAATCAAGATTCTTATTTGTTGTGTGTGTTTAGGTGATATTAGGTAAATAAAATCTTTTTTTTGTATTTTGTATTCTGTGTGTATATACATGTTTGTATTATTTGTGTGTGTGTGTATACATATTTATGTTTTCTCTGTATGTATACATATTTTGTATTTGACTGTGTGTGTGTATACATATTTTTGTATTCTCTGTGTGTGTGTATACATATTTTGTATTCTCTGTGTGTGTGTGTATACATATTTTGTATTGTCTGTGTATACATATTCTTTTATCCCATTCTTTCTTCAAATATATCTGCTGTCAACTAAATATCTAAGATATTTATACTGTCCTTAGACAATACATATTGCTCCATTCAATAGACAATACACATTGCTCCATTCAATAGACAATACACATTGCTCCATTCAATAGACAATACACATTGCTCCATTCAATAGACAATACACATTGCTCCATTCAATAGACAATACACTTTGCTCCATTCAATAGACAATACACATTGCTCCATTCAATAGACAATACACATTGCTCCATTCAATAGACAATACACATTGCTCCATTTAATAGACAATACACTTTGCTCCATTCAATAGACAATACACTTTGCTCCATTCAATAGACAATACACATTGCTCCATTCAATAGACAATACACATTGCTCCATTCAATAGACAATACATATTGCTCCATTCAATAGACAATACACTTTGCTTCATTCAATAGACAATACATATTGCTCCATTCAATAGACAATACACTTTGCTCCATTCAATAGACAATTCACATTGCTCCATTCAATAGACAATACACATTGCTCCATTCAATAGACAATACACTTTGCTTCATTCAATAGACAATACACTTTGCTTCATTCAATAGACAATACATATTGCTCCATTCAATAGACAATACATATTGCTCCATTCAATAGACAATACATATTGCTCCATTCAATAGACAATACACATTGCTCCATTCAATAGACAATACATATTGCTCCATTCAATAGATAATACATATTGCTCCATTCAATAGACAATACACATTGCTCCATTCAATAGATAATACACATTGCTCCATTCAATAGACAATACACATTGCTCCATTCAATAGACAATACATATTGCTCCATTCAATAGACAATACACTTTGCTTCATTCAATAGACAATACATATTGCTCCATTCAATAGACAATACACTTTGCTCCATTCAATAGACAATTCACATTGCTCCATTCAATAGACAATTCACATTGCTCCATTCAATAGACAATACATATTGCTCCATTCAATAGACAATACACTTTGCTTCATTCAATAGACAATACATATTGCTCCATTCAATAGACAATACACTTTGCTCCATTCAATAGACAATTCACATTGCTCCATTCAATAGACAATACACATTGCTCCATTCAATAGACAATTCACATTGCTCCATTCAATAGACAATACATATTGCTCCATTCAATAGATAATACACATTGCTCCATTCAATAGACAATACACATTGCTCCATTCAATAGACAATACATATTGCTCCATTCAATAGATAATACACATTGCTCCATTCAATAGACAATACACTTTGCTCCATTCAATAGACAATTCACATTGCTCCATTCAATAGACAATTCACATTGCTCCATTCAATAGACAATACATATTGCTCCATTCAATAGACAATACACTTTGCTTCATTCAATAGACAATACATATTGCTCCATTCAATAGACAATACACTTTGCTCCATTCAATAGACAATTCACATTGCTCCATTCAATAGACAATACACATTGCTCCATTCAATAGACAATTCACATTGCTCCATTCAATAGACAATACATATTGCTCCATTCAATAGATAATACACATTGCTCCATTCAATAGACAATACATATTGCTCCATTCAATAGACAATACATATTGCTCCATTCAATAGACAATACATATTACTCCATTCAATAGACAATACACATTGCTCCATTCAATAGACAATACACATTGCTCCATTCAATAGATAATACATATTGCTCCATTCAATAGACAATACACATTGCTCCATTCAATAGATAATACACATTGCTCCATTCAATAGACAATACATATTGCTCCATTCAATAGACAATACATATTGCTCCATTCAATAGACAATACATATTGCTCCATTCAATAGACAATACATATTGCTCCATTCAATACACAATACACATTGCTCCATTCAATAGACAATACATATTACTCCATTCAATAGACAATACACATTGCTCCATTCAATAGACAATACACATTGCTCCATTCAATAGATAATACATATTGCTCCATTCAATAGACAATACACATTGCTCCATTCAATAGACAATACACATTGCTCCATTCAATAGACAATACACATTGCTCCATTCAATAGACAATACACTTTGCTTCATTCAATAGACAATACACATTGCTCCATTCAATAGACAATACACATTGCTCCATTCAATAGACAATACACATTGCTCCATTCAATAGACAATACACATTGCTCCATTCAATACACAATACACATTGCTCCATTAAATAGACAATACATATTGCTCCATTCAATAGACAATACATATTGCTCCATTCAATACACAATACACATTGCTCCATTCAATAGACAATACATATTACTCCATTCAATAGACAATACACATTGCTCCATTCAATAGACAATACACATTGCTCCATTCAATAGATAATACACATTGCTCCATTCAATAGACAATACACATTGCTCCATTCAATAGATAATACACATTGCTCCATTCAATAGACAATACATATTGCTCCATTCAATAGACAATACATATTGCTCCATTCAATAATCAACAGAGATTGCTGCATGTTTTTTTATTGACAATATGTGGAGGCACATGGCTTAGTGGTTAGAGCATTGACCTTGCAATCGAAAGGTTGTGAGTTCAATCCTCAGACCGGGTGATGTGTTGTTTCCTTGAGCAAGACACTTTATTTCACATTGCTCCAGTTTACTCAGCTGTAGAAATGAGATGATAGGGACTGGGGTCCCTATCATTCCACTGCAAAGTGGTCGTGGAGGTGCCACGGCAAAAAAGCACCCAGCACTCACTGTAAATGAGGTTGGTTTTAGGAAGGGCATCCAGCTGTAGAAATCAAGCCAGAATCAGTTCCCGTCCCACCCTTGCAAGCAGGGAAAAGCGGACGTTAAAAAAAATAAAAAAATAAAAAAATGACCCCCTCGCCCACCCTCAATATAGTTTACATAGTTTTTTATTTTATTTACTTTATAGTGAAGAAGATGATGAGATTGTTGAATGTGATAATTGTGGTGTGTCTGTTCACGAAGGTAAGGGATTTAATCTACATTTTTATTGTATTTTTCTCTTTGTATAACTTTTTATCCAAAATGCCATAAAATACTTCAAGTATGTTTTCGTTATATAGGAATATTTTAATGAATAACTAAATTACGCAAGTGCCTTCTTCTTCACTCACTTACTGTGGGGGAAGAGTCCTCAAACACTCCTTCTAGCAGGTCCTGTCATAAGCAACTGTCTCCAATTGATCCGGCAGGATTTCCAAGCAAGACCAGCCAATCTCATGGATGTTATCCAGCTATCTTACTCAGGGTCTCCCCCTGGCTCTCATGCCAGTTGTGCATTTTAGATTAATTATATAAAGAAACTAAATATAAATATCTTATCTACAAAGAGATCTTAACATCTTTAACAAACTTTCCATAATGTTTATATTTAAAAATAACAAACTTCTGTTCACTGCAGGTTGTTATGGAATTAGTGATAACCAGTCTGCTGCCAGTACAGAATCATCAGCAAGTACAGAACCCTGGTTTTGTGATGCTTGTAAAGCTGGTGTTAAACCTGTAAGTAATCAGCACCCTTGCTCTCATATCTTTTTCTTTGTATCTTATATATTCTATTGGTATGTAAATAAAAGACAAAATACTTAATATCATAGTACCAAGTACTTATTACTTATAGTATGGTAGAATTTATTACATTCATTTGTTTGTAGATTCAGTTTCTTTCTACTACTAGTAGATTTTCCTGTGTGACAATTTTCCAAAACCTCTGAAGGTGGGGACCTCAGAGTTACAGCAAAGTGAGGTTTTATCTTGTAAGCACACATACAACCACACACATAGAGGAGGAATATAAATGAGATGCAGGCCTCTTTTTCCTTGAATTCTCTTCTGATGTATTACCTTGGCAATCTAACCCTCTTGCATTGCACGGATTTCTAAACAAACAAACAGACTTCTATATATACATGTATGTTTGTGTAACTTGATGCTTGCTCTCTTGTCTTACTCTCATCATTGCTTCCAGCTGGGCTAAGGAGGCAAAAAGAGCAATGTGAAATAAAGTGTCTTGCTGAAGGACATAATGCAATGCCCTGACTGGGAATTAAATTCGCAATCCTACGATTGTGAATCTAATTCTTTAACCATTAACCCTTTAGCATTTAAACCGGCTGCATCTGGCCAGAACTCTCTCACCTCTCTCTGTTCAAACCAGCTGTAACTCACCGCTCACATCTATATTAAGGTGTTGTTCTCAAAATAAATAACATCAAAATCTCGATTTGATATTATGTGAGATAAAGACTTTACTGTGAAAATACAATAGCAAATATAGAATAATTGTTTCTACTTTAGGCACAAGGCCAGCAATTACCCAGTGTATTACTGGTACTTTATTTTATCGACCTTGTAAGGATGAAAGGCAAAGTCAACCTCGGCGGGATTTGAACTCAGATCGTAAAGGGACGTAACTATGCTGGAAAGCATGGCGTCCGACCCTCTACCGATACTGCCAATCCACCGCAAATATAGAATAATGTAAATGCTAAAGGGTTAAACCATACACCTTAGAATTATAAGATGAAAAAAAACCAATTAATATGTCTTCTTTCTTAAATCTTATTTTCTACAGAGTTGTGAATTGTGTCCAAATTATGGTGGCATCTTCAAAGAAACTGATGCAGGAAAGTAAGTATTATATGATGTAATTAATGTGTTTTTTAATGTAATTTCTAGTTTTAATGAGTCAGATGTTTAGTTTATCACATAACTGAATGCTGATCTTTAAAATTGATTAAGCGTCCCTGATTATGTTAAGGAATGTACCATTATCCCAGACCATCCTTTATAAATCTGAGGCCTCCTATCTATCTAAGATATCTATATTGTGGACAAAAATGTATTTATTGATAAATCTAAGGCCTTCTCACTATCTAAGAGATCAATGTTGTGGAGAAAAAATGTATTTATTGATAAAATCAATGGATTCTTATTTAGGTACAAGGCCAATAATTTAGTGGGGGAAGGAAAGTCAATTAAATTAAACTCTGTTTGATAGGTACATTATTTTTTTTTACTGACCCCTAGAAAGATGAAAGGGAAGTTGACCTCAGTGGATTTTGAATTCAAGCGTAGAAGGGCAGAACCTATAAACTAAATAAACTATAGCTTAAGACCCTACACCCTTGGGGATTTCATTTTTTAAAATATATTTTTATTCTATAACACTAAATCATCAAAAATTATATATATATATATATATATATATGAGGTGAAGGTGCATGGCTTAGTGGTTAGAGCATTGGGTTTGCAATCGAAAGGTTGTGAGTTCAATTCTCGGACCGGGTGATGTGTTGTTTCCTTGAACAAGATACTTTATTTCACATTGCTCCAGTTTACTCAGCTGTAGAAATGAGATGATAGGACTGGGGTCCCTATCATTCCACTGCAAAGTGGTCGTGGAGGTGCCACGGCAAAAAATCACCCAGCCTACACTGTAAAGTGGACGTGTAAGTGCCATGGAAAAAAAGAACCCACCACTCACTGTAAATGAGGTTGGTGTTAGGAAGGGCATCCAGCTGTAGAAATCAAGCCAGAATCAGTTCCCGTATGAGCAAGACAAGGTCAGCCGACCAGACACTGCCCACAACAGGACACCCTGTCTAACCCATGCGAGTGTGGAAGAACGGATGTAAAACGGTGATGATGATGATGATATATATATATTATTCTTTATCATTAACATTGATATAAAAAATAATTATATTTTTTTAGAGAAGACCTCAAATTTCATATTTCATATAGAAAGTCCTGTCTTGGCCAGAACAAATACTACAAAGATTTTCCCCAGTGCTCTAATGATTCTGCCAACCCAGCTCTTATTTATTGATAAAATTAACAAAACTAATCATAACTAATTGGCAATTTTAATGTTTTGTTTTGTTTTGTTTTCTTCTTCTTTAGATGGGTTCATTTGGTGTGTGCATTATATACCCCAGGGGTAGCTTTTGGAGACGTTGACCGATTGAGTGCTGTTACATTATTTGAAATGCCATATGCTAGATGGGGAGCCAAAGTAATTATCAATTCTTTATCAATTACAATGTTTATTGTATTCAACATATATATATAAAGTAGTTTTTAATGGCCATGTTGATATAAAGTAATTTTAATTGCTGTGTTGATATAAAGTAATTTTAATGGTTATGTTGATATAAAGTAATTTTAATGGATGTGTTGATATAAAGTAATTTTAATGGTTGTGTTGATATAAAGTAATTTTAATGGTTGTGTTGATATAAAGTAATTTTTAATGATTGTGTTGATATAAAGTAATTTTAATGGATGTGTTGATATAAAGTAATTTTAATGGATGTGTTGATATAAAGTAATTTTTAATGGTTGTGTTGATATAAAGTAATTTTAATGGATGTGTTGATATAAAGTAATTTTAATGGATGTGTTGATATAAAGTAATTTTTAATGGCTGTGTTGATATAAAGTAATTTTAATGGATGTGTTGATATAAAGTAATTTTTAATGGTTGTGTTGATATAAAGTAATTTTTAATGGTTGTGTTGATATAAAGTAATTTTAATGGATGTGTTGATATAAAGTAATTTTAATGGATGTGTTGATATAAAGTAATTTTAATGGTTGTGTTGATATAAAGTAATTTTAATGGTTGTGTTGATATAAAGTAATTTTAATGGTTGTGTTGATATAAAGTAATTTTAATGGTTGTGTTGATATAAAGTAATTTTAATGGATGTATTGATATAAAGTAATTTTAATGGATGTATTGATATAAAGTAATTTTTAATGGCTATGTTGATATAAAGTAATTTTTAATGGCTGTGTTGATATAAAGTAATTTTTAATGGTTGTGTTGATATAAAGTAATTTTTTTTTTTGCTATTTTAACTGAAATATTACAATATTTATTATTTCTTTGTTAGGACTGTTCATTGTGTGAAGATAACCGCTTTAGTCGAACCGGAGTGTGTATTAGCTGTGATGCAGGAATGTGCCGGGCTTATTTTCATGTTACTTGGTAAGATTCCTATTCTGTTGTATCATCATCATCATCGTTTTTACGTCCATTTTTCTACACTTGGACGTAAAAAAAACGATGATGATGATACATGGTTCCTTTTCCTTTTTCCAATGTTACTTCGAAAGAAAAAGTTGTTTTCTTTTAAAATAACAGTGTAAATAAATGGTAAATTTTTTAGTTTTATTTCATCATATATATTTTTTTTTCAACAATATTATAAAAAAATATAATATGAAAATTTCTCAGAAATCTTTACAAAGACTTTTGATTTTTTTCCCAATTTTGAAAAGATTGTTGTTACTTTTCTAATGTAGTGCTCAGCGGGAAGGTTTATTAGCTGAAGCTCCTCCTGAAGAAGTAATGGTAAGTACTACTACTACTACTACTGCTAATCATTTAACTTGTAATAAATTATATTTTAGTTTTTTTCAAAAACCCTTACTGTCCTGAAAAGATGTTGATAGGCGACAGATTGGGGGAGTCGTTAGAATGTTTTGCAGTATTAGTTTTGGCCCTTTGCTCTCTGAGTTCAAATCCTGCTGCGGTTAACTTTGCCTTTCTTCCATTTAAGGTTGATAAAAAAAAGTACCAGTCAAGTACTGGGGTAAATTCTTCCTCTATATCTCTTTCTCACTTCCTCTCTCTCACTCTCTCTCTCCCTCTCTGGAAGAAATCTCTTTTGTTCAGACCTGCAGAGGAGATGGGCTCTGCCAAGTTTTAAAATGCAGTAGAAATGCCGTTTGTCAATGCAGCACCTCTATGACTCCCTCAGTAGTTATGGGGCCAGGCATGCAGGCAAAAAATGTTGATACAATAAAAAGAACAAATAAAAACAATCATAGGCATATTGTTTCAACTGATAAACAGTATCAGCAATGGAAACATTGTTCCTTTGGTCCGATTTGATGAATTTCACCAGTGTATATTTCAATATGATATTTCAGGGCTATTACCCTCTTTTCAAATATGAAATGGAAATGGTTCAAAACAAGAACAAACAATTGGTATGTTCTTCCTCAACTGGTCTACGTGTCTGAAATATGCATGTTTTGAACTGTTTCTATTTCACATAGGCTAATAGCCTTGAAATATACTGGGTAAAACATTACTTTGTTTGGTTTTATTTGTCATCCCTTGCCCTTTATATATTTCTACTGCATTGTAACTACTTTTTGAAACTTAGTCATTTATTACATACCTCACATATCATCATCACCGTTTTACGTCCGTTCTTCCACGCTAGCATGGGTTAGACGGGTTGTCCTGTTGTGGGCAGTGTCTGGTCGGCTGACCATGCCTTGCTCATACAGGAACTGATCTGGCTTGATTTCTACAGCTGGATGCCCTTCCTAACACCAACCTCATTTACAGTGAGTGCTGGGTGCTTTTTCGTGGCGCCTACACGTCCACTTTACAGTGTGGGCTGGGTGCTTTTTTGCCGTGGCACCTCCACGACCACCTTGCGGTGGGGGGGGGGGGGGGGGCATATTGTTTATATGCTTCAGCATGTACCCATGGGAGGTCGGGTACCCTGTATTACTGCGTGACGCCAGAAGTCACGGTCGTGTGTCATTGACTTTGAGAGGTGTAGTTGGGTAAGGTCGGCTTTTACAATGCTTTCTATTAACTATACGTATCATCATCATCATCATCATATGTCCGCTTTTCCCTGCTTGCAAGGGTGGGACGGGTCTTATTCAGCACAGCATCTCTCCACTCGTCACGGTCCCTCGTCATCTCCACCGTGAGCTTCAATGATCTGAGGTCTGTTCTCACCACCTCCGCCCATGTTTTTCGTGGTCTACCTCTACCACGTCTTCCTTCAACTGGCAATTCCTGGCACTTCTTCACCCATCGGTCATCCTCCATGCACATCACATGTCCATACCACCTCAGTCTCCTCTCCCGTACACTACATTCTATCCCTCTCAGACACAGTTTCTCTCTCAACACATTTATGCTGGGTCGTTCACGCACATTTACACATCCAACGGAGCATGCTTACCTCATTTCTCTCCAGCTGTCGCATATCCTCTGCAGTTGCTGCCCATGTCTCACTACCATGCAGCATCGCGCTCCTCACACAGGCATCATACAACCGGCCTTTCGTACGCAGGGAGAAACCCTTCTTCGTCAACAGAGGAAGCAGCTCCCTAAACTTCTTCCAACCTGTCCTTATTCTAGATACTATGGCCTCGGAACACCCTCCTCCCCTGCTAATCTGATCTCCTAGGTACCGGAAGCTATCCACCACTTCTATAGCGCTCTCTTGCATTTGAAAAATGTGTCTATCAGTGCGACTTCTACTGTCTAATTTCCCTGTTCATCTACTGCATACATATTTCTCCCTACCTGTTAGTTTGCCTGCTATCCCGCTACATCTCTTGTGTACCCAGGATCTGCATTGTGTGCATTTTATAGAATTTATGCCAGTTCCTTTTCTGCATATCGAACATGGCCATTTCCCTGACGGAATCAGGGTTTTGTCCTCTTTTCTACTCATCAACACTTTTGTCTTAGCTAGATTCACCCTCAGTCCTCTTGCTTCCAACTGCTGTTTCCATAGCCAGAATTTATTCTCTAGCTCCTCTACTGATTCTGCTATAAGAACCAGATCGTCAGCATAGAGAAGTTCCCATGGACAGCCAGTCTTAAACTCCTCTGTTATGGCTTGGAGGACTATAATGAACAAGAGCAGGCTGAGGACCGAACCCTGATGTACTCCTACTTGTATCTGGAATTCCTCACTAAACTCCATTCCTACCCTGACTTTACTGAGAGTACCTCTGTACAAAGTTTGCACTGTCCTCACAAGCCATTCCTCAACACCTAGCTTCCTTAGGGACCACCAGATGACAGATCGGGGTACCCTATCAAAGGCCTTCTCTAGGTCAGAAAGGCTAAGTATAGTGGCTTATTCTTCTCTAAGAACCTCTCTTGCAATTGTCTCACCAAGAAGAGGGCATCTGTTGTACTCTTACCAGGCACAAAACCAAACTGCATCTCATCTAGTTTGACCCTTTCTCTAATTAGTTGTGCTAAAATCCTTTCTGCCACTTTCATAACCTGATCTATCAGTTTTATACCCCTATAATTGCTCCTCTATATATAAATAAATTATCGAGAATCGGAACTTCGGCCCGCGAAATAACGAAACACAATCTTCGAAATGTGCTCAATAGTTCGGATAAACCAGAGCTATAACTAACGTTTAATACCAACACACTGAGACGATGCTTAAACAATCATTCGCACAGCCAAAAATACGACCAAGAAAATTTCGGGTCAGACAAATAAAAATATATATGAATGAAAAATATATATGAATGAAATATATACATATATCATCATCGTTTAACATCTATCTTCCACACTAGCATGGGGTAGACTGTTTTGTTCCATTTGATGCGTGATTGATCGGCAGACCGTGTCTCGCTCGTACAGAACTATCTCTGGGAGGTTTTCTACGGCTGGATGCCCTTCAAAACACAAACCACATATACAGTGTGGACTGTATACATACATATATATATATATATACATATATATAGGAAAATGTTTAACCCCGACGGCAGAGCTCAAGCCGTTTTGGCAGCTATTTCTGAACGGCTTGAGCTCTGCCGTCGGAGTTAAACATTTTCCTATTACCCACTTTACTACCCCAAGTGTTGAGTACTCTGGTGTGTTATGGTCCATCTGGTTCCTTACCACACACATATATATGTGTGTGTGTGATTGATTTTTTTAGTTTCAGAAGATCCGGTTAAGGGTGAAAGCAGCGATTCTTTGCTTAAACTTTAATCTGTTATTTTAATAAATATATATATACATACATGCACAAATATGTATATACATACTAAAATTTAAGATTATTTTGTATATTCAGGATATTGCTGACCCATTCTTTGCATACTGTAAAATGCATGCTGACAAAACCACAGCTCGAGCCAAAAGACGCAACTGGTTGGCTATTCAGTCACATGTGAAAATGCATTCAGAGAAAGAGATAGAAGATGAAAAAGAAAAAGTAAGTTCATTTTTTTTCTTCTAGTTTGGATAAAAATAAAAATAAATAAAAATCTACAAAATGTGATGGTTAGATGATTGAAATTGTTGTGGATGCCATCATTATGAAAAGCACCCAGTTCACCCTGTAAGGTGGTAGTGCTGGTGACAATGAAAATTACCAAGTTCACCCTGTAATGTGGTAGTGCTGGTGACAATGAAAATTACCAAGTTCACCCTGTAAGGTGGTAGTGTTGGTGACACAATGAAAATTACCCAGTTCACCCTGTAAGGTGGTAGTGCTGGTGACAATGAAAATTACCCAGTTCACCCTGTAAGGTGGTAGTGCTGGTGACAATGAAAACCACCCAGTCCACCCTGTAAGGTGGTAGTGCTGGTGACAATGAAAATCACCCAGTCCACTCTGTAAGGTGGTAGTGTTGGTGACACAATGAAAATTACCCAGTTCACCCTGTAAGGTGGTAGTGTTGGTGACAATGAAAATTACCCAGTTCACCCTGTAAGGTGGTAGTGCTGGTGACACAATGAAAATTACCCAGTCCACCCTGTAAGGTGGTAGTGTTGGTGACACAATGAAAATTACCCAGTCCACCCTGTAAGGTGGTAGTGCTGGTGACACAATGAAAATTACCCAGTCCACCCTGTAAGGTGGTAGTGTTGGTGACAATGAAAATTACCCAGTTCACCCTGTAAGGTGGTAGTGTTGGTGACAATGAAAATTACCCAGTTCACCCTGTAAGGTGGTAGTGCTGGTGTCAATGAAAAACACTGTCCACCCTTTAACACTTGATATCGTAGCAAAAGATTCTCAATGTTTCAGACACTAATCCTTCATCCGAAGATAGAATGAGAAATAAAAGATGAAATAGAAAGATAGAGTGAGAAGAGGAAGGCACAGAAAAAGTTTTCTTTCTTTTTTTGTTGAGAAAATGGATATATAATATATATTGTCATCATCGTCATTTAACATTCATTCAATTTACTTTTCAGGCAAGATTTCAAAGAAAACTGAATAGACGTCGTCAGAAATATCTCCTTGCAAAAGCAAGAAGTACACCATCATGGGGTAAGGCTGTAAGTCATCATATAAACTAACAGGAATGAACCTGCTTCTGTTGTGTTAAGCCTTTCCTCTTCTATACCTATACATTAACCCTTTAGCATTTAAACCTGTTGTATCCGACCAGAATTCTCTCACATCGTTCTGTTCAAACCGGTTGTGACTGGCCAGAATTCTCTCACCTTGTTCTGTCTCAAACCAGTTGCAACCGGTCAGGATTCTCTCACCTCATTCTGTTCAAACCAGCTGTAGCCAGCTAGAATTATCTCACCTCGTTCTGTTCATACCAGCTGTAATCAGCCAGAATTCTCTCACCGTATTCTGTTCAAACTGGCTGTAACCGGCTAATTATACTAATGTTAAGATATTGTTCTCAAAATGAATAATATCAAAATCTTATAGATTTGATATTATGTGAGATAATTATGTAAGATAAAGCATTTACCTTGAAAATATAATAGCAAATATTGAGTAATGTAAATGCTAAAGGATTAAATACAAACTAACAGGAATCAAGCTGCTTCTGTTATGGTAAACCTTTCCTCTTATATAGCTATACATTAAATTATTTACAGACATTAGTGTTGTTTCAACTGAACTGATGAACCTCACAGGATAAAGGATGATTTAAGTTAATTTTTTCACCGAGTTCATGCTATCATAAAGCCAAAGCTTCAATCTTGTTGCTAAAATATTTTATATGTGAGAGGCAACTAGTGTCAGACTTTCATCACTCAATTTAATCAGTCCCAGAACTTAACTAGTCTCTTACTACTACTAAATTCATCCATTTCTTTGTGGTGACATGATAAAATATTTCAATCTCATATGATTCAACATTAACTACCTCAGTTCTTTACCGGAGCTGGATAATTCTGTATCTTCCTCAATAACTCTCTCTAATGTCTTAAGAGGTCTTCCGTGTTTGAGTTTCACATTAGTGGGCCCCCATAGTAAAAGTTTTGTAACAGGTTCATTACCCCTCATGACATGACCTGCAAGTTGAAGACACCTGATACGGATGGTATGGTTAATAGGCGGGAGCTTGTAGTAGAGAATTTTGTTTGTAACACGGTCGAGAGGTTTGTTTTTTATCCTTCGTAGCATCCTGTATAGCAACCATCTAAAGCTTTGGTGAATATCACATAAGTTAAACACAATACCTTTTTTTAATTTGTGCCTTTAATTTTCTTTTTTGTCTTTTGCTACATTTCTACTAGTGCCAACACAAAAATTGATTCGACATTTATCATCAAGTCCATCTGTTGTAAAGAAGATGTTGCGAAAAGCTGAATTGATGGGAATTATAACACAGGTCAGTCAAATCTCATTCTCATTAAATTATGAACATATATATATATATATATATATAATATAAAACGAAAAATCAGTGATGCATCTGAACTCAATTTATTGTGTGTTACATGTGTGCAGCATATTCTCTCACTGGGGTATCTGACCCTCTGGGTCAGTACCGTCAAAAACCTTTGACGGTACTGACCCAGAGGGTCAGATACCCCAGTGAGAGAATATGCTCCGAAATCATTAGACGTGTCCATCGAACCTGCGGGTCCCGAATCAGACAGATCCACACAATGATCGCGTCTCGAGCTGTCCACCGGCGAAACAATTGTAACACACAATAAATTGAGTTCAGATGCATCACTGATTTTTCGTTTTATATTATATCATACTCTGCTCTGTAAGAGCATAGAGTGCTCAACCAGGATACTGCCTATGGAAGCATCTTAGCTACCATCAGACACACACACATTTATATATATGTGTGTGTGTGTGTGTATATATATATATATACATACAGTACTCACTGTAAATGTGGTTGGCGTTAGGAAGGGCATCCAGCTGTAGAAACAAAGCCAAAATCAGTTTTGTATGAGTAAGACATGGTCACCTGATCCGGTATTTCACACAACAGGGCAGCTCGTCCGACACATGCTAGTGTGGGAAAATGGACGTTAAATGGTGGTGATGATATATATATATATGTATATATATATATAATGCTGATGCTGTACATTTTAGTTTCTTTGTTACTTTTATTCTTCAATACATCAAACTATTTGTTTTGTTTTTTGTATCCAGGTCCAAAGTGTATCTCAAGATAAACAAGAATCTCGGAAAAAATGGCATTTGTCTCCAGCAATGTCCTTAGAATATATAAGCTATTATCTTGGTATGTTTGCAAAGTTTTCATTCCAAAGATGATTATATTTTATTCTTTATTTCTTCATATCTGTTGTTTAACTCTTTAGCATTTAAACGGGTCGTATCTGGCCAGAATTCTCTCACCTCTTTCTGTTCAAACTGGCCATAACCAGCCTCTGATACTGACATTAAGGCGTTGTTCTCAAAATAAATAATATTAATATTATGTGAAATAATTATGTAAGATAAAGTGTTTACCATGAAAATACGATAGTATATATAGAGTAATGTAAATGCTAAAGGGTTAACACTAGCACCTGTCCCCTTTGATGCTATTAGTATAACTCCACTTGGTTACAAACCTTTAGATCAGGTTTCCCATGCAAGGATAACTCAGTGTCTTGGTGTCTGGCTTCTTATAGCAGCAGCCTTATTCTCCTCTGACTTAGCATTAAAAACCATTATAAGAATTTTATGTATTTCTTCTTGTGAAATATTAAATTTCCACAAAAGAGGCTGGAGACACAACAATCGGAAGATGATAGCTATAGTGATGGTTGTTATAGCAAGACACATTATTTCACGTTACTCCAGTTCACTCAGCTGTAGAAATGTGTTTCAATGTCACAGGTGCCATCAGTCATTGCCTCTCCCTTGGACAACATTGGTGGCGTGGAGAGAGAGACTGGTATGGGCGACTGCTGGTCTTCCACAAATAACCTTGCCCGGACTTGTGCCTCAAAGGGGAACTTTCTAGGTGCAAATCTCATGGTAATTCGTGACCAAAGGGGGTCTTTACTCTAGCGGTGAGGGCAATGTAATTTTACTAAAAGACCAAACACACTTATGTTTTGGTGCCTACACGTCCACTTTACCCAGCTCTCACTGTAAAGTGGACGTGTAGGCACCACGGAAAAAAAGCACCCACCACTCACTGTAAATGAGGTTGGTGTTAGGAAGGGCATCCAGCTGTAGAAATCAAGCCAGAATCAGTTCCTATATGAGCAAGGCATGGTCAACCGACCAGCTACTGTCCACAACAGGCCAACCCATCTAACCCATGCTAGCGTGGAAGAACGGACGTAAAACGGGGATGATGATGTCAAGAGGACCTTTGCAGATGCCACAATAAAATACATCCAGTACAGTGGTTGGTGTCAGGAAAGGCATTTCTCATTATCATCATCCTCATTTTAATGTCTGCTTTCCCTGCTAGCAAGGGTTGGGCAGGTCTATATAGACCTATACAGTGTTGAAGCAGGGCTACTGATCTCCCAACACCAGGCTGACTTACTCAGACTATAACAACCCATCCAACCCATGCCAACATGGAAAATAGATATGAAATGGTGTGTATGACACAATAATGGTTTCTGATTTAGGTACAAGGCCAACAATTTTTGGGAGAGGGAAAAGATATTAATCGACTCCAATGGATTACTGGTATTTTATTTAATCAACCCTGTAAGGATGAAAGGCAAAACTAACCTTTGAAATCAGAACGTAAAGGGCTGTAACTGTATGTTGTCTAACATTCTACTGACAAAAATAACATTAAATGTTTTATCCTTCTTACAGATAGAAATGCTCGTATAGATACAATGAGAATTAACATGAAGGAATTGTCAACTCAGAACTGTAAGCTTCAAGAACAACAGAAAATATTAAGAGTACAATATGATCAGGTAAGTAGAGACTTTGAATGGTTAAGAGGACTGGGGAACATCAGGAGATTTGGATATAGAAGTTTCTAAATAAAATCATTGAAACATTAATAGATTGAAGCTTATTGTTATTGTTTAGCCATAAGTCAGGCCTGATTAAACAGATCTATGGCATAGAAATACTTGCTTGAGGCGGGTTTTCTTCTCTGAAGACCTTCTGTTCTCCAGCTCTCCTGAGAGTTACTTACCACCTATATATATATATTTATATCATCATCATCATCATACGTCCGCTTTTCCCTGCTTGCAAGGATGGGACGGGTCTTATTCAGCACAGCATCTCTCCACTTGTCACGGCCCTTCGTCATCTCCACCGTGAGCTTCAGTGATCTGAGGTCTGTTCTCACCGCCTCCGCCCATGTTTTTCGTGGTCTACCTCTCCCACGTCTTCCTTCAACTGGCATTTCCTGGCACTTCTTCACCCATCGGTCATCCTCCATGCGCATCACATGTCCATACCACCTCAGTCTCCTCTCCCGTACACTACATTCTATCTCTCTCAACACATTTATGCTGGGTCGTTCATGCACATTGACATTGCACATCCAACGGAGCATGCTTGCCTCATTTCTCTCCAGCCGTTGCATATCCTCTGCAGTTGTTGCCCATGTCTCACTACCATGCAGCATCGCGCTCCTCACACAGGCATCATATATATATATATGAGTTCTGGGTTCAATTGGGTAACCACAGTAAGTGAAGCACTCAACACATAGTAGAGTATATATAAAATTTAATATAGAAATGGCTTCTACAGTACTAGGACTGCTTTCTTTCGAATGAAACAGTTCTAGTCTTGTAGAAACCATTTCTATATTAAGGCACATGGGTTAGTGGATAGAGCATTGGCCTTGCAATCGAAAGGTTGTGAGTTCAATTCTCAGACCGGGTGATGTGTTGTTTCCTTGAGCAAGACACTTTATTTCACATTGCTCCAGTTTACTCAGCTGTAGAAATGAGATGATAGGGACTGGGGTCTGGTCCCTATCATTCCACTGCAAAGTGGTCGTGGAGGTGCCACGGCAAAAAAGCACCCAGCACTCACTGTAAATGAGGTTGGTGTTAGGAAGGGCATCCAGCTGTAGAAATCAAGCCAGAATCAGTTCCCGTCCCACCCTTGCAAGCAGGGAAAAAGTGGACGTAAAATGAAATGATGATGATGATGATATATAAATATGGGCTGAAAACACTTTCTTGTGGAGTTTCTTCTCTGAAGACTTTCTGTTATTCAGCTCTCCCAAGAGTTTCTTACCACTAGAGTCAATAGGTTAACTAGATGTAATCCACAAATATATTTCTGAAGTTAAACCATGTTTTCTACTTGTGTAACACTATATTGTGGAGCATGAAAAAAAAAAAGCAACACGTCCACATATGATAAACCACTGGATGTTAGAGTATATATATATATATTTAGGTTTGTTGGTTCACCACTGGTTAGAACTGGTCATTCCGTATGCTCAACCTCGATGTAATATTATGGAGAGCACTCGACGTAATGCAACTCATCCGTCTTCGTTTGTGTTGGTGGTGCGAGTACGGAGTTAATTATTATAAAATAACAGGAGGCTGGACTGGTGTAATTCCTTAAAAGGTTTATTATACTATGATCATTTCAATGACTGGGTTTGGTATGAATCCGGTGACATCATCAGGTATTCTAAATATAACAAAGGAATATAATAGACAAAATCCATGGTGCTGAAAATCAGAGACATGAGGGCGGCTGACTATTTAGCAGCTACCAACCCGGTCAACCGCCCTCAAGTGTCTCTGATTTTCAGCACCATGGATTTTGTCTATTATATTCCTTTGTTATATTTAGAATACCTGATGATGTCACCGGATTCATACTGAACCCGGTCATTGAAATGATCATAGTATAATAAACCTTTTAAGGAATTACACCAGTCCAGCCTCCTGTTATTTTATAATATATATATATATATATTAAGTGTTTCCGAAGGAAAGGAGAGTGGTCTATGTAGGCTACAGAGCTATTTAGTTATGTAATTAACAACATAAGACAATTATTCCATTTACCAAAGGTTTCACGAAGACAGATGAGCTCGACACAGACGTCTGAAATCGTTCATCAGAAATTCAGTTTCTGATGAACGATTTCAGATGTCTCTGTCAAGCTCGTGTGTCTTCGTGAAACGTTTGGTAAATGGATTAATTGTCTTATGTTGTTTATTACATAACTATATATATATATATATATAACTTTGATAGGTTTTGGCCAGTATTGGCCCAGGCCATGTCTAACTTAATAGCACCAATATATATAATATTTATGGTTTGTGGATGGGAGAGGCTATTTATTGCTAGTGTTTATATTTGAACTCTTTCAGTGAATAATTTTATTGCTAGTGTCTATATTTGAACTCTTTCAGTGAATAATTTTATTGCTAGTGTCTATACTTGAACTCTTTCAGTGAATAATTTTATTGCTAGTGTCTATATTTGAACTCTTTCAGTGAATAATTTTATTGCTAGTGTTTATATTTGAACTCTTTCAGTGAATAATTTTATTGCTAGTGTCTATATTTGAACTCTTTCAGTGAATAATTTTATTGCTAGTGTTTATATTTGAACTCTTTCAGTGAATAATTTTATTGCTAGTGTCTATATTTGAACTCTTTCAGTGAATAATTTTATTGCTAGTGTCTATATTTGAACTCTTTCAGTGAATAATTTTATTGCTAGTGTTTATATTTGAACTCTTTCAGTGAATAATTTTATTGCTAGTGTCTATATTTGAACTCTTTCAGTGAATAATTTTATTGCTAGTGTCTATATTTGAACTCTTTCAGTGAATAATTTTATTGCTAGTGTCTATACTTGAACTCTTTCAGTGAATAATTTTATTGCTAGTGTTTATATTTGAACTCTTTCAGTGAATAATTTTATTGCTAGTGTCTATACTTGAACTCTTTCAGTGAATAATTTTATTGCTAGTGTCTATATTTGAACTCTTTCAGTGAATAATTTTATTGCTAGTGTCTATACTTGAACTCTTTCAGTGAATAATTTTATTGCTAGTGTTTATATTTGAACTCTTTCAGTGAATAATTTTATTGCTAGTGTCTATATTTGAACTCTTTCAGTGAATAATTTTATTGCTAGTGTTTATATTTGAACTCTTTCAGTGAATAATTTTATTGCTAGTGTTTATATTTGAACTCTTTCAGTTACTGAATGAAATGAATCGGTTGAAAGATTCCACCCACAAACTTCAACAAAATGGAGAAGAAACCTGGAGTATTCTAACTGACCTTTCAGGACAGGTAAATAAAAACAAACTAACATAAAATGGAATGTTAACAACAGCATCTTTAAATGTATATTTTACCTCTAATTTTGAAAACTGTCAAATTTAATTGCTTCCATTTGAATATCATTGTCATTTTAATGTCCACTTTCCCTGCTAGGTTTGGAGATGTCAACATAGACCAATCAATACTAAAGCAGAGCCACTGATCTCCCAGACAGGCCAGGGATCTGTGTGTCGCTTATGTACGGTCTCATAATATGATAGCAATAATTAAATATAGTCATTGCATCTATCATGTTGAAATCAGATTTTCGTATCAGTCTGCCATAGTAAATAAATATTGAGTTATTCTACAGCCCTGAGATAAAATTCAATCTTGAGTCTATGTTGTCACCTAACTATCTTTTTATATATGGAGGCAGGTACTGTATTTTTCAGTGAGCTATATTTTTAAATCTAGAATAATCTGCCTTGTATGAAGAATAATGAAATTACTTGCAGCAAGTATAACCTCTGAAGTGTTGTTCTAATTATTTCAACATTAACCCTTTAGCATTTAAACCAGCCATATGAGGCTAGAATTCTCTCACCTCTTTCCATTCGAACTGGCCACAACTGGCCGCTTATACTGATGTTAAGGTATTGTTCTCAAAATAAATAATATCAAAATCTCATAGATTCGATATTATGTGAAATAATTATGTAAGGTAAAGCCTTTACCACAAAAATACAATAGTATATATAGAGTAATGTAAATGCTAAAGGGTTAAAACAAAACATATCTTCACTTATGATTCAGTAAGTCCATCCATAACCTTTTTTTATTTCAAGTGTTTAAGAGATGGCTTTAAGTGTTGTCTTTTGTTGTCTTGTCTTGCTATTTTATTCTAAATCTTTGGTATTAATTCATAGGAAATTAACACTCCAGAGATGTTCCGTGTCCGTAAATCTCCTCGTTCTCCAACAAAACGTGACCCTCAACCTAAATCACCCTCAGCACCAACCATCCAACAGTAAGTTCTGCTACTTCACTTTTCCATTCACTTCTTCCCTTCAGTTTAGTTGTGCTTATCCTATATTTGCATTTTTCCTTTTTTTGAAAGATTTCCTCTCACCTCCCTGTTCTTTATTTTTAACTTTCTATCTCATTTATATCTTTCTTCTCTTTAAGACTGTTGTTCTTTCATTGCTATTTACTAAATAGCTGTTTGTTATGAGATTTCCTAAAATTCCCTCTAATTTTGAGAATTCTATGAGCCTCAATGAGCAATAGGAATTGAGTGTTGTTTGCACAGAGAAAAGAGAAAAAAAAACTAGGTTATATGAATGTATAAGACTGTCAAATGTTATGGGTAATTGAAACAACAACAATCATCATCATCATCATCATCGTTTAATATCCATTTTCCATGCTAGCATGGGTTCGACAAATTGGTTATTCCGTTGTGAGACAAGTCGGATCAGAGGACCGTGTCTTACTTATACAGAACTTTCTGGTTTGGTTTCTATGGCTTGATGCCATTCCTAACACCAACCACATTTACAGAGTAAGAAAGTTGAGTTTGAAGCCCAGCAAAGGAATCAGCTAGTAAAAAATGGTAGAGAAGTACATAAGATATTTAAGATATTACTTGTATAAAATAAAGTTGATTATATTGAACAGTATAGGAATTTCGTTAGTAAGTCATTTATTACACTTGGGAGCGGGGGGATCCCAAAATATGCTTTTATGTTCTATACCTGTTGCAGTTCTTTGGCACACAATACTCTTATTATCAACAGAGACTTCTTTATCCAAAAAAATATTACAACAATTTCAATAAACTTGGAAGGTGGAGGGTCTTTTTTATTTTTATACATATTGTATATAGAATACCAAAGTCTGAGGATTTTAATAAAGTAAAATTGTTTCACTTTTGGGTATTTGTTTCATAAATCTAAAGCAGATTTTTGTCAATATTTGGTCACAATAGTCAACATCTTTAAGTGATAATTTTTTAAAATTTTTATATCAGGTTTAGAGTAACAGATTCCATAAGTTATTGCCAAATTGTTAATAAAATTTTAAGAACTTTAAATCAAAAATATATTTCATTTTAACACTTTCTGTTCATACCATTATTTCAATACTTATATTGGAGGTAGGATTTTGTGATAGAAAAAAAAACATTGGAATTTCTTCTTTTTTTTTTTAATCCTTTATTGATTAACCTTTATTAATTAACCTTCTAGAATTGCATGATTTTTGTGTTTTGTGTTAATTATAGAAAAACAAAAATGTTTTTTATTGGTGTGTTTTTTTTCTTAGATATTTTTTAGTGAATAATTTATATAACACTGCTGTAATTAATTTATTTGTGAATGAATGCACATGACCAACTAAATGTTGAGTGACACTTGAAAGTAAATATATATACACATGTATGTATATATATATATATATACACACACATATATATATACAGGAAGGTAAAAACCTGGCCACGACACCTACTGGTTTCGGCTTGTATTCTGAAAGCCTTTTCAAGAGTGTACAGCCTTGCTGAATTGCCAAATATATGCTGAAATTGCAAGGCGTTACGGTTGGTTTTTTTATCTTCCTCTAGACCCACTCTGCTTCTTCCCCTGCATAGAATACTGCCTTGATTTGTAGTCTCCCCAGTCTTGGCATTGAAGACTTTATACATACATTATATATATATATATATATATACACACATACAAGGTGTCCAAAAAGTCACTAGACAATTTTATATGTATATTTATATAAAATTGTCTGATGACTTTTGGGACACCCTGTATAATATACATGCAGAGAGTGGCAGAGAGCAAAACTCAAACAAAACTATTTGGTTAGAGAATGTTATAGAGCAGAGAGAGAGAGAGAGAGAGGAGTTCTTTTGTCATAATAGTAAGGATATGTCAGTTCCCGTCCCAGCCTTGCAAGCAGGGAAAAAGCGGACGTAAAATGAAATGAAATGATGAATGAATGTACTGATATCACAGCCATACATTACTAAACAGAAACAGTACACTCTGTTATATATTTTTATATAAACAGTAAACCCTATTTACTTCCTTTATCTACCATTATCAATTGCTCTTTATTTATTCTTCCTAGTAATAATTAGACATAACTTGTTAAACATCAGAATTTTACTGAAATCTCCAATCAGATAGAAACTTTTAATGAGTTCTATATCGATTTTAAAAAATCAATAAAATTTAACAAATAGATGTAAAGATTTTTTTTTTTCTCTCCAGTCCAGAATTTTTAATTTTTTAGTTATTGTTGGATAAAATAGTTTCACACTGGCAACTTATGTCTATTTCTTCCTGTAATATTATCTGTCAGGCGGGCTGCTATTGACATGTTTCATCATCATCATCATCATCATCGTTTAACGTCCATCTTCCATGCTAGCATGGGTTGGACGGTTTTGCCCCACTTGAGGCAAGATTGGTCGGGTGACCGTGTCTCGCTCATACAGAACTGTCTCTAGCAGCTTTTCCATGGCTGGATGCCCTTTCTAACACCAACAACATTTACAGTGTGAACTGGGAGCCTTTTTACCGTGTCTCCTACACGACCACTTTACAGTGTGGACTGGATGCTTTTTGTCATGTCACTTACATGACCACTTTACAGTGTGGACTGGGAGCCTTTTTACTGTCTCTCCTACACGACCACTTTACAGTGTGGATTGGGTGCTTTTTGTCGTGTCACCTACACGACCACTTTACAGTGGACGGAAATGGGAGAATGCAGTGGGGTGGTGGTATATATTGAGTTAAGAGGTGCCTACTGACTGTAGGTTTAAGTTTGTATGCAAGGGAAAGTGGGTCTTCTGTATAACTGCATAGCACCAAAGATCTCGATCCAGTGACGTTTTAGAGTTTCTTTAGTATAATTTAGTGTTGTTAATTCTTTTAATTTTTTTTTCTATATATATATATTGCTTGATAATGTATCCTGATAATGACCATAGCAAATTCAACATCAGACTTTTTGTTTTTAATTCTTTAACTGCTCTGGTTTATTTCTGGCTGTTTTGCTTCTATTACTTACTACATGGCTTCATTATCTTCATTGTGTGTTCATTTCTAATGACTATTTTAGATCAGATCTTCTTTATTTTAAAAAAATCATTTCTAAATTTTGCTTTTAGGTCTTAATTTTTTTTTTCTTTCCTCATTCAAGAATATTAAAGAATCAATGTAAGTGGCCATCGCTAACGTGTCAAATTAACTTTAGGATTTTCTTACTATTTATTTATTAGATATAACTTGTTAATTGGCAGTTGTGGAATCTGTAAAAAATCAACAAACCAGCATCTGTTGGCCAAATGTGATTCATGTAGCAAACACTACCATCTTGGCTGTCTTGATCCACCACTCTCACGTATGCCCAAGAAAACCAAGCTACAAGGCTGGTAAGTAGTAACCGGCAACTACATTACTAAAACCAATTTTATCTAGAAAACAACCAAAATAGACATGTCAAGATTTCATCCTTTCCACTCTTCACTATACTACAAAGCTGCTAAATAAATAAACTATGTTTTGTATGGTTTAAGCATTAAACTGGATAAAAGTTTTTATGGATATTATATTTTTCTTTTGCAGTGACTAGATCTTTAAGGCAAATTTAATTTTATATGTTCCATCTTAGAGGAAAATGAATTTAAAATTTAACCTCTTCAGTGCCGTAGACGAGATAACTCGACCTAACATGTATGCATTCCAGTGCCATGGACGAGATAACTCGTCCTAACATGTATGCTTTCCAGTGCCACGGACGAGATAACTCGTCTTAACATGTTTGGATTATTTTCCAACAGTTCATAACTTCAAAGTTATGAACTCATTTCAAACAGTTCATAACTTCAAAGCTAGATGGAGTTACTAGTTTATTGATGTGATGTTTGTCAATCATTCAGATATGTGTTGTTAATAAATGTTTGTTTAAAAAAATAGTTATTTTACTGAAAAATAAAAACCGGCACAGCAGCTGTAGCTGTGTAAAATATACACAGCAGTCAACAGGTTAAACCCACTTATAGAATGTATCAAGTTTGCAAAATGACATCTGTAATTGACCCCAAAGAAATAAAAAATTTAAATGCTTTTAATTATATTCCATATTAGTTTTTGATAAAATGGGGTTTATTTCCATTTCTCGTTATTCAGTAATATAGAAAATTATATGTATTTCTTCTCTTGATTAGGTTGGGACTTGGGGTTTATTATTTTAATTTTATTAGTTTCATATATTTCCATTTGAAAATAATTTCAAGATCTTCAATGATATAATTTGCTATTGATGTTAGTAATGGAAATGTTATAATTATATTAGGGGAATGAAAAGTTGTGAAATTGTCTCCTGTACTTGCTGGGAAAATGAAGATAATATTAGTCAATGTCTAATGTTATTTTTCATCACATAATTATTTCTAGTTAGCCTTTTTAATGATACCTGTATTAGATATCTTAACATTTAACTTAACCCTTTAACATTTACATTACTCCATATTTACTATTGTATTTTTGTGGTAAATGCTTTATCTTACATAATTATCTCAAATAATATCAATTCTATGAGATGTTGATATTTATTTTAAGAACAATATCTTAACATCAGTATGAGGGGCCTTTGAGGCCAGTTTGAACAGAAAGAGGTGAGAGAATTCTGGCCAGGTATGGCCGGTTTAAATGCTAAAGGGTTAACTGAGTTTTACAATATAGTTGGGACAATAGGACATGTTTATGTGTGTGTGTGTTGTTTCTGGGTACTTGAGAGGAACTCATATTCTGTTGACTTTCAGCCATACCAGATTTACCATTGTGCTTAGGTGTGCTTAAGCACAGGGTCCTGCTGGCCAGGGAAGCCCATCTTTCTACCAAGCAAATTTTTTACCTCCTTCAGCGCCTAAGTAAGTGGCCTCATAACTTCACTAGCACATGGCCTCATTTGTCCTAAATCCCTCCTTTAGTTGTGTGGGCACCTTGGATAGATACAGTATTTCACAGTATTGTGGAAGTATTTAGCTACTTAACCCTTTAGCATTTACATTACTCTATATATACTATTATATTCTCATGGTAAAGGCTTTATCTCACATAATATCGAATATATATGAGATTTTGATATTATTTATTTTGAGAACATATACCTTAACATTGGTCTGAGCAGCCAGTTTGAACAGAAAGAGGTGAGAGAATTCTGGCCGGATACGGCTGGTTTAATGCTAATGGGTTAATTTCAATAGACAAAATCTAAGGATACTATCTACAGACATTTCCGTTCATCTGATAATGGAACTAGTTATGTATAAAGAAGAGAAATGAGAAAGATAATAGATCCCTAGAGAAAGACTAAGTTGATGTTTTGAGTCATGTGTCTACAAATGTGATAATAAAAAGCCAAATCACTGGAGAAATTTGTAATGCCAGTTTGAGGTATAGGTAAAGAATTTAGCCATTATGTGAAAAGATTTGCTAATGTCAAACAACAAATTTGTCTTTCATCTCAGGTGTAGGTAAGCAATTTAGCCATTCTGTGAAAAGATTTGCTAATGTCAAACAACAAATTTGTCTTTCATCTCAGGACAATTAATGTGTGATATAGTCATTAGTTTGTATTACTCATTATGTAGAATATCATCATCATCATCACCGTTTTTACATCCGTTCTTCCACGCTAGCATGGATTAGACGGGTTGTCCTGTTGTGGGCAGTGTTCGGTCGGCTGACTTTGTCTTGCTCATACAGGAACTGATTCTGGCTTGATTTCTACAGCTGGATGCCCTTCCTAACACCAACCTCATTTACAGTGTGGGCTGGGTGCTTTTTTGCCGTGGCACCTCCACGACCACTTTGCAGTGGAATGATAGGGACCCCAGTCCAATCATCTCATTTCTACAGCTGAGTAAACTGGAGCAATGTAAAATAAAGTGTCTTGCTTAAAGAAATAACACATCAACCTTTCGATTGCAAGCCCAATGCTCTAACCACTAAGCCATGCGTAGTATATAGTAATTACTAATTACTAATGAGAGATATATACTCAAAATTATCAATATTGTTGTAACTATTTAACTCTAGGTCAAACTTGACTAATTAAATACATTTCACCTGTAGCCATCTGATTTTTTTAGCAGTATGTAGTACTACAGTATCTAATGAGTCTTTTCCTATTTTGTAAAACGGTAGGATGTAATTTGAGAAATATTTGGCTGTTTAAGTGATGGCATAGAGACTCCCTTGCTGGCTCATATATTCAAGATGTTTAAGGCTGTGTTGGTACAGTGAAATTCCGGGTGGTTGGTTGGCTGTATTGGTAGAGCGTTGGACGCCATGCTTTTCAGCATAGAGCTGTCGCCCTTTACATTCTCTGTTCAAACCCCACCAAAGTTAGCTTTGCCTTTCATCCTTACGGGATCGATAAAATAAAATACCAGTAACGTAGAAACAATTATTATTATTGTTTTGTTGTTTTAGCTTAGTTCAATAGATTGGCAGGATCAGTAGAGCGTCGGACCATACATTTTGTGGCATATAGTTTACACTTTCTCAATTCTGAGTTCAAATCCTGACATGGTCAACTTTGCCTTTCTTCTTTCCGACGTCGATAAAATAAAGCACCAGTTAAGTACTGGGGTCAATTTATTCAACTTTCCCCCCTTCCTCCAAATTGCTGGCCTTGTGCCAATGGTAGAAATAATTATTTTCTTAGTTTTACCATAATGACAGAAAACAGTGGAGTTTTTTTCCTGAAAGTTTGTAAATTTTGTTTTAATTTCTGAAATGAGGAATTGTTATTATAAACTGATTTTTTTTCAAACTAGAATCCTCATCTTGGTCATTATAATTACAATATTTAGCCACTATATACTCCGGCATTCTTCAGATGGATGCCTGTCACATTCAGTAATGTCCTTAAAATTTCAAACCATGAGTCTATAGACTGTTGTCATACCATTGTCCATTATAGACTGCTGTCATACCATTGTCCATTCCCTGTATATAGACTGCTGTCATACCATTGTCCATTCTCTGTATATAGACTGTTGTCATACCATTGTCCATTCCCTGTATATAGACTGTTGTCATACCATTTTCCATTCCCTGTATATAGACTGTTGTCATACCATTGTCCATTCTCTGTATATAGACTGTTGTCATACCATTGTCCATTCCCTGTATATAGACTGTTGTCATACCATTGTCCATTCCCTGTATATAGACTGTTGTCATACCATTGTCCATTCCCTGTATATAGACTGTTGTCATACCATTGTCCATTCCCTGTATATGGACTGTTATACCATTGTCCATTCCCTGTGTATGGAATGTTGTCATACCATTGTCCATTCCCTGTGTATAGACTGTTGTTGTACCATTGTCCATTCCCTGTATATAGACTGCTGTCGTACCATTGTCCATTCCCTGTATATAGACTGCTGTCGTACCATTGTCCATTCCCTGTATATAGACTGTTGTCATACCATTGTCCATTCCCTGTATATAGACTGCTGTCATACCATTGTCCATTCCCTGTATATAGACTGTTGTCATACCATTGTCCATTCCCTGTATATAGACTGCTGTCGTACCATTGTCCATTCCCTGTATATAGACTGTTGTCATACCATTGTCCATTCCCTGTATATAGACTGTTGTCATACCATTGTCCATTCCCTGTATATAGACTGCTGTCATACCATTGTCCATTCCCTGTATATAGACTGTTGTCATACCATTGTCCATTCCCTGTATATAGACTGCTGTCATACCATTGTCCATTCCCTGTATATAGACTGCTGTCATACCATTGTCCATTCCCTGTATATAGACTGTTGTCATACCATTGTCCATTCCCTGTATATAGACTGCTGTCATACCATTGTCCATTCCCTGTATATAGACTGTTGTCATACCATTGTCCATTCCCTGTATATAGACTGCTGTCATACCATTGTCCATTCCCTGTATATAGACTGTTGTCATACCATTGTCCATTCCCTGTATATGGACTGTTATACCATTGTCCATTCCCTGTGTATGGAATGTTGTCATACCATTGTCCATTCCCTGTGTATAGACTGTTGTTGTACCATTGTCCATTCCCTGTATATAGACTGTTGTCATACCATTGTCCATTCCCTGTATATAGACTGCTGTCGTACCATTGTCCATTCCCTGTATATAGACTGTTGTCATACCATTGTCCATTCCCTGTATATAGACTGCTGTCATACCATTGTCCATTCCCTGTATATAGACTGTTGTCATACCATTGTCCATTCCCTGTATATAGACTGCTGTCATACCATTGTCCATTCCCTGTATATAGACTGTTGTCATACCATTGTCCATTCCCTGTATATAGACTGCTGTCATACCATTGTCCATTCCCTGTATATAGACTGTTGTCATACCATTGTCCATTCCCTGTATATAGAGTGTTGTCATACCATTGTCCATTCCCTGTATATAGACTGCTGTCATACCATTGTCCATTCCCTGTATATAGAGTGTTGTCATACCATTGTCCATTCCCTGTATATAGACTGTTGTCATACCATTGTCCATTCCCTGTATATAGACTGCTGTCATACCATTGTCCATTCCCTGTTTATAGACTGTTGTCATACCATTGTCCATTCCCTGTATATAGAGTGTTGTCATACCATTGTCCATTCCCTGTATATAGACTGCTGTCATACCATTGTCCATTCCCTGTATATAGACTGTTGTCATACCATTGTCCATTCCCTGTATATAGACTGTTGTCATACCATTGTCCATTCCCTGTATATAGACTGCTGTCATACCATTGTCCATTCCCTGTATATAGAGTGTTGTCATACCATTGTCCATTCCCTGTATATAGACTGTTGTCATACCATTGTCCATTCCCTGTTTATAGACTGTTGTCATACCATTGTCCATTCCCTGTATATAGAGTGTTGTCATACCATTGTCCATTCCCTGTATATAGACTGCTGTCATACCATTGTCCATTCCCTGTATATAGACTGTTGTCATACCATTGTCCATTCCCTGTATATAGACTGTTGTCATACCATTGTCCATTCCCTGTATATAGACTGCTGTCATACCATTGTCCATTCCCTGTATATAGAGTGTTGTCATACCATTGTCCATTCCCTGTATATAGACTGTTGTCATACCATTGTCCATTCCCTGTTTATAGACTGTTGTCATACCATTGTCCATTCCCTGTATATAGAGTGTTGTCATACCATTGTCCATTCCCTGTATATAGACTGCTGTCATACCATTGTCCATTCCCTGTATATAGACTGTTGTCATACCATTGTCCATTCCCTGTATATAGACTGTTGTCATACCATTGTCCATTCCCTGTATATAGACTGCTGTCATACCATTGTCCATTCCCTGTATATAGAGTGTTGTCATACCATTGTCCATTCCCTGTATATAGACTGTTGTCATACCATTGTCCATTCCCTGTATATAGACTGTTGTCATACCATTGTCCATTCCCTGTATATAGACTGCTGTCATACCATTGTCCATTCCCTGTATATAGACTGTTGTCATACCATTGTCCATTCCCTGTATATAGAGTGTTGTCATACCATTGTCCATTCCCTGTATATAGACTGCTGTCATACCATTGTCCATTCCCTGTATATAGAGTGTTGTCATACCATTGTCCATTCCCTGTATATAGACTGTTGTCATACCATTGTCCATTCCCTGTATATAGACTGCTGTCATACCATTGTCCATTCCCTGTTTATAGACTGTTGTCATACCATTGTCCATTCCCTGTATATAGAGTGTTGTCATACCATTGTCCATTCCCTGTATATAGACTGCTGTCATACCATTGTCCATTCCCTGTATATAGACTGTTGTCATACCATTGTCCATTCCCTGTATATAGACTGTTGTCATACCATTGTCCATTCCCTGTATATAGACTGCTGTCATACCATTGTCCATTCCCTGTATATAGAGTGTTGTCATACCATTGTCCATTCCCTGTATATAGACTGTTGTCATACCATTGTCCATTCCCTGTTTATAGACTGTTGTCATACCATTGTCCATTCCCTGTATATAGAGTGTTGTCATACCATTGTCCATTCCCTGTATATAGACTGCTGTCATACCATTGTCCATTCCCTGTATATAGACTGTTGTCATACCATTGTCCATTCCCTGTATATAGACTGTTGTCATACCATTGTCCATTCCCTGTATATAGACTGCTGTCATACCATTGTCCATTCCCTGTATATAGAGTGTTGTCATACCATTGTCCATTCCCTGTATATAGACTGTTGTCATACCATTGTCCATTCCCTGTTTATAGACTGTTGTCATACCATTGTCCATTCCCTGTATATAGAGTGTTGTCATACCATTGTCCATTCCCTGTATATAGACTGCTGTCATACCATTGTCCATTCCCTGTATATAGACTGTTGTCATACCATTGTCCATTCCCTGTATATAGACTGTTGTCATACCATTGTCCATTCCCTGTATATAGACTGCTGTCATACCATTGTCCATTCCCTGTATATAGAGTGTTGTCATACCATTGTCCATTCCCTGTATATAGACTGTTGTCATACCATTGTCCATTCCCTGTATATAGACTGTTGTCATACCATTGTCCATTCCCTGTATATAGACTGCTGTCATACCATTGTCCATTCCCTGTATATAGACTGCTGTCATACCATTGTCCATTCCCTGTATATAGACTGCTGTCATACCATTGTCCATTCCCTGTATATAGACTGTTGTCATACCATTGTCCATTCCCTGTATATAGACTGCTGTCATACCATTGTCCATTCCCTGTATATAGACTGTTGTCATACCATTGTCCATTCCCTGTATATAGAGTGTTGTCATACCATTGTCCATTCCCTGTATATAGACTGCTGTCATACCATTGTCCATTCCCTGTATATAGAGTGTTGTCATACCATTGTCCATTCCCTGTATATAGACTGTTGTCATACCATTGTCCATTCCCTGTATATAGACTGCTGTCATACCATTGTCCATTCCCTGTTTATAGACTGTTGTCATACCATTGTCCATTCCCTGTATATAGAGTGTTGTCATACCATTGTCCATTCCCTGTATATAGAGTGTTGTCATACCATTGTCCATTCCCTGTATATAGACTGTTGTCATACCATTGTCCATTCCCTGTATATAGACTGTTGTCATACCATTGTCCATTCCCTGTTTATAGACTGTTGTCATACCATTGTCCATTCCCTGTATATAGACTGTTGTCATACCATTGTCCATTCCCTGTATATAGACTGTTGTCATACCATTGTCCATTCCCTGTATATAGAGTTGTCATACCATTGTCCATTCTCTGTATATAGACTGTTGTCATACCATTGTCCATTCCCTGTATATGGACTGTTGTCATACCATTGTCCATTCCCTGTATATAGACTGTTGTCATACCATTGTCCATTCCCTGTATATAGACTGTTGTCATACCATTGTCCATTCCCTGTATATAGAGTTGTCATACCATTGTCCATTCTCTGTATATAGACTGTTGTCATACCATTGTCCATTCCCTGTATATGGACTGTTGTCATACCATTGTCCATTCCCTGTTTATAGAGTGTTGTCATACCATTGTCCATTCCCTGTATATAGACTGTTGTCATACCATTGTCCATTCCCTGTATATAGACTGTTGTCATACCATTGTCCATTCCCTGTATATAGACTGTTGTCATACCATTGTCCATTCCCTGTTTATAGAGTGTTGTCATACCATTGTCCATTCCCTGTATATAGACTGTTGTCATACCATTGTCCATTCCCTGTTTATAGACTGTTGTCATACCATTGTCCATTCCCTGTATATAGACTGTTGTCATACCATTGTCTATTCCCTGTATATAGACTGTTGTCATACCATTGTCTATTCCCTGTATATAGACTGTTGTCATACCATTGTCCATTCCCTGTATATAGACTGTTGTCATACCATTGTCCATTCCCTGTATATAGAGTGTTGTCATACCATTGTCCATTCCCTGTATATAGACTGTTGTCATACCATTGTCCATTCCCTGTATATAGAGTGTTGTCATACCATTGTCCATTCCCTGTATATAGACTGTTGTCATACCATTGTCCATTCCCTGTATATAGAGTTGTCATACCATTGTCCATTCTCTGTATATAGACTGTTGTCATACCATTGTCCATTCCCTGTATATGGACTGTTGTCATACCATTGTCCATTCCCTGTTTATAGAGTGTTGTCATACCATTGTCCATTCCCTGTATATAGACTGTTGTCATACCATTGTCCATTCCCTGTATATAGACTGTTGTCATACCATTGTCCATTCCCTGTATATAGACTGTTGTCATACCATTGTCCATTCCCTGTTTATAGAGTGTTGTCATACCATTGTCCATTCCCTGTATATAGACTGTTGTCATACCATTGTCCATTCCCTGTTTATAGACTGTTGTCATACCATTGTCCATTCCCTGTATATAGACTGTTGTCATACCATTGTCTATTCCCTGTATATAGACTGTTGTCATACCATTGTCTATTCCCTGTATATAGACTGTTGTCATACCATTGTCCATTCCCTGTATATAGACTGTTGTCATACCATTGTCCATTCCCTGTATATAGAGTGTTGTCATACCATTGTCCATTCCCTGTATATAGACTGTTGTCATACCATTGTCCATTCCCTGTATATAGAGTGTTGTCATACCATTGTCCATTCCCTGTATATAGACTGTTGTCATACCATTGTCCATTCCCTGTATATAGACTGTTGTCATACCATTGTCCATTCCCTGTATATAGAGTGTTGTCATACCATTGTCCATTCCCTGTTTATAGACTGTTGTCATACCATTGTCCATTCCCTGTATATAGACTGTTGTCATACCATTGTCCATTCCCTGTATATAGAGTGTTGTCATACCATTGTCCATTCCCTGTATATAGACTGTTGTCATACCATTGTCTATTCCCTGTATATAGACTGTTGTCATACCATTGTCTATTCCCTGTATATAGACTGTTGTCATACCATTGTCCATTCCCTGTATATAGACTGTTGTCATACCATTGTCCATTCCCTGTATATAGAGTGTTGTCATACCATTGTCCATTCCCTGTATATAGACTGTTGTCATACCATTGTCCATTCCCTGTATATAGAGTGTTGTCATACCATTGTCCATTCCCTGTATATAGACTGTTGTCATACCATTGTCCATTCCCTGTATATAGAGTGTTGTCATACCATTGTCCATTCCCTGTATATAGACTGTTGTCATACCATTGTCCATTCCCTGTATATAGACTGTTGTCATACCATTGTCCATTCCCTGTATATAGAGTGTTGTCATACCATTGTCCATTCCCTGTTTATAGACTGTTGTCATACCATTGTCCATTCCCTGTTTATAGACTGTTGTCATACCATTGTCCATTCCCTGTATATAGAGTGTTGTCATACCATTGTCCATTCCCTGTATATAGACTGTTGTCATACCATTGTCCATTCCCTGTATATAGACTGTTGTCATACCATTGTCCATTCTCTGTATATACACTGTTGTCATACCATTGTCCATTCCCTGTATATAGACTGTTGTCATACCATTGTCCATTCCCTGTATATAGACTGTTGTCATACCATTGTCCATTCTCTGTATATAGACTGTTGTCATACCATTGTCCATTCCCTGTTTATAGACTGTTGTCATACCATTGTCCATTCCCTGTGTATAGACTGTTGTCATACCATTGTCCATTCCCTGTATATAGACTGTTGTCATACCATTGTCCATTCCCTGTATATAGACTGTTGTTGTACCATTGTCCATTCCCTGTATATAGACTGCTGTCGTACCATTGTCCATTCCCTGTATATAGACTGCTGTCATACCATTGTCCATTCCCAGTATATAGACTGTTGTCAGACCATTGTCCATTCCCTGTATATAGACTGCTGTCATACCATTGTCCATTCCCTGTATATAGACTATGGTTGTACCATTGTCCATTCCCTGTATATAGACTGTTGTCATACCATTGTCCATTCCCTGTATATAGACTGCTGTCGTACCATTGTCCATTCCCTGTATATGGACTGTTGTCATACCATTGTCCATTCCCTGTATATAGAGTGTTGTCATACCATTGTCCATTCCCTGTTTATAGACTGTTGTCATACCATTGTCCATTCCCTGTTTATAGACTGTTGTCATACCATTGTCCATTCCCTGTATATAGAGTGTTGTCATACCATTGTCCATTATCTGTATATAGACTGTTGTCATACCATTGTCCATTCCCTGTATATAGAGTGTTGTCATACCATTGTCCATTCCCTGTATATAGACTGTTGTCATACCATTGTCCATTCCCTGTATATAGAGTGTTGTCATACCATTGTCCATTCCCTGTTTATAGACTGTTGTCATACCATTATCCATTCCCTGTTTATAGACTGTTGTCATACCATTGTCCATTCCCTGTATATAGACTGTTGTCATACCATTGTCCATTCCCTGTATATAGAGTGTTGTCATACCATTGTCCATTCCCTGTATATAGACTGTTGTCATACCATTGTCCATTCCCTGTATATAGACTGCTGTCGTACCATTGTCCATTCCCTGTATATAGACTGCTGTCGTACCATTGTCCATTCCCTGTATATAGACTGCTGTCGTACCATTGTCCATTCTCTGTATATAGACCGTTGTCATACCATTGTCCATTCCCTGTATATGGACTATTGTCATACCATTGTCTATTCCCTGTATATAGACTGTTGTCATACCATTGTCCATTCCCTGTATATAGACTGTTGTCATACCATTGTCCATTCTCTGTATATAGACTTGTCATACCATTGTCCATTCCCTGTATATAGACTGCTGTCGTACCATTGTCCATTCCCTGTATATAGACTGTTGTCATACCATTGTCCATTCCCTGTATATAGACTGTTGTCATACCATTGTCCATTCCCTGTATATAGACTGTTGTCATACCATTGTCCATTCCCTGTATATAGACTGTTGTCATACCATTGTCCATTCTCTGTATATAGACTTGTCATACCATTGTCCATTCCCTGTATATAGACTGCTGTCGTACCATTGTCCATTCTCTGTATATAGACTGTTGTCATACCATTGTCCATTCCCTGTATATAGATTGCTGTCGTACCATTGTCCATTCCCTGTATATAGACTGCTGTCGTACCATTGTCCATTCCCTGTATATAGACTGCTGTCGTACCATTGTCCATTCTCTGTATATAGACCGTTGTCATACCATTGTCCATTCCCTGTATATGGACTATTGTCATACCATTGTCTATTCCCTGTATATAGACTGTTGTCATACCATTGTCCATTCCCTGTATATAGACTGTTGTCATACCATTGTCCATTCTCTGTATATAGACTGTTGTCATACCATTGTCCATTCCCTGTATATAGAGTGTTGTCATACCATTGTCCATTCCCTGTTTATAGACTGTTGTCATACCATTGTCCATTCCCTGTTTATAGACTGTTGTCATACCATTGTCCATTCCCTGTATATAGAGTGTTGTCATACCATTGTCCATTCCCTGTATATAGACTGTTGTCATACCATTGTCCATTCCCTGTATATAGTGTTGTCATACCATTGTCCATTCCCTGTATATAGACTGTTGTCATACCATTGTCCATTCCCTGTATATAGACTGCTGTCATACCATTGTCCATTCCCTGTATATAGACTGCTGTCGTACCATTGTCCATTCTCTGTATATAGACCGTTGTCATACCATTGTCCATTCCCAGTATATAGACTGTTGTCAGACCATTGTCCATTCCCTGTATATAGACTGTTGTTGTACCATTGTCCATTCCCTGTATATAGACTGTTGTCATACCATTGTCCATTCCCTGTATATAGACTGCTGTCGTACCATTGTCCATTCCCTGTATATGGACTGTTGTCATACCATTGTCCATTCCCTGTATATAGAGTGTTGTCATACCATTGTCCATTCCCTGTTTATAGACTGTTGTCATACCATTGTCCATTCCCTGTTTATAGACTGTTGTCATACCATTGTCCATTCCCTGTATATAGAGTGTTGTCATACCATTGTCCATTCCCTGTATATAGACTGTTGTCATACCATTGTCCAGTCCCTGTATATAGAGTGTTGTCATACCATTGTCCATTCCCTGTATATAGACTGTTGTCATACCATTGTCCATTCCCTGTATATAGAGTGTTGTCATACCATTGTCCATTCCCTGTTTATAGACTGTTGTCATACCATTGTCCATTCCCTGTTTATAGACTGTTGTCATACCATTGTCCATTCCCTGTATATAGAGTGTTGTCATACCATTGTCCATTCCCTGTATATAGACTGTTGTCATACCATTGTCCATTCCCTGTATATAGAGTGTTGTCATACCATTGTCCATTCCCTGTATATAGACTGTTGTCATACCATTGTCCATTCCCTGTATATAGACTGCTGTCGTACCATTGTCCATTCTCTGTATATAGACCGTTGTCATACCATTGTCCATTCCCTGTATATGGACTATTGTCATACCATTGTCTATTCCCTGTATATAGACTGTTGTCATACCATTGTCCATTCCCTGTATATAGACTGTTGTCATACCATTGTCCATTCTCTGTATATAGACTGTTGTCATACCATTGTCCATTCCCTGTATATAGAGTGTTGTCATACCATTGTCCATTCCCTGTTTATAGACTGTTGTCATACCATTGTCCATTCCCTGTTTATAGACTGTTGTCATACCATTGTCCATTCCCTGTATATAGAGTGTTGTCATACCATTGTCCATTCCCTGTATATAGACTGTTGTCATACCATTGTCCATTCCCTGTATATAGTGTTGTCATACCATTGTCCATTCCCTGTATATAGACTGTTGTCATACCATTGTCCATTCCCTGTATATAGACTGCTGTCATACCATTGTCCATTCCCTGTATATAGACTGTTGTCATACCATTGTCCATTCCCTGTATATAGAGTGTTGTCATACCATTGTCCATTCCCTGTATATAGACTGTTGTCATACCATTGTCCATTCCCTGTATATAGACTGCTGTCGTACCATTGTCCATTCTCTGTATATAGACCGTTGTCATACCATTGTCCATTCCCTGTATATGGACTATTGTCATACCATTGTCTATTCCCTGTATATAGACTGTTGTCATACCATTGTCCATTCCCTGTATATAGACTGTTGTCATACCATTGTCCATTCTCTGTATATACACTGTTGTCATACCATTGTCCATTCCCTGTATATAGACTGTTGTCATACCATTGTCCATTCCCTGTATATAGACTGTTGTCATACCATTGTCCATTCTCTGTATATAGTGTTGTCATACCATTGTCCATTCCCTGTATATAGACTGTTGTCATACCATTGTCCATTCCCTGTATATAGACTGTTGTCATACCATTGTCCATTCTCTGTATATAGTGTTATCAGACCATTGTCCATTCCCTGTATATAGACTGTTGTCATACCATTGTCCATTCCCTGTATATAGACTATTGTCATACCATTGTCCATTCTCTGTATATAGTGTTGTCAGACCATTGTCCATTCCCTGTATATAGACTGTTGTCATACCATTGTCCATTCTCTGTATATAGTGTTGTCATACCATTGTCCATTCCCTGTATATAGACTGTTGTCATACCATTGTCCATTCCCTGTATATAGACTGTTGTCATACCATTGTCCATTCCCTGTATATAGACTGTTGTCATACCATTGTCCATTCCCTGTATATAGACTGTTGTCATACCATTGTCCATTCCCTGTTTATAGACTGTTGTCATACCATTGTCCATTCCCTGTATATAGACTGTTGTCATACCATTGTCCATTCCCTGTATATAGACTGTTGTCATACCATTGTCCATTCCCTGTATATAGACTGTTGTCATACCATTGTCCATTCCCTGTATATAGACTGTTGTCATACCATTGTCCATTCCCTGTATATAGACTGTTGTCATACCATTGTCCATTCTCTGTATATAGTGTTGTCATACCATTGTCCATTCCCTGTATATAGACTGTTGTCATACCATTGTCCATTCCCTGTATATAGACTGTTGTCATACCATTGTCCATTCTCTGTATATAGTGTTGTCATACCATTGTCCATTCCCTGTATATAGACTGTTGTCATACCATTGTCCATTCCCTGTATATAGACTGTTGTCATACCATTGTCCATTCTCTGTATATAGTGTTGTCAGACCATTGTCCATTCCCTGTATATAGACTGTTGTCATACCATTGTCCATTCCCTGTTTATAGACTGTTGTCATACCATTGTCCATTCCCTGTATATAGAGTGTTGTCATACCATTGTCCATTCTCTGTATATAGTGTTGTCATACCATTGTCCATTCCCTGTATATAGACTGTTGTCATACCATTGTCCATTCCCTGTATATAGACTGTTGTCATACCATTGTCCATTCCCTGTATATAGACTGTTGTCATACCATTGTCCATTCTCTGTATATAGTGTTGTCAGACCATTGTCCATTCCCTGTATATAGACTGTTGTCATACCATTGTCCATTCCCTGTTTATAGACTGTTGTCATACCATTGTCCATTCCCTGTATATAGAGTGTTGTCATACCATTGTCCATTCTCTGTATATAGTGTTGTCATACCATTGTCCATTCCCTGTATATAGACTGTTGTCATACCATTGTCCATTCCCTGTATATAGACTGTTGTCATACCATTGTCCATTCTCTGTATATAGTGTTGTCATACCATTGTCCATTCCCTGTATATAGACTGTTGTCATACCATTGTCCATTCCCTGTATATAGACTGTTGTCATACCATTGTCCATTCTCTGTATATAGTGTTGTCATACCATTGTCCATTCCCTGTATATAGACTGTTGTCATACCATTGTCCATTCCCTGTATATAGACTGTTGTCATACCATTGTCCATTCCCTGTATATAGACTGTTGTCATACCATTGTCCATTCCCTGTATATAGACTGTTGTCATACCATTGTCCATTCCCTGTATATAGACTGTTGTCATACCATTGTCCATTCCCTGTTTATAGACTGTTGTCATACCATTGTCCATTCCCTGTATATAGACTGTTGTCATACCATTGTCCATTCCCTGTTTATAGACTGTTGTCATACCATTGTCCATTCCCTGTATATAGACTGTTGTCATACCATTGTCCATTCCCTGTATATAGACTGTTGTCATACCATTGTCCATTCCCTGTATATAGACTGTTGTCATACCATTGTCCATTCCCTGTATATAGACTGTTGTCATACCATTGTCCATTCCCTGTATATAGACTGTTGTCATACCATTGTCCATTCCCTGTATATAGACTGTTGTTGTACCATTGTCCATTCCCTGTATATAGACTGTTGTCATACCATTGTCCATTCCCTGTATATAGACTGTTGTCATACCATTGTCCATTCTCTGTATATAGAGTGTTGTCATACCATTGTCCATTCCCTGTATATAGACTGTTGTCATACCATTGTCCATTCCCTGTATATAGACTGTTGTCATGCCATTGTCCATTCCCTGTATATAGACTGTTGTCATACCATTCCCTGTGTATAGACTGTTGTCATACCATTGTCCATTCCCTGTGTATAGACTGTTGTCATACCATTGTCCATTCCCTGTGTATAGACTGTTGTCATACCATTGTCCATTCCCTGTATATAGACTGTTGTCATACCATTGTCCATTCCCTGTGTATAGACTGTTGTCATACCATTGTCCATTCCCTGTATATAGAGTGTTGTCATACCATTGTCCATTCCCTGTATATAGACTGTTGTCATACCATTGTCCATTCCCTGTATATAGACTGTTGTCATGCCATTGTCCATTCCCTGTATATAGACTGTTGTCATACCATTCCCTGTGTATAGACTGTTGTCATACCATTGTCCATTCCCTGTGTATAGACTGTTGTCATACCATTGTCCATTCCCTGTATATAGACTGTTGTCATGCCATTGTCCATTCCCTGTATATAGACTGTTGTCATACCATTCCCTGTGTATAGACTGTTGTCATACCATTGTCCATTCCCTGTATATAGACTGCTGTCATACCATTGTCCATTCCCTGTGTATAGACTGTTGTCATACCATTGTCCATTCCCTGTGTATAGACTGTTGTCATACCATTGTCTATTCCCTGTGTATAGACTGTTGTCATACCATTCCCTGTGTATAGACTGTTGTCATACCATTGTCCATTCCCTGTGTATAGACTGTTGTCATACCATTGTCCATTCCCTGTGTATAGACTGTTGTCATACCATTGTCCATTCCCTGTATATAGAGTGTTGTCATACCATTGTCCATTCCCTGTATATAGACTGTTGTCATACCATTGTCCATTCCCTGTATATAGAGTGTTGTCATACCATTGTCCATTCCCTGTATATAGAGTGTTGTCATACCATTGTCCATTCCCTGTGTATAGACTGTTGTCATACCATTCCCTGTGTATAGACTGTTGTCATACCATTGTCCATTCCCTGTGTATAGACTGTTGTCATACCATTGTCCATTCCCTGTGTATAGACTGTTGTCATACCATTGTCCATTCTCTGTTTATAGACTGTTGTCATACCATTGTCCATTCTCTGTATATAGACTGTTGTCATACCATTGTCCATTCTCTGTATATAGACCGTTGTCATACCATTGTCCATTCCCTGTATATGGACTATTGTCATACCATTGTCCATTCCCTGTATATAGACCGTTGTCATACCATTGTCCATTCCCTGTATATGGACTATTGTCATACCATTGTCCATTCCCTGTATATAGACTGTTGTCATACCATTGTCCATTCTCTGTATATAGACTGTTGTCATACCATTGTCCATTCTCTGTATATAGACTGTTGTCATACCATTGTCCATTCTCTGTTTATAGACTGTTGTCATACCATTGTCCATTCTCTGTATATAGACTGTTGTCATACCATTGTCCATTCTCTGTATATAGACTGTTGTCATACCATTGTCCATTCCCTGTTTATAGACTGTTGTCATACCATTGTCCATTCCCTGTATATAGAGTGTTGTCATACCATTGTCCATTCCCTGTATATAGACTGTTGTCATACCATTGTCCATTCCCTGTATATAGAGTGTTGTCATACCATTGTCCATTCCCTGTATATAGACTGTTGTCATACCATTGTCCATTCCCTGTTTATAGACTGTTGTCATACCATTGTCCATTCCCTGTATATAGACTGTTGTCATACCATTGTCCATTCCCTGTATATAGACTGCTGTCGTACCATTGTCCATTCCCTGTATATAGACTGCTGTCGTACCATTGTCCATTCCCTGTATATAGACTGTTGTCATACCATTGTCCATTCCCTGTATATAGACTGCTGTCGTACCATTGTCCATTCTCTGTATATAGACCGTTGTCATACCATTGTCCATTCCCTGTATATAGACCGTTGTCATACCATTGTCCATTCCCTGTATATGGACTGTTGTCATACCATTGTCCATTCTCTGTATATAGACTGTTGTCATACCATTGTCCATTCTCTGTATATAGACTGTTGTCATACCATTGTCTATTCCCTGTATATAGACTGTTGTCATACCATTGTCCATTCCCTGTATATAGACTGTTGTCATACCATTGTCCATTCTCTGTATATAGACTGTTGTCATACCATTGTCCATTCTCTGTATATAGACTGTTGTCATACCATTGACCATTCCCTGTATATAGACTGTTGTCATACCATTGTCCATTCCCTGTATATAGACTGTTGTCATACCATTGTCCATTCTCTGTATATAGACTGTTGTCATACCATTGTCCATTCCCTGTTTATAGACTGTTGTCATACCATTGTCCATTCCCTGTATATAGACTGTTGTCATACCATTGTCCATTCCCTGTATATAGTGTTGTCATACCATTGTCCATTCCCTGTATATAGAGTGTTGTCATACCATTGTCCATTCCCTGTGTATAGACTGTTGTCATACCATTGTCCATTCCCTGTATATAGACTGTTGTCATACCATTGTCCATTCCCTGTATATAGACTGCTGTCGTACCATTGTCCATTCCCTGTATATAGACTGTTGTCATACCATTGTCCATTCGCTGTATATAGACTTGTCATACCATTGTCCATTCCCTGTATATAGACTGTTGTCATACCATTGTCCAATCCCTGTATATAGACTGCTGTGATACCATTGTCCATTCCCTGTATATAGACTGTTGTCATACCATTGTCCATTCCCTGTATATAGACTGTTGTCATACCATTGTCCATTCTCTGTATATAGTGTTGTCAGACCATTGTCCATTCCCTGTATATAGACTGTTGTCATACCATTGTCCATTCCCTGTATATAGACTGTTGTCATACCATTGTCCATTCTCTGTATATAGTGTTGTCAGACCATTGTCCATTCCCTGTATATAGACTGTTGTCATACCATTGTCCATTCTCTGTATATAGTGTTATACCATTGTCCATTCCCTGTATATAGACTGTTGTCATACCATTGTCCATTCCCTGTATATAGACTGTTGTCATACCATTGTCCATTCTCTGTATATAGTGTTGTCAGACCATTGTCCATTCCCTGTATATAGACTGTTGTCATACCATTGTCCATTCTCTGTATATAGTGTTGTCATACCATTGTCCATTCCCTGTATATAGACTGTTGTCATACCATTGTCCATTCCCTGTATATAGACTGTTGTCATACCATTGTCCATTCTCTGTATATAGTGTTGTCATACCATTGTCCATTCCCTGTATATAGACTGTTGTCATACCATTGTCCATTCCCTGTATATAGACTGTTGTCATACCATTGTCCATTCTCTGTATATAGTGTTGTCAGACCATTGTCCATTCCCTGTATATAGACTGTTGTCATACCATTGTCCATTCCCTGTATATAGACTATTGTCATACCATTGTCCATTCTCTGTATATAGTGTTGTCAGACCATTGTCCATTCCCTGTATATAGACTGTTGTCATACCATTGTCCATTCTCTGTATATAGTGTTGTCATACCATTGTCCATTCCCTGTATATAGACTGTTGTCATACCATTGTCCATTCCCTGTATATAGACTGTTGTCATACCATTGTCCATTCCCTGTATATAGACTGTTGTCATACCATTGTCCATTCCCTGTATATAGACTGTTGTCATACCATTGTCCATTCCCTGTTTATAGACTGTTGTCATACCATTGTCCATTCCCTGTATATAGACTGTTGTCATACCATTGTCCATTCCCTGTATATAGACTGTTGTCATACCATTGTCCATTCCCTGTATATAGACTGTTGTCATACCATTGTCCATTCCCTGTATATAGACTTGTCATACCATTGTCCATTCCCTGTATATAGACTGTTGTCATACCATTGTCCATTCTCTGTATATAGTGTTGTCATACCATTGTCCATTCCCTGTATATAGACTGTTGTCATACCATTGTCCATTCCCTGTATATAGACTGTTGTCATACCATTGTCCATTCTCTGTATATAGTGTTGTCATACCATTGTCCATTCCCTGTATATAGACTGTTGTCATACCATTGTCCATTCCCTGTATATAGACTGTTGTCATACCATTGTCCATTCTCTGTATATAGTGTTGTCAGACCATTGTCCATTCCCTGTATATAGACTGTTGTCATACCATTGTCCATTCCCTGTTTATAGACTGTTGTCATACCATTGTCCATTCCCTGTATATAGAGTGTTGTCATACCATTGTCCATTCTCTGTATATAGTGTTGTCATACCATTGTCCATTCCCTGTATATAGACTGTTGTCATACCATTGTCCATTCCCTGTATATAGACTGTTGTCATACCATTGTCCATTCCCTGTATATAGACTGTTGTCATACCATTGTCCATTCTCTGTATATAGTGTTGTCAGACCATTGTCCATTCCCTGTATATAGACTGTTGTCATACCATTGTCCATTCCCTGTTTATAGACTGTTGTCATACCATTGTCCATTCCCTGTATATAGAGTGTTGTCATACCATTGTCCATTCTCTGTATATAGTGTTGTCATACCATTGTCCATTCCCTGTATATAGACTGTTGTCATACCATTGTCCATTCCCTGTATATAGACTGTTGTCATACCATTGTCCATTCTCTGTATATAGTGTTGTCATACCATTGTCCATTCCCTGTATATAGACTGTTGTCATACCATTGTCCATTCCCTGTATATAGACTGTTGTCATACCATTGTCCATTCTCTGTATATAGTGTTGTCATACCATTGTCCATTCCCTGTATATAGACTGTTGTCATACCATTGTCCATTCCCTGTATATAGACTGTTGTCATACCATTGTCCATTCCCTGTATATAGACTGTTGTCATACCATTGTCCATTCCCTGTATATAGACTGTTGTCATACCATTGTCCATTCCCTGTATATAGACTGTTGTCATACCATTGTCCATTCCCTGTTTATAGACTGTTGTCATACCATTGTCCATTCCCTGTATATAGACTGTTGTCATACCATTGTCCATTCCCTGTTTATAGACTGTTGTCATACCATTGTCCATTCCCTGTATATAGACTGTTGTCATACCATTGTCCATTCCCTGTATATAGACTGTTGTCATACCATTGTCCATTCCCTGTATATAGACTGTTGTCATACCATTGTCCATTCCCTGTATATAGACTGTTGTCATACCATTGTCCATTCCCTGTATATAGACTGTTGTCATACCATTGTCCATTCCCTGTATATAGACTGTTGTTGTACCATTGTCCATTCCCTGTATATAGACTGTTGTCATACCATTGTCCATTCCCTGTATATAGACTGTTGTCATACCATTGTCCATTCTCTGTATATAGAGTGTTGTCATACCATTGTCCATTCCCTGTATATAGACTGTTGTCATACCATTGTCCATTCCCTGTATATAGACTGTTGTCATGCCATTGTCCATTCCCTGTATATAGACTGTTGTCATACCATTCCCTGTGTATAGACTGTTGTCATACCATTGTCCATTCCCTGTGTATAGACTGTTGTCATACCATTGTCCATTCCCTGTGTATAGACTGTTGTCATACCATTGTCCATTCCCTGTATATAGACTGTTGTCATACCATTGTCCATTCCCTGTGTATAGACTGTTGTCATACCATTGTCCATTCCCTGTATATAGAGTGTTGTCATACCATTGTCCATTCCCTGTATATAGACTGTTGTCATACCATTGTCCATTCCCTGTATATAGACTGTTGTCATGCCATTGTCCATTCCCTGTATATAGACTGTTGTCATACCATTCCCTGTGTATAGACTGTTGTCATACCATTGTCCATTCCCTGTGTATAGACTGTTGTCATACCATTGTCCATTCCCTGTATATAGACTGTTGTCATGCCATTGTCCATTCCCTGTATATAGACTGTTGTCATACCATTCCCTGTGTATAGACTGTTGTCATACCATTGTCCATTCCCTGTATATAGACTGCTGTCATACCATTGTCCATTCCCTGTGTATAGACTGTTGTCATACCATTGTCCATTCCCTGTGTATAGACTGTTGTCATACCATTGTCTATTCCCTGTGTATAGACTGTTGTCATACCATTCCCTGTGTATAGACTGTTGTCATACCATTGTCCATTCCCTGTGTATAGACTGTTGTCATACCATTGTCCATTCCCTGTGTATAGACTGTTGTCATACCATTGTCCATTCCCTGTATATAGAGTGTTGTCATACCATTGTCCATTCCCTGTATATAGACTGTTGTCATACCATTGTCCATTCCCTGTATATAGAGTGTTGTCATACCATTGTCCATTCCCTGTATATAGAGTGTTGTCATACCATTGTCCATTCCCTGTGTATAGACTGTTGTCATACCATTCCCTGTGTATAGACTGTTGTCATACCATTGTCCATTCCCTGTGTATAGACTGTTGTCATACCATTGTCCATTCCCTGTGTATAGACTGTTGTCATACCATTGTCCATTCCCTGTGTATAGACTGTTGTCATATCATTGTCCATTCCCTGTGTATAGACTGTTGTCATACCATTGTCCATTCCCTGTATATAGAGTGTTGTCATACCATTGTCCATTCCCTGTATATAGAGTGTTGTCATACCATTGTCCATTCCCTGTGTATAGACTGTTGTCATACCATTGTCTATTCCCTGTGTATAGACTGTTGTCATACCATTGTCCATTCCCTGTGTATAGACTGTTGTCATACCATTGTCTATTCTCTGTATATAGACTGTTGTCATACCATTGTCCATTCCCTGTATATAGACTGCTGTCATACCATTGTCCATTCCCTGTGTATAGACTGTTGTCATACCATTGTCCATTCTCTGTATATAGACTGTTGTCATACCATTGTCCATTCCCTGTATATAGAGTGTTGTCATACCATTGTCCATTCCCTGTATATAGAGTGTTGTCATACCATTGTCCATTCCCTGTGTATAGACTGTTGTCATACCATTGTCCATTCCCTGTGTATAGACTGTTGTCATACCATTGTCCATTCCCTGTGTATAGACTGTTGTCATATCATTGTCCATTCCCTGTGTATAGACTGTTGTCATACCATTGTCCATTCCCTGTATATAGAGTGTTGTCATACCATTGTCCATTCCCTGTATATAGAGTGTTGTCATACCATTGTCCATTCCCTGTATATAGACTGTTGTCATACCATTGTCCATTCCCTGTATATAGACTGTTGTCATACCATTGTCCATTCCCTGTATATAGACTGCTGTCGTACCATTGTCTATTCCCTGTGTATAGACTGTTGTCATACCATTGTCCATTCCCTGTGTATAGACTGTTGTCATACCATTGTCCATTCCCTGTGTATAGACTGTTGTCATACCATTGTCCATTCCCTGTATATAGACTGTTGTCATACCATTGTCCATTCCCTGTATATAGACTGTTGTCATACCATTGTCCATTCCCTGTATATAGACTGCTGTCGTACCATTGTCTATTCCCTGTGTATAGACTGTTGTCATACCATTGTCTATTCCCTGTGTATAGACTGTTGTCATACCATTGTCCATTCCCTGTATATAGACTGTTGTCATACCATTGTCCATTCCCTGTATATAGACTGCTGTCATACCATTGTCCATTCCCTGTTTATAGACTGTTGTCATACCATTGTCCATTCTCTGTATATAGACTGTTGTCATACCATTGTCCATTCCCTGTGTATAGACTGTTGTCATACCATTGTCCATTCTCTGTATATAGACTGTTGTCATACCATTGTCCATTCCCTGTATATAGACTGCTGTCATACCATTGTCCATTCCCTGTTTATAGACTGTTGTCATACCATTGTCCATTCTCTGTATATAGACTGTTGTCATACCATTGTCCATTCCCTGTATATAGACTGTTGTCATACCATTGTCCATTCCCTGTATATAGACTGTTGTCATACCATTGTCCATTCCCTGTATATAGTGCTGTCATACCATTGTCCATTCCCTGTATATAGTGTTGTCATACCATTGTCCATTCTCTGTATATAGACTGTTGTCATACCATTGTCCATTCCCTGTATATAGTGTTGTCATACCATTGTCCATTCCCTGTATATAGTGTTGTCATACCATTGTCCATTCCCTGTATATAGTGTTGTCATACCATTGTCCATTCCCTGTATATAGTGTTGTCATACCATTGTCCATTCCCTGTATATAGACTGTTGTCATACCATTGTCCATTCTCTGTATATAGACTGTTGTCATACCATTGTCCATTCCCTGTATATAGACTGTTGTCATACCATTGTCCATTCTCTGTATATAGACTGTTGTCATACCATTGTCCATTCCCTGTTTATAGACTGTTGTCATACCATTGTCCATTCCCTGTATATAGACTGTTGTCATACCATTGTCCATTCTCTGTATATAGACTGTTGTCATACCATTGTCCATTCCCTGTATATAGAGTGTTGTCATACCATTGTCCATTCCCTGTATATAGTGTTGTCATACCATTGTCCATTCCCTGTATATAGTGTTGTCATACCATTGTCCATTCCCTGTATATAGTGCTGTCATACCATTGTCCATTCCCTGTATATAGTGTTGTCATACCATTGTCCATTCTCTGTTTATAGACTGTTGTCATACCATTGTCTATTCCCTGTTTATAGACTGTTGTCATACCATTGTCCATTCCCTGTGTATAGACTGTTGTCATACCATTGTCCATTCCCTGTATATAGTGCTGTCATACCATTGTCCATTCCCTGTATATAGACTGCTGTCATACCATTGTCTATTCCCTGTGTATAGACTGCTGTCATACCATTGTCTATTCCCTGTGTATAGACTGTTGTCATACCATTGTCTATTCCCTGTTTATAGACTGTCGTCATACCATTGTCCATTCCCAGTGTAACATTGTGTTAATTATTGGTAGTCTTGCTTGTATGTACTAATTAAACTAGATCAGCGGTAGCCAACTGGTGGTACGCAGAAAATTGTTGACATTATTTGCAATTTTTATTGCTAATAAAACAAAAATAATATTCGGTTAAAGTATATCTTATAACACACCTAAAGATGTTTCTCCTCAGTAAATAACGAACATCCATAAAGTACCAGTAATGCACTGGGTAATTTGCTGGCCTTGTGCCTAAAGTAGAAACAATTATTATATATATATGTGTCATCTATCGACAATATGACACACGTACACTTCAGTATTGTTTAATAAAATGGAAGTTCTCTGATCATTATTTTACAAATGTTTTTTTTTTTTTTTTTTAAATTCATATTAGTGGACCACAGGGTTTAAAATAATGAATTTAGTGGTCTGCGAGGTCAGAAAGGTTGGCAGCAGCTGAACTCGAGAGTATCTAACTATACTAAACCATGGATTGAACTGTTGACCAGCAGATAAACTTGATCCCTTAACACAACCATTGATTATATCAATTATATTGGTTATATCGATTATATTAGTTATATTGATTGTATTGGATATTGATTATATTGGTTATTGATTGTATTGACCCATTGATGGAAATTAAGATAGAAAGACTATTAAACTTAACCCTCTAGCATTTAAACCAGCTGTATCCGGTCAGAATTCTCTCACCTCTTTCTGTTCAAACTGACTGTAACTTGCTACTCATACTTATATTAAGGTATTGTTCTCAAAATAAATAATATCAAAATCTCAAAGATTCAATATTATGTGAGATATTATTTGAGATAAACCCTTTAATGTGAAAATACAATATTATATATAGAGAAATGTAAATGCTAAAGGGTTAAGACATAAACAAGTGACATTTAAAGCTCCTTATTTCCATCACACAGTTTTCCCACGAGATACTAACATAATTAATATATGTGTTGGTTACATATTAAGGGAACTTTCTGATGGTTGTGAGTTCAATCCCTAGGTTTATATATATATATATATAAAACGAAGGAAGTGTGGTAAGGAACCAGATAGACCATAAGGCACCAGAGTACTCAGTACTTAGGGTAGTAGAGTGGGTAATATGAAAATGTTTAACCCCGACAGCAGAGCTCAAGCCGTTTTGACGGCTATTTCTAGACTGAAATAGCTATTGAAATGGCTTGAGCTCTGCCGTCGGGGTTAAACATTTCCATATACATATATAATAAACAACATAATATAATTATTCCATTACCCAAAGTTTCACAAAATTGGACAATTCTAACAGAAACATCAAGTTCGTTCATCAGATGAATGGATCAGATATGGAATTAAAAATCTATCATATCTTATGTCCATAACATAAACATTTCATCTGATGAACGAACTTGATGTTTCTGTTAGAATTGTCTAATTTTGTGAAACCTTAGGTAATGGAATAATTACATTGTGTTGTTTATTATATAATGAAATAGCTCTGTACAATACATAGAGCACACTTCTTTCCTTTACCTTTTCTACAGAAATACTTAACACACAGACACGCACACATATATCATCATCATCATCATCATTTCATTTTACGTCCACTTTTCCCTGCTTGCTAGGGTGGGACGGGAACTGATTCTGGCTTGATTTCTACAGCTGGATGCCCTTCCTAACACCAACCTCATTTACAGTGAGTGCTGGGTGCTTTTTTGCCGTGGCACCTCCACAACCACTTTGCAGTGGAATGATAGGAACCCCAGTCCCTATCATCTCATTTCTACAGCTGAGTAAACTGGAGCAATGTGAAATAAAGTATCTTGCTCAAGGAAACAACACATCACCCGGTCTGAGAATTGAACTCACAACCTTTCGATTGCAAGGCCAATGCTCTAACCACTAAGCTATGTGCCTCCAGTGTACATACATACTCACTCTGTTTTAAGCAGAACAAGCAAGTGGCATTAAATAAATAAGTAACTAATTGACTCATCATTATCATCATCACTATCATCACCACCATCATCATCGTTGTCACCGTCTGGTTTAATGTCTTCTTTACTAATACAACGATATCTTGGACATAGATGCAATAATAACCATCTATCCCAGGGGTTTGCATTAAGGGCTAGGTTTGAAATACTGATGTATTTGTACCAAATTCAAGTGTACACCTGAAGGTGGGAGTATTAACAGGTAAAATATTGTGATTATAAACCCAAGATGAGGACACTATTCAGTTAGTTATAATGAAGGTTTACAATATTGCAAATGTTTTTAAAATGTTTTGTATTTTTTTTCATCCTCCACGACCACATTTTAGGCATGTTATTAGTCATTTCTTTCATATATATATATATATATATATACACACACACATATCTGTGTATATATATATATATATATATATATATATATATATATATATATATATATACACATAATTATATTTATATATATATATATATACACATAATTATATTTATATATATATGTATATATATACACATAATTATATTTATATATATATATATATATATATATACATGCATATCTGTATATATATATATATACATACAATACACTCTGAAATTGCCATGCTGTTCATCATACACTGACTGCTGGCTTGACGTGACAGAGTTTCTAGGTTGTTGTTGTTGTTGTTGTTGTTGTTGTTGTTGTTGAATGCATCTCTTTACCTGGCATGTGCTCAGTCATTGGTTTGGTGTTGTTTTGTTTTTCTTAATTTTTGAATGATTTAATGAGCTCCATTAATTAAGACAAACCGATAACCTTTGTTTTGTTTCAGAAATTTCTACTAAATAATAATACTACTACTACTACTACTATTACACTGTGACTATTATACTTTTTGTAAAGCATCTTTAATGAAACAAACAATTAAGATTTTGCAGATGAAGGCACCATGCAAGGGTTTCCACCAAAATTGATGAACACATGGAAACATATTTTTTTTTAGAATGAAACAAACCAAAAACAGCGCATTCACCGTTATCATTATCATCCTCATTATCCTGTTAACATCCGTATCCATGTTTTTCCATGCTTGCATGGATTGGACGTTAAGTTACAGTGGTCGTGTAGGTGTGACGACAAATAGCACATAGTCCACAGTGTAAAGTGGTCGTGTAGGAGACACAGCAAAAAGCACCCAGCACGCACTGTAAAGTGGTCATGTAGGAGACACGGCAAAAAGCACCCAGCACGCACTATAAAGTGGTCGTGTAGGAGACACGGCAAAAAGCATCCAGCACGCATTGTAAAGTGGTCGTGTAGGAGACATGGCAAAAAGCACCCAGTACGCACTGTAAAGTGGTTGTGTAGGAGACATAGGAAAAAGAACCCAGCACGCACTGTAAATTGGTCGTGTAGGAGACACGGCAAAAAGCACCCAGCACGCACTGTAAAGTGGTCGTGTAGGAGACACGGCAAAAAGCACCCAGTACGCACTGTAAAGTGGTTGTGTAGGAGACATAGGAAAAAGAACCCAGCACGCACTGTAAATTGGTCGTGTAGGAGACACGTCAAAAAGCACCCAGCACGCACTGTAAAGTGATTGTGTAGGAGACATGGCAAAAATCACCCAGCACTCACTGTAAAGTGGTCATGTAGGAGACATGACAAAAAGCACCCAGCAGGCACTGTAAAGTGGTCGTGTAGGAGACATGACAAAAAGCACCCAGCACACACTGTAAAGTGGTCGTGTAGGAGACATGACAAAAAGCACCCAGCAGGCACTGTAAAGTGTTTGTGTAGAAGACATGGCAAAAAGCACCCAGCATGCACTGTAAAGTGGTCGTGTAGGAGACACGGCAAAAAGCACCCAGTACGCACTGTAAAGTGGTTGTGTAGGAGACATGGGAAAAAGAACCCAGCACGCACTGTAAATTGGTCGTGTAGGAGATACGGCAAAAAGCACCCAGCACGTACTGTAAAGTGGTCATGTAGGAGACACGGCAAAAAGCACCCAGCACGCACTATAAAGTGGTTGTGTAGGAGACATGGCAAAAATCACCCAGCACTCACTGTAAAATGGTCGTGTAGGAGACATGACAAAAAGCACCCAGCACACACTGTAAAGTGGTCGTGTAGGAGACATGACAAAAAGCACCCAGCAGGCACTGTAAAGTGGTTGTGTAGGAGACACGGCAAAAAGCACCTGGCATGCACTGTAAAGTGGTTGTGTAAAAATACGGAAAAAAGCACTTAGCACGCACTGTAAAGTGGTTGTGTAGGTGTCATGACAAAAAGCACCCAGCACACACTGTAAGGTGGTTGTGTAGGTGTCATGACAAAAAGCACCCAGCACACACTGTAAAGTGGTTGTGTAAGTGTCATGACAAAAAGCACCCAGCACACACTGTAAAGTGATTGTGTAGGAAATACGGCAAAAAGCACCCAGCATGCACTGTAAAGTGGTTGTGTAGGAAATACGGCAAAAAGCACCCAGCATGCACTGTACAGTGGTTGTGTAGGAGACACGCCAAAAAGCACCCAGCATGCACTGTAAAGTGGTCGAGTAGGAGACACGGCAAAAAGCACCCAGCTGGCACTGTAAAGTGGTCATGTAAGAAATACGATAAAAAGCACCCAGCACGCACTGTAAAGTGGTCGTGTAGGAGATACGGAAAAAAGCACCCAGCACGCACTGTAAAGTGGTCGTGTAGGAGACACGACAAAAAGCACCCAGCATGCACTGTAAAGTGGTTGTGTAAGAAATACGGCAAAAAGCACCCAGCACGCACTGTAAAGTGGTTGAGTAGGAGACACAGCAAAAAACACCCAGCATGCACTGTAAAGTGGTTGTGAAGTAGATACGGAAAAAAGCACTTAGCACGCACTGTAAAGTGGTTGTGTAGGTGTCATGACAAAAAGCACCCAGCACACACTGTAAAGTGGTTGTGTACGTGTCATGACAAAAAGCACCCAGCACACACTGTAAAGTGATTGTGTAGGAAATACGGCAAAAAGCACCCAGCATGCACTGTAAAATGGTTGTGTAGGAAATACGGCAAAAAGCACCCAGCACACACTGTAAGGTGGTTGTGTAGGGGACATGCCAAAAAGCACCCAGCATGCACTGTAAAGTGGTCGAGTAGGAGACACGGTAAAAAGCACCCAGCAAGCACTGTAAAGTGGTCGTGTAGGAGACATGGCAAAAAGCACCCAGCAGGCACTGTAAAGTGGTTGTGTAAAAAATATGGCAAAAAGCACCCAGCAAGCACTGTAAAGTGGTCGTGTAGGAGACACGGCAAAAAGCACCCAGCTGGCACTGTAAAGTGGTCATGTAAGAAATACGGCAAAAAGCACCCTGCATGCACTGTAAAGTGGTCGTGTAGGAGACACGACAAAAAGCACCCAGCAAGCACTGTAAAGTGGTTGTGAAGGAGATACGGAAAAAAGCACTTAGCACGCACTGTAAAGTGGTTGTGTAGGTGTCATGACAAAAAGCACCCAGCGTGCACTGTAAAGTGGTTGTGTAGGAGACACGCCAAAAAGCACCCAGCATGCACTGTAAAGTGGTCGTGTAGGAGACACGGCAAAAAGCACCCAGCATGCACTGTAAAGTGGTCGTGTTGGAGACACGGCAAAAAGCACCCAGCAGGCACTGTAAAGTGGTCGTGTAAGAAATATGGCAAAAAGCACCCAGCACGCACTGTAAAGTGGTCGTGTAGGAGACATGGCATAAAGCACCCAGCATGCACTGTATAGTGGTCGTGTAGAAGACACGACAAAAAGCACGCAGCATGCACTGTAAAGTGGTTGTGTAGGAGACACGACAAAAATCACCCAGCACGCACTGTAAAGTGATTGTGTAGGAAATACGGCAAAAAGCACCCAGCATGCACTGTAAAGTGGTCGTGTAGGAGACACGACAAAAATCACCCAGCACGCACTGTAAAGTGATTGTGTAGGAAATACGGCAAAAAGCACCCAGCACGCACTGTAAAGTGGTCGAGTAGGAGACACGCCAAAAAGCACCCAGCACGCACTGTAAAGTGGTCGAGTAGGAGACACAGCAAAAAGCACCCAGCAGGTACTGTAAAGTGGTCGTGTAGGAGACATGGTAAAAAGCACTCAGCACGCACTGTAAAGTAGTTGTGTAGGAGACACGGCAAAAAGCACTTAGCACGCACTGTAAAGTGGTTGTGTAGGTGTCATGACAAAAAGCACCCAGCAGGTACTGTAAAGTGGTCATGTAGGAGACATGGTAAAAAGCACTCAGCACGCACTGTAAAGTGTTTGTGTAGGAGACACGGCGAAAATCACCCAGCACGCACTGTAAAGTGGTTGTGTAGGAGATACGGCAAAAAGCACCCAGCACGCACTGTAAAGTGGTCGAGTAGGAGACACGGCAAAAAGCACCCAGCACGCACTGTAAAGTGGTCGAGTAGGAGACATGGCAAAAAGCACCCAGCACACACTGTAAAGTGGTCGAGTAGGAGACATGGCAAAAAGCACCCAGCACGCACTGTAAAGTGGTCGAGTAGGAGATACGGAAAAAAGCACCCAGCACGCACTGTAAAGTGGTCGAGTAGGAGACACGGCAAGAAGCACCCAGCAAGCACTGTAAAGTGGTCGAGTAGGAGATACGGAAAAAAGCACCCAGCACGCACTGTAAAGTGGTCGAGTAGGAGACACGGCAAGAAGCACCCAGCAAGCACTGTAAAGTGGTCGAGTAGGAGATACGGAAAAAAGCACCCAGCACGCACTGTAAAGTGGTCGAGTAGGAGACACGGCAAGAAGCACCCAGCAAGCACTGTAAAGTGGTCGAGTAGGAGATACGGAAAAAAGCACCCAGCACGCACTGTAAAGTGGTCGAGTAGGAGACACGGCAAGAAGCACCCAGCAAGCACTGTAAAGTGGTCGTGTAGAAGACACGGCGAAAATCACCCAGCACACTGTAAAGTGTTTGTGTAGAAGACATGGCAAAAATCACCCAGCACGCACTGTAAAGTGGTTGTGTAGGAGATACGGCAAAAAGCACCCAGCACGCACTGTAAAGTGGTCGAGTAGGAGACACGGCAAGAAGCACCCAGCATGCACTGTAAAGTGGTCGTGTAGGAGACACGGCAAAAAGCACCCAGCATGCACTGTAAAGTGGTTGTGTAGGAGACACGGCAAGAAGCACCCAGCACGCACTGTAAAGTGGTCGTGTAGGAGACACGGCAAAAAGCACCCAGCACGCACTGTAAAGTGGTTGTGTAGGAGACACGGCAAAAAGCACCCAGCACGCACTGTAAAGTGGTCGTGTAAGAAATACGGCAAAACGCACCCAGCATGCACTGTAAAGTGGTCGAGTAGGAGATATGGCAAGACATGGTCACCTGACCCAACTTTCTCTAATAGGACAAACCCGTCTAACCCATGCTAGCGTGCAATAGACATCAAATGATGATGAAGACCATTTTTGCTCCTATCTGTCCACAAAACACTCAGCGAACATCCTAAACCAAACACCAACATGCACTCATGATTCTTGAACCACCCTCTAAATTCGGCAGACTGCCCACCTTTCCAAACGTGGCTAACCGAACAGAAACTGCAACAGCCACATAATGGGAAGAGAGATGTTATCAGCCTACAGCTGTCATATTACGTAGTTTCTATATAATAAAGCTAATATTATCTGTAATTCAATCCAGCCATTGGGAAACTATACCGGGAGAGAGGTTCGTGTCAAATTAGTTTGGTATCTTGTACAAGAAGACAGCATAATACACCATACTCTGTGTTTTAAGTAACAGGCATCAATAACATTGCTAACACTATTACTACTGATGCTGTACAACAGATTTCTGTATACTGACTCTTATTTTACCACATATGAGGCTTGATGATACAACAATCAACCATTACTACTGATGTTAGACATTAGATTTGGTGTGCAAACAAGAGGATTGTGTAAATGAGAGATTGATAGGTTTCACTCAAACTATAGTTTTCACCATAATTTACAATCTGGGTATATCTTGATTATTTTCCAAGATATTTAGTCACTAATGGAGAGATTGAATCTCCAATAAAACACCAAACTTTGTTTTATATTTCAGTTTTATTTTTTGCATAATTAATAATCTTTAATTATTTATTCATTAATTTTATAAAAATATTAGTAATAACTGCATAATTATGCCATTATTTTTCAGCTTTATAATGGTGGATTGGCAGTATCGGTAGAGGGTCGGACGATATGCTTTGACGCATAGAGTTACGGATCTTTCCATTCTGAGTTCAAATCCCGCCGAGGTCAACTTTGCCTTTCATCCTGACGGGGTCGATAAAATAAAGTACCAGTAATGTACTGGATAATTGCTGGCCTTGTGCCAAAAGTAGAAACAATTATTTTTCAGCTTTATAATGGATTGTTATAGTTGTTTTCTTGACTGGTGGATTGTGTAAAATGACAGACTTTGTGGTATTTAGCACTGTAGGGAGTTCAACCCACTCAACTCTATACCTTTGCTACCAAATGTATGGATTTCTATTAATGTAAACAATTTTTAACCCATGCTAGCATGGAAAATGGATGTTAAATGATGAAGATGATGATGATGATAAATTAATATTCTTCTTTGCCCACTTATTCCTGAGAGGGTCACAGGGGCAGGGACTTCAAACATTCCTTCCAGTCAGAAGCAACCATCTCCATTTGATCTAGCTGGATCTCCAAATGAGACCAATCAAGCTCATGGATTTTATCTAAACATCTTACTCAGTGTCTACCCCTGGATCTTCTGCCTGTTGGTTTTGCCTGTAAAATCCATCCAGTGATACTATAGGCATATGGTTAGAATGTTTTAGGATAGAATCACTGGACAGATGATAAATTAATATTAAGTTTTAATGTTAGAGATTTTTTAAAACTTCAATCACTCAAGGTGAACCATGTATCGGCTCATAGAAAGTTATTTTCCAAGCCACAGGCTTAAGCAAGTTTTTTTTTTTTTTAATGAACTACCAACAGTTGCCTATGCAGCAAATTCCCCATACCGAGACCACCAATGTTACCCAACAGATAAGCAATGAGCGATACATATAGGTACCAGTGAGCTATCTCATCATATCATGGGATATCTCAGAACATAAAGAGTCTGAAAAATACTGCAAAACATTTTGTCAAACACTAATAACAATTCCACCACCATTTTGTCTTTTGTCGTTCCTGGAAGGAGGATAAAAGACAGTTAACTTCAGCAGGATTTAATCCTTTAGCCGTTACATTACTCTATATATACTATTGTATTTTCATGGTAAAGGCTTTATCTCACATAATATCGAAGCTATGAGATTTTTATGTTATTTATTTTGAGAACAATACCTTAATATCAGTATGAGCGGCCAGTTACAGCCCGTTTGAACAGAAAGAGGTGAGAGAATGCTGGCCAGATACGGCTAAAGGGCCAGAACAAATATCTCAAGGAATTTTGTCTGATGTTCTAATGGTTCAGTCAATGCACCATCTTAGATATCAGCCCTGAAATTATCATTATTTATAATTATCATCATCAATGTTCATTTTCCATGCTTGCATGAGTTAGACATGTCTTACGTTGAGAGATGGGTCAGGCCAGGAGACCGAGTCTTGCTCATACAGATCTGTATTATTATTATTATTATTATTATTATTATCAATAATATAATTTTTGTATCATTGTATATATTTTAAACATTGATTTTTTTCCTCCCATGGCATTTCATGTGTTTTCTTCTTCTTCTCTCCATCTGTAGGCAATGTTCTGAATGTGCCAGCTCTAGTAGTGATGTTTCTGAAGAAACGGGAGTCGATGTAGACGCTCCTCGCAAACTACGAGAGAAGATCAAAGAACCTATTAAGTTTGAACAATTACAATTAGATATAAAATCAGTAAGTATTTTCTTTTATGTTCCTTTTCATTATTAATGCTCGGTGTATTTTGTTTTCACATTGAAACGCAAGCTTACTAATGAGAAAGTTAGTTATATTACTAAATCCCTCCAAATTCCTGATTATTTTCAAAATGATAGGATGCAAGACATAAGCTTTGTGAGTTGTCATACTTTTCAAAGTTTTGGAGTGGCTTGTCTGGTTAGCTGCTGTTCCTATAACTAACCACTTATCCTAAAACTAAATGTTATCATACCAGCAGCGTTAGAGCGTCTTTGCTATACTGTATCAATTTCTAATCTGAGCTACTGCTCTCCTAGAATAGGTTATCTTCACTACAGCTTACAGGGTCCACAACCCCATATAAGTATTTAGTTGAAGTTACTGCTTTCCTTTCTGCCAGGAGCTGCAACCAGTAGATGGTATCAGCAATGAAAACATTGTTTCCTTGGTTCGATTTGAAGGGTTCCACCCTACTCGATCAGCAAATGAGTTCTGGGATCTTGTCAACCAACCTCTATGCTCTCCTACATACACCCCAAAAATAGAAAGATATATATATAGTGGTAGTAAGAAACACACAGGAGAGCTGGACAAGTGAAGGTTTTCTTTATTTATATATATATAAGGGCCAAAAGATTGTTTCTGAAGACGGTTTGATCGGACCTATACATGAAATCCGATAGTATAGTTATAAAACTGCTATAGATCAGTCAATATGTCGATATGATCAAGCCTCCGAAACGATCATAAAACAATGATATGAATAGGTAAAATAACTCGGCTTTGTTATTATTTTCATTGTTAAATTAATACCTAATATATACATATATATGAAACTCAGGCACTCTCAATTGCCATAACTTGAACATAAATACAACCTGAATTAAACGAAAGCCAAACAAACATAAACCATCCTACGCTTATATGTAATCCCAAACCTTAGACCCTGATGGCTCAAGGAAGAGTTAAATCATGTACATTCTTCTATGTCTCAACCTCCCAGGAAACCAGTCGCCTACCTCGCTCCTACTTTTGCAGTTTCTGGAGTAGTTTTTTTTTTATAGGGGTTAGCTTATTGGCCCAATGCCCAACTTTCCTTTTCTTAAACCAGCCACTAACCCACATCAATTACTGGTATGGAAATGACAGCTGTCATCAGAATGTGTCTGTCATATTATATAACTAGCAAATTTACCCAAGAATATTCAGCTAGGAAGTAAATTGAATGGAAAATCCCATAATGATTTAGTTTTTATGGGTTTGCTGACACAGGCATGTGACTTAGAAGAAAATTGATGCTCGCTTAAGAGCCTTGTAGTGCAGAGAATAAACACCTACAATTTTGTCGCGAGTGACAAAATAATGTGCAAGCTACAGCTGAAAAGTTGTAAGTCCCATAAGGATTTTGTTTTCATTTCAACTTTAGGAAAAAATAATTTTGCTATCGATTTTTTATTGCGCAACTTGGGTTGATTTAAACATTTTTTGTGATGTGATCATCTTAGCGACAGTTGCAACATGCACAGAAAATTTAGTCAAATTCGGTTGGGAATTGTAAAAGCCTTAGCTGTCCAGACACACATCCTTGCTTTTATATAATTGAGTTTTTAAATGAAGGCATATGGCTTAGAGTATTGGCCTTGCAATCGAAAGGCTGTGAGTTCAATTCTCAGACCGGGTGATGTGTTGTTTCCTTGAGCAAGGCACTTTATTTCACATTGCTCCAGCTGTAGAAATGAGATGATAGGGACTGGGGTCCATATCATTCCACGGCAAAAAAAAGCACCCACTGTAAATAAGGTTGGTGTTAGGAAGGGCATCCAGCCAAAATCAGTTGCCGTCCCACCCTTGCAAGCAGGGAAAAAGCGGACATAAAATGAAATAAGTTAGTGGTGGTTGTTAAAATTGTATTCCATTCTTACTAACTTTATCCCTTTAACATTACTCTATATTTACTATTGTATTTTCATGGTAAACCCTTCATTTCTCGTAGATTCGATATTATTTCAAAACTATGAGCAGCCGGCTAGGATCGGTTTAAACGCTATAGTGAGGCAAACAGAATTATATATAAAACACTAATACACACTTGGTATCAGACAGCTTCGCAAAGCTGCAATGTTTATCATTCCATTTATTTCTATAACTAATAAGAGCTTCATAACTTAATTTTAAATAAGTGCTATCAAATATCTGAGAGATTGTTAGCTTTATTTTAACCAGCCAGAATTCTCTCACCTCATACTGATGTTAAGGTATTGTTCTCAAAACCTCAGATTCCATATTATGCGAGATAAAGCCTTTACCACAAAGATATAATAGTATATGACCTTGTCTTGCTCATACCAGAATCAGTTCCCGTATGAGCAAGACAACCCATGCTAACATGGAAGAACGGACGTAAAACGGTGATGATAGAGTAATGTAAACCTCTATCATTTTATTCACAGAAACAGCTACAATTTGAAGGGAGGGGAAAAATTATTAAATTGACCCCAGTGGGTTACTAGTGTTTTATATTTTATCAACCTAACCTCAGCAGCATTTGAACATAAAAGGCCATAAAATTTACTTCAACATACAAATTATTTCAATTCTCTTGGACAACTTCTCTTCAGATATTTGTTTTCTACATTTTATTTTTTTAACTTTTCCTGTAACAGGAAAAACGTCTGCGGAATCGGTCAAATTCTAAACAGAAAAAAGGAAAGAAACGAAAGTCTATGAAGCTAGAAAAAGTTGGCAAACGAGAAGAGAATGAAGATTCTGAGGAAGTGATGGAACTGTGATTCAGTTTTGAATTTGTTGTACAAGCTACAATACCTGGTACTAAATTGACAACTTACCAACACTATGTGGTGCTAGCTGTACAAAATTAACTGACAACTTACCAACACTAGTGACTGGAAATTTTTCTTCGATAAAAAAAAAAAAAATTTTACTATGAATATTAGTTTTCAATTAACATTTAAATGAAGATTAATTTTCTGAAAATGAAATGTGTATTTATTGTTGTATGGAGTGTTTTGTTCAGTTCTTGGTTCAAATTAAAAGGATCAGCTATGGTTTATCAAGTTCAGTTGATCACCAGTGCCCTACAAAGTAATTATGTTTTCGTATCATTGATAAACATTTTCTCTATTTATTTCTCAGGAGTTTAAAGGTCCTTAACCCTTTAGCATTTAAACCGGCCACTCATATTGATAAGGTATCAATATCTGAGATAAAGCCTTTGCTGTGAAAATATAGAGTAATGTAAATGCTAAAGGGTTAAATAACCTTTGGACGGCTATAAATTAATTCATTGATTATGCTGGTGGTCAACAGAATTATGCAAAGGTAGTAAGGTGGCTTATAAAATGTTTAAAGGTTTTCTTTTTGCAAGCTAGCATGGGTTGGCTAAAGATCTGTAATACAGCATTAAGTTTGATTGAACTATTTTATGATGAAAAGGTGTTTAACACATAGAAACCAAGCCTAAAACAGTTTCCTGATCGGACAACTCATCTAACCCTCCCATGCTACTGTGATCTTAAGTTTTGTTCAAGCTATCCCTTACCCTACTTATTGATCATGTCACATTATACAGCCAACTCCTTCCATTCCACCTCTAGTGACTGAAAGGCAGCATCCATCATTTTTTTAAGCTTCCCGAAGCCTAGCCCAAGCGTACTACTAGGAGTGGGCAACAAATACCATACTGTTTATGCAAGAACCTTTGCTTCAAACACCATATAACTAAGTCTTTTGAAAATAAGTTAATCATCGAATGACGCTGAAACATAATTCATTCATGATCGTTTGGGTGAGGCATGGTCTCCCGACCATACGGAAGTGTTATTTATTAGATCTAGTTGGTATATAACATTACCTTTTATTCCTAATAATTTAAAAGGTGAGGTAAACAGGTTATAACTACATCGGAGTAGTAATGTTTTATATCACATACCAGTGATCTCTACCATCACTAAACTTGGATTAAAAGTTTGCCAATCTAAAGAAGTGAAGGCATAGAAACTAAAAGATCTAGCTGTTCAGATTTCTACATCCATAAGAATACAAAATTAAATTTATTTGTGATGATGTACTGACCACCTGAAAGTAAAAGATGAGCTATGGAGCAACACATGACATTGATACTACTAATCTTGGAAAGGCACGAACAGTAAAATACCCTCCCAGCCCACAAATATACGATACTCTAGTGATTAGTCAAACAAATCTTCCTCTGAACTAATAATCCCATGTCTAAGAAATATATGCTGAAAGCAGAATGGCTTTATATTTCACTAGAAATATGGTAACAAAAGGATTAAATTAAAATCCAAAATTCATTTATCATGTGAATGATAATGTAAGATTTCAATACGGTAGTTAGTCTTGTTACATTCTATGTATCAAAGATAAAATTTAGTAAAATCTTTCATTTAAGTAATGTTTACAGTTCATTCTTGGCAGCCATAAAGTAAAAACAATTGAACAAAAAAAAAAAAAAAAGTCAATATTTCTACAGTAAATTCTAAGAAGCAACAGGTTACTACTATTCAACTGTTAGGAGGTATACTAAAAATCTATACTTGAGGACCAAGTGCAATATGTCTATTGTTTGTGTCAGCCATTTAAGACTACTAAGATGGAGATGAGGGGAAACTAAGAAGTGCTGTACAAGGTAACATCCAAGTAGATCTGTGCTAACCCTTTAGCATTTAAACCGGCCCGAATTCTGTCACTAATGTTAAAATATTCTCAAAATTTCATAGATTCAATATTATGTGAGGTAAAGCCTTTACTCTATATTTTCATGGTAATGTAAGTGCTAAAGGATTAAGACAGATGATGGTAATGAGTGTCGAAAAATTAAGAACTATGACAGTAAAACCGTCTATAAGGTATTTTAAAAATCAGAAAAAGGATGTGGCTTGTTACATTTTCCTCTAAGACAGAGTTGTGAAATAATTGGTTTCACAGAACATACACCAATTTTCAAATGTCCATCTTTTTTTTTGGGGGGGGGGGGGGGGGGTAAGAAAACGAAGAATGTTACTTTAATTGGATTAAATTTGTGTAAATAAGTTAAAAAAAAAAAAAAAAAAAAAAAAAGGTCTACGAGAATTAAGTATAACAAATGAAATTAAATTGATCATTCAAAAACAAACAAAAAATGTCCAAGAGGATTTAAAATATGACATGAAATGGTTGAAATTAAAGTGATCATTCAAAAAACAAACAAACGAAAAAAAAAAAAGGAAACATGTTTGAGCTTTGACAAACTTAACCTTCCAAGAAATTTTATTTAAAAAGGGGGAGGGGATGAAAATACTCCATGGTTTGACAAAATATACAAGTCTGCAGTTAATTATGGAAAAATACAAGGAGTCATAACATCTGGTGAAATAGTTACAATTGAATATGGCACTATTGGGGATGAAAGTGTTGCTGTATTTAAGCAGCAGAATTGGGGGGTGGGGGGTAAATAAAATTAAGGGGAAGAAAAAAAAAATGAAATATAGCACAATGAGAAAAAAAAAAAAAAAAAAAATCAAACAATTTATTTCAAATTTCAGCAAAAGTATGACAAAGGTGAGAAATGATATCGAAGTTCTGCTGCCTATCTTTGTCGTGTATATTTATATATATTGTAGATCCCACCCAAACTCCTACTTAGGTTTTTTTTTTCTTTTTTTTTTTTCTCAAAGTCTCCTCATCCAAGTTCACACTTGCTGAAAATTCCAAGTCCAAGATTAGACCTTGATAACAGGTCATTTTTTTAAACATAACTGGGAAGTAAGAAGAATTAAATGTCAGCCAACTTCCCAGACCAGGCCAATGCTCTAGCTACATTGGAGATATTCACAGAAAGGAGTTCACAAGTGCCTTTAACCAGGCTTTTTGCACAAATGGTAATAATATATGCTAGATGATGATTGGATCCAGATGAGATATTCACAACAGAAAAGATACAGTGGCACTTAGGAGGTGGAAACAACTGACATATAACTGCCATCAACAGATTTTCACATTTCAGCAGTTTTATACAGGAAGATAAAAAGATGCTTTTTAAAATGAAGAGAAAAAAAATTTACAAAAAGAAAGGAAAAAAAAACAAAAAAAAAACTTTCATACAAAATTTTCAATAAGCATTTACAAAAGTCACAAATAGAAACCATTTTTAAAATGTTATGGCAAGAAAAAAAAAAAAAAAAAAAAAAAAAAAAAAGGCTTGTGTAAACTGGAATTTTTATAAGTTATAATCTAATCAAAAAAGAAATAACTATAAAAATTCCAGTAAGTCAAGAGAAGAAAAAAAAAATAAAAGTAAAGTAAACTCAGTCAGTAATGACCAAGTCAGAAATATTTATTGCTTTTAACCAGAACATGGCCAAAAGTTAGTTTAGTAGTTCCAATGGAGAATTTTCAAGTATATTACAAAAACAAAAAAAATGGTGGGGGGTCAGGATAGAAACATTACAGTGGTAGCTGAAAGCATGGCCCAGTAGAAATACTATTATTTATCTCTCAAGAATTTATAAACTATGTTTTTACTACAAGAATAAAACATAAAATGGATTCACTGTACAGAAGGAAAATTAACAAAAGACAATTAGTCTTAAAAAGAAAATTAGTGTTTTTTTTTTTTTTATAAGTCTATTAAAAATATTGATTATTTTTATAGTACAAGATAAATGAAGAACGTTAAAATAAATTATCTATGTATATAAAAAAAAAAAGGAAGGAAAACAATTAAGATGTTAGTTGAAAAAGCCTGATTAAATATCAGAACAGTAATAGTTTGATCCAAGAATTTATCCAGTGTTAGTGGATGGTAACACCCCATACAGTTTTGAAGATTAGGTAAAGCCCAATCTTCTTTGAGAAAAATGTTGTTGGTGCAACATGGCCATGGACCTAAATTCTTTAATGTCTTTGGTGTTTTGGGGAGAAAGGGAGAGGGGCGTCTTGTTATTAATGTACATCTGTTGCATCTTGTTCCCGAATATTGGGGGCCTGCTTGGGTTGAATACAAGATCGGGCTACAGACTCAAATAATCTGAAAAAGATATTTAAAAATAATTAAAATTATACAGAGATCACATTACACACACACACAGAGATAAATAACTCTTATATACTCTAACAGATTTCTATGCATTGTAGTCTGGTGGTTGCTTAGGAAACTAGGCAGAAATGAATGGTTTTTGAGGGCTATACAAGCCATGTAGAGAGATGTAGTCAGTAAGGTGAATTAGCAAGAAAGGTAACATACTGGAAGGAGTGTGCAAGTGTGGAACACATAAATGTTGAATGTGTGTGTGTTTATTATAAATTCATATCCGTACAAACTACAAAATTGTAACCAAAGCTACAAGAAATGTGCATGTAAACACACATTCTTATAGAAAGCAACTTAATGAACATAGTGAAATAATTATATGTTTGGAACTTAGATATTAAACTAATCTTAGAATCGACAACAGGAACTATTATCAGCTAAATATAGAAAATCTCAAACAACTGGGGTGTTTAACAGACATGACTAAAATATTACTATTGATTCTAATTAAAATAATATAACAACAAAATTATTTTAGCTGTTGTATTAATCACAGAATGTTTACCAAAAAACCATACTCAAAGAAAATAGATGAGAAAAGTTAGTTTTAAACAATAGATACACTTACTTTTCTATTTCAGGAGCACAACGCACAAATTCATGAGACCAGAACTTAAATTGGGGGTTTTTGATGAGCTCAATGAAGGTTATAAGCAGACCCCATGGATGAGGGCGGTTTACTATTAGTCTTTCAAGAAGAACCCTGCAATAAATTCAATTTAAAACAGTCTTAATAGTTGAAAATTGAGAACGTCATTTTAAAATGATCTAACAAAACAACAAAAAGTACCCAGTTCAACCTGTCAGTTGCTAATTTTGGTGCCAGATAAAAAGCACCCAGTCCACCCTCTAAGGTGGTCATGCTGGTACCTTGATGAAAGAGCACCCAGTCCATCATGTAAGGTGGCCATGCTGGTACCTTGATGAAAGAGCACCCAGTCCACCCTCTAAGGTGGTCATGCTGGTACCTTGATGAAAGAGCACTCAGTCCACCCTCTAAGATGGTCATGCTGGTACCTTGATGAAAGAGCACCCAGTCCACCCTCTAAGGTGGTCATGCTGGTACCTTGATGAAAGAGCACCCAGTCCACCCCGTCAGTTGCTTATTTTGGTGCTACGATATTAAAAAAAAAAAAAAAAAAAAAAAAAAGCCCCTAGTCCACACTAATGTGGTTGGTGTTATGGAAACCATAGAAACCAAGTCAAAATAAAATTGTTTCAATTGCAGACAACAAGCAGCTTGTAGTCAATTCGACATATTTCATTCATATCGTCGATTAAAATAATTCTTTCTAATATAGGCACAAAGCCAGAAATTTGGGTACGGCTAGTTGATTAAATTGACCCAAGTACATGCCTGGTACTTTATCTTATTGACAGGAAGAATGAAAAGTAAACCTGACCATGTCTGGATATGAACTCAGATAAAAACCATACCTGGTTATTTGTTCTTGAATAGCTTCGGCATTGGCTTCAACAAAGAGATACAATAAAGTACAACTGAAATAGTGTGTATGACTGTTGGGGTAGCGTAGTTGGTTAGTTATGGCAGTGAGAAACAAGTACCGCCCTTCGGTATCAAGATCAACAGCCAAGTTCTGGAAGATGTCCATGTGTGAAGTATGAGCAATTGTTCGCATGCTTGGTTTGTAACCAGTATTATGGATATAATCTATAGCTTGTGTGCCAACGTAAAGCACGAGAGCGTTAATAAGAGAAATGTTGTACTTGGAACCAGGGTCAGTTGACTGAAAAAAAAGAAAAAAAAAAAAAAAAAAAAAAAGCTGAATTAGAAAATTTAAGAAACAAAAAGGAAAAAAAAAACAAAACAAATTCAATAAAACCCAATACATAAGTTATCCCAAATCAAAGACAGCTTTGAAGAAAATTTGTATTGAAAACATCCAAGATGACAATAGGAATGACCATTTTCTTTTAAAATGCTATATAAAATTGTTGAGTAGAAAGAATCGCTGGACAGATTTTATGGACAAAACTGACCTGCAGTTGACCCAGGGGTCAAAATGGTTGGATAACATCCATGAGCTAAGCTGGTCACGCTGGGGATCCAGCTAGAACAACTGGACACAGCTGCTTTTGATAGAACCCACTAGAAGGAGTGTTTGAGAACTCTACCTCTATGACCCTCTCAGGAATTTACTACTATTCCTTTTTATACCAATTAAAAAAATTATGGTTAATAAGTAAATATTAGCTCATTCTACAAAGATTGAAACGAAACATCAGAATATTTTCTTGGTACACTAGAAAAAAAAACCTAAATGTAAAATTCCTGTCTTAATGAAAAAAATTAAAAAGTGACCTTTACAATAAAACTGAATAAACAGGATTGTTATACAGTAACAAACTCTCGGGGAAAATAAACAGGATTGCTGTATGCTAACATACTCTCCGAAAAATAAACAGGATTGCTGTATGCTAACATACTCTCCGAAAAATAAACAGGATTGCTGTATGCTAACATACTCTCCGAAAAATAAACAGGATTGCTGTATGCTAACATACTCTCCGAAAAATAAACAGGATTGCTGTATGCTAACATACTCTCCGAAAAATAGACAGGATTGCTGTATGCTAACATACTCTCCGAAAAATAGACAGGATTGCTGTATGCTAACAAACTCTCCGAAAAATAGGATTGCTTTACAGTAACAAACTCACCAAAATATAGACAGGATTGCTATACAGTAACAAACTCAGAGAAAAATTCCCCCCAGACATGATAAACTCATTCACATATACTGATGGATATATTGTTATGTAATTCTTAAAACACTTTAAAACTCACATGGCAAGTTATGATTTGTTATAAGGGCCTTTAACCCTCTCAGATCAGGGCCCCTGTGTCTAATGTTACCCTCCACCTGGGCTCCTGAGCAAAGAAATAAATAGTTGCATACACAGCTCAAGAGTAATGATTGCAAGAAAAGTAATGGACAGAATCAACACAAGGCACAGTAAATGTGTCTACCCACCCTTCATCTAAATTTACATAATTTCCAAACCACCCCTATCAGTATCTGCTGTACGAGGGCCACACTGAATTTGTTCACCCAAATCACTACTTTCCTCACCACTTTCACAAGTTTCATTGTCCAAATCACTCACTGTTTGCATAAGGGTAAACTTGGTGAAATTCTTGCTCACTTCAGTCCATAGAATATCAATAATTCCCTCTGTAAAGAGTGCAAACCTTGCTCATTTACCAGACGAAGTACTGGGTTCATCACACGCTCATTTTATTGCAAAAAGAAACTTGCTAAGGTAAGATTCTTTTGTTATCTTAGCAATTTTAATTTTCTTTCTAGTGCATTGTTTGGTTTTCAAAATTATCTAAATTTGTGTTTCCTATTCAACAATGCTTCGAACCAACTACAACACTGTTAAAACCAACAGTAAACAGCCATAGGGGACACCGTTAACAAGGAGTTATAAACACATGTAACTACAAAGCAGCAATATGATCAGTTGTCTATTTTTAGTATTTCATCTTTTTCGACAGGTGTTGTTCATTACCGCTTTAATGGGAATCCTGTAGAGATTACGTTTAGACTATTACCAGTATAGCGGGAACATTCCGGTATTATTAATGTCCCTTATACTGTGTGTTAAGAGAGGGGATCAATTAGCAATTAAGAGTAATTAACCATTTAGCATTTACATTACATATACTATTGTATTTTTGAGGTAAAAACTTTATGTCACATGATATTGAATCTATGAGATTTTGATATTTATTTTGAGAACAATACCTTAACATTGGTATGAGCGGCTGGTTACAACTGGTTTGAAGAGAAAGAGGTGAGAGAATTCTGGCTGGATATGGCCAGTTTAAATGCTTAAGGGTTAACAGACAGCACCCCCCAAACGTCATCTAGAGTTATAAATGAGACCTGACCATTATCAGGCAGGAAATTTCACATCTACAAAAAAAATTCAAAGACTACCAAAACACACAACTGGTTATGCAACACAGAAAGGGAAAAAACATTAAAATATTATACAAAAGTGATGGGAGCAATTATAACGTAAATTTGTATAGAGCTTGCTTTTAATAATACAACAGTTGTATTGTTGTAGATATTGTTATATATATATATATATATATATATCATCGTTTTTACATCTGTTTCTTCACACTTGGGTTGTATGTGTGGCAAGTAAATTTATAGTTAAGGTTTTAGTTTTCAAAGTATTCAAATTTCATAATGCTCAAATATTTTATTATTTATTTTTATATTTCTTAATATTAATTTTGAAAAGAAAAAAATTTAGAAATCTCAACTGCAGAAAATCATCTTTAGAACATCTTGAAATCTTTTACTGAAATTAATAAAAGTGAAAAACATGCAGAGATAACACTGGAAAAGTATTTTTAGGGGTGAAGGAGAGGAAGACGAGGAAAATCCTGGTCAAACAATATCAAAAACTGGACTGATCACAGCATGACGGAGAATAATGACCAGTGGTGACAGCTGACTATAAAAGTGTCTAGAGTGGCACCCCAATGACTGGCTGTACCAGTGGCACATCTAAAGTGGCACCTCAACAACTGGCAGTACCAGTGGCACACTAACGACTGGCTGTACCAGTGACACACTAACGACTGGCTGTACCAGTGGTACATCTAAAGTGACACCCCAACAACTGGCTGTACGAGTGACACATCTAAACTGGCACCTCAACAACTGGCTGTACCAGTGGCACATCTAAAGTGGCACCTCAACAACTGGCTGTACCAGTGGCACCTCAACAACTGGCTGTACCAGTGACACACTAACGACTGGCTGTACCAGTGACACATCTAAACTGGCACCTCAACAACTGGCTGTACCAGTGGCACATCTAAAGTGACACCCCAACAACTGGCTGTACCAGTGGCACATCTAAAGTGGCACCTCAACAACTGGCTGTACCAGTGACACATCTAAACTGGCACCTCAACAACTGGCAGTACCAGTGACACCCCAACAACTGGCAGTACCAGTGACACACTAACGACTGGCTGTACCAGTGGTACATCTAAAGTGGCACCTCAACAACTGGCTGTACCAGTGGCACATCTAAAGTGGCACCTCAACAACTGGCTGTACCAGTGACACACTAACGACTGGCTGTACCAGTGACACACTAACGACTTGCTGTACCAGTGACACACTAACGACTGGCTGTACCAGTGACACATCTAAACTGGCACCTCAACAACTGGCTGTACCAGTGGCACATCTAAAGTGGCACCTCAACAACTGACTGTACCAGTGGCACATCTAAAGTGGCACCTCAACAACTGGCTGTACCAGTGGCACATCTAAAGTGGCACCTCAACAACTGGCTGTACCAGTGGCACATCTAAAGTGGCACCTCAACAACTGGCTGTACCAGTGGCACATCTAAACTGGCACCTCAACAACTGGCTGTACCAGTGACACATCTAAACTGGCACCTCAACAACTGGCTGTACCAGTGGCACATCTAAAGTGGCACCTCAACAACTGGCTGTACCAGTGACACACTAACGACTTGCTGTACCAGTGACACACTAACGACTGGCTGTACCAGTGGTACATCTGGAGTGACACCCCAACAACTGGCTGTACCAGTGGCACATCTGGAGCGACACCCCAACAACTGGCTGTACCAGTGGTACATCTGGAGTGACACCCCAACAACTGGCAGTACCAGTGGCACACTAACGACTGGCTGTACCAGTGGTACATCTGGAGTGACACCCCAACAACTGGCTGTACCAGTGGTACATCTAGAGTGACACCCCAACAACTGGCTGTACCAGTGGCACATCTGGAGTGACACCCCAACAACTGGCAGTACCAGTGGCACACTAACGACTGGCTGTACCAGTGGCACATCTAGAGTGACACCCCAACAACTGGCTGTACCAGTGGCACCCCAATGACTGGCTGTATCAGTGCTTCATCTGGAGTGGCACCCCAACGACAGGCTGTACCAGATACAGGAATGTGATTGAATGACTATAAACAGAAGTCCCAGTCACAGTTGTTGGTGTTGATAAACAAAACTTTGTGTTTGAACCAAATATAATTAAGGAAAAAATAAAAAAATAAAAAAATAAAAACTTATGCAATACAATTTAGATTAAAGCTGTTATTTTTTAAAATCTAAAAGAATGAGAGAAAAAAGGGTAAGACTTACTTGTAAATTGCTCCTTAGGTCTGACAAAAAAGTAACAGGGGATCTTGTCTTTAAATAGGAATCAAGATCCTAGAGAAGAAAAAAATAATTACATGTCAATTAATTTTATACAATATTATTTCAAAACAAAAACAATTTTATTAAAATTGTAAGCACTGCTCTGAAATTGGAATCTGCCTAATTTGAAACAATTGTAATTAATTTTTAAAAAAATCTTTAAAAATCTTTAAATAGATATAGAAAGAAAAATATGTAACTGACTTCACCTTTTTTAACCCTTTAGCATTTACATTACTACATATACTATTGTATTTTTGTGGTAAAGGCTTTCTTACATAATACTGAATCTATGAGATTGATATTTATTTTGAGAATACCTTAACATCAGTATGAGTGGCAGTTACACCCGGTTTAAACAGAAAAAAAGTGAGAGAATTCTGGCCAGATATGGCCGGTTTAAATGCTAGAAGGTTAAATGATTTTGAAACAAGATTAATAAAATCTTTAAAAGTATATTTAAATACATATAGAAAGAAAAGTGAGTGAGTGACTATACCTTTTTAAATGTTTCTGGTTGAATCATATTAGCAAAGTTGGTGAGGATTCTTGGAGGTCTTCCAATATCAGGGAGTACATCAACCTTTAAATTTGGTGTGAAAGGATCTGGCATACGCATATTACGAGGGAAGGCACTCAGAATGAGATTTCTCATCTGTATGCAGTTGGGTGGAATAGCGTCACAGAATGCATAATGGTAATCACAGAGGAACTCTGGGAAGTCATGTAAGAGCACCAGCAAAGCCCTCAACATTCCCTGGAAGCAACAACCAAACCATATCTATGAGGTTAAAATTAACAAACATTCAAAATCCACTGAATAACATTAACAAAAGGCAAATAGCTGGATTTGCAAGATTTGGGTAACTTCTAGAAAGTAGTGTCACAGTAAGAACAGTGAAACAAATCCAATATATCCGGCTTGTAAAAAATATCGTTAATTCTATTCTAAAGATATTAGTGGCCAATAATTGAGTGCCAAAAAAATCTTGATAGTTAAGCAATAACTGTACAATACAATATTGCTAAGTAACTCCATCCCCTCACCAGCACAACCAAATAGTGGATATCATAAACAAACACGCACAACAATCAAATTAATTTTTAAATAAGCCAGTTCAGTGGAATGAACAGAAGATTAGACAATCAAGATATATATATATATATACAATACATATAATATAATATATATATACAATACATATAATATAATATATATATACAATACATATAATATATATATACAATACATATAATATATATAATATAATATACAATTAATATAATATATATATATATATATATATATATATACAATACATATAATATAATATAATATACAATACATATAATATAATATATATATATATACAGTATATATAATATATATATACAATACATATAATATAATATATATAATATATATATATATTCAATACATATAATATAATATATATAATATATTCAATACATATAATATATATATATATATATATTCAATATATATAATATATATACAATATATATAATATATATATATATATATATACAATATATATAATATATATATATACAATATATATAATATATATATATACAATACATATATAATATATATATACAATACATATATAATATATATATACAATACATATATAAAATATATAATATATATATACAATACAATACATATAATATATAATATATATATACAATACAATACATATAATATATATATATATATACACAATACATATAATATATATATATATATACACAATACATATAATATATATATATATACACAATACATATAATATATATATATATATATATACACAATACATATAATATATATATATATACACAATACATATAATATATATATATATACACAATACATATATATATATATATATACAATACATATAATATATATATACAATACATATAATATATATATATATACAATACATATAATATATATATACAATACATATAATATATATATATATACAATACATATAATATATATATACAATACATATAATATATATATATATATATATATACAATACATATAATATATATATACAATACATATAATATATATATATACAATACATATAATATATATATATATATATATATACACACAATTCATATAATTATTATATATATATATATACAATACATATAATATATATATATACAATACATATATATATACAATACATAATAATATATATACAATACATAATATATATAATACATATAATATATATATGTATACAAATAATATATATATATAAAACAAAGCAGGTGTGGTAAGATACCAGGTGGACCATAACACACCAGAGTACTCAATACTTAGGGTAATAGAGTGGGTAATAGGAAGAGTCAGGACCCTGACGGAACTAGCTGCTGAAATGGCCGGAGCTCAGTCGTCGGGGTCCTGACTCTTTTCCTACATGGAGAGAGAGAAAGAGAGAGAAAGAGAAAGAGAGAGAGAAAGAGAGAAAGAGAGAGAATGTGAAAGCAACATCAACACTGTTTGACAATAGAAAGATCTGAATAAATGAACCTTGCTGTTGTTGACTTTCAGAATAAATGACAACCATAACCTATAGTCATATATAAGAAAGATGAGGCTGTGTAGAAGGGAGTTATAAAGACATTCTAAATTAACACCGAGACCAAAAGAATTGAATCCACAGTTAAGAATCTGTCTCATAGTTTTTCAAGTCCTTAAGATCATGAAGGAACTCATGTCTTGCAGTTAGGAAGTTACATGAGTTTGTATCAAAGGGTTACATGAACCCTGTGTCAACTCGTTATATTCCATCAGCCTGTGATAGTCTAGTATCTTTCTTCTGACTAAAAGACCTCATTGTTGAGAAGTCAAAACAAAAAAAGCCTTGCAATAAATACACTATACATGTTTCTAATATATAAACAAAGCAGCAGATTCCTTGATGTGAGTGTAGACATCAGAAGAGGGAAGGATTAGTACTTCAGTAAGATCTGAAGTGTCAGAGCAGTTGTGGATAGTGAGATTTGTACAGCTTACCTTGTAAAGTAATTGAGTTGGTTTAGTTAGGTCTGCATTGCGAAGGAACGGAGCAAGATATCGGAATAGATCAATCAACAACTGTGCATACATCCCCCAGCCCTAGAAAGGAAAAAAGAGAAGTCATTTAATTTTTAGATAAGGTGGTTTGTCTTGGCATTATTCTTTTGCTCATTTGTACATGTTTTATGCATATTTGTAGATGTAGTGTCTTCTCTAACGTGTACCCTCTGCTGAGTAGTGATGAGCTGACTAAGACAACAAAGGGTAGAAGACCCATTGGCTCTGTTGAATTGTCAGCCTTTAGTGTTGGGGCCACAATAAAAAACAACTAGTACACTCTGTAAAGTGGTAATGCTGGTGCTATGATAAAATACAGTCACTTTACAAAGTGGTTAGTATTAGAAAGAGAATCCAGTGGTAGAAACCCTGCCAAAATATGAGCAAGATGTGGTTCCCTGTCTAGTCGGAAACCATGATGACCTGACCAACACAATCCTCTATGAAAGGCATATATAAAATCATGACGATATACAGATCTATTATTTCTGTTAACTCAGTGTCTTTAAAAGAGCAACACAAAGCCTTAAATACCCGATTACAATCATGAGATTCCCACTATGTATGTTAACTGCCAACACAACACTGATAAAATTCTACAATTTTATAACTATATTTCCTATCAATGTCGACATGAATCATTGGACAGTTTTGTAACACTTCTTGATTATTTAAATATATAATGTAATGTGGCCATGTAGGTAACACAGTAAAAACCTCCCAGTCCACACTGTAAACATGGTTGGTGTTAGGAAGGGCATCCAGCCGTAGAAAACCCGCCAGACAGTCCTATGCGAGCAAGACAACCACTCTTGCCTCAAGTGGGAAAACTCCCGTCCAAACCCATGCAAGCGTGGAAGATGGACGTTAAACGATGATGATGATGATATAAGTAAAATTTGTTTAAATTGATGTACTTACTCGTTGCTGTGGTGTTAGGGCAAGCATTCTTCCAATGAATACACGATGAGAGATCAATTCCAGCCAAGCGAATGCAAAACCAGGTGCTCGTGCAGGTCTAAGAATGTGGAATGTATTGCTAAAAAAAAAAAAAAAAAAAAGAATAACAGTTTAGAATATCTAGAAACAAAAATCTTCACCTCAAAGATCAAAAAGGTAAGGTCTCAAACTATTTATATCAAGATTTTGTGATGTTCTTAAAAAAGCACTATAAAAAATAAAAAAATAAATTTAAAAAAAAAAAAAAAAAAAAAAAATCGAAACAAACTTTTTCTAACTTGCATTGTACCAGCTTTCCCCAAACAATCTCAAATATATAATTTTATTTAATATTAAAAACCTTTCATTTAGATCCTCCCTGAACACAAAAGCTTAATTTTTTTCAGACTTAAGACAAATAATATCAAAAGAAGAGTCATTTAATCCATAGAGATGTTATATTTTTAACTATGAAATTTATGAAATCTCATTTTTTTTTCTTTCTTATAATAGAATTTTTTAGAAACAAAATGATTTGTGATTTTCACATTGAGCCACAAACCAGTTGTACAACAAGCTGATGACTTACCAAAATGCTGTAAGGACCTGAAAGTTGATAGCCTCGAGAATAGGTTCAGGAGCATTTAATTCTATAAACAGCATTATGAAAATACGGTGATATGGCATTTGCTGAAATTCTGTGTGCCTAATTTCATGATCCTGTAACAACACTCCAGCCACTATTCCAAGAACCTAAAACAAACAAAATTTTATTGAATCATTAATCTCAAGTTTTATCAATTCAATATATCCAATATTTTATTTGAAGATTATTTATCTTCAGTGAATTTTCTTTAGAAAACCAAACAACTTTTCATACAATTTCTCAGTCTTAAACTCTATATATACTATTATATTTTTGTGGTAAAGGCTTTATCTAACATAATATTGTATCTATGAGATTTTTATGTTATTATTTTTAGAACAATACCTTAACATCAGTATGAGAGGCTAGTTAAGGCCGGTTTGAACAGAAAGAGGTGAGAGAATTCTGGCCAGATATGGCCAGATTAAATTCTAAAGGGTTAAGAAAAAAAAACAACTAAAGCATCTCAAGCCTGGAGACTCATCAGGCCAGTGTTTATCTCGACTAAGTACCAACTGTTCGACACTCAACTTCAAATATTGTTCTTTATTCTTAGTTTTACTTTTCCCAGCCTGCTTAATGGAGACTTAGAAACTAAAAGATTAAAAAAAAAAGGTCTTATCCACTAAAAGTTAACTAGAAAAAAAACACTTCAAAAATTGACAAGCTAAAACATTTTAAAAGACAATTTTCTCCATCTCTCTTATCCCCCAAAATCGAACAACAATGGTACAACACACTAAAATATAACTGACCTTATTAAGTAAGTTAATCTTAGTCACAGTATTTGCAGCATCTCCAGAATGTTTAACAAGGAGAGCAATCAGCCGAACAAAAGCATCTAGTGTTTGGAAACATTTCGTTCGAATTGATGTTGGGTTGAGCAATTGTTCACCAAGAGCTCGGTAACACAAATCAACACACATTTCTGTACACAATCGGAAGAATCTTGTGATCAAATCGTCAGTTTTTAGTATACCTTGGACATGCATCTGAAAAATAAAACAGGTGGGATGGTGAATTACATATTCAAATTATGCATTAAGAAAAATCATATAAAAGACAGACACAGAAATAAAATAAGACAAGAAAATATAAAATATATTCACCTGTTGAACAAAAGCAGTGAAAGCTTTTGTACTGTCCCTTCCTGCGGCGGCAGAATGAAACATATTCACCCATTCTCTCAATAAATTCTCAGTTTTTTCATGTAGCCATGGGGGGTCATCATATTCTCTTGCCTGACTAATCCCTGATTGCATCATTGAGGTAGGACCTCCTGGGGCTCTATCCAGCAAAACGCAGTCACCATTGTTCCGCAGGCATTCCACCAAATGTGCCAATCTGAAATAAGAAAACAAAATAAAAAAAATTTTTTAATGTTCTTAATGCATAGGCGACGAATTGGCAGAGTCGTTAGAATGTCAGAATGCTTTATGCTATTCATTCTGGCTCTGCTCTCTGAGTTCAAATCCCGCTGAGGTCAACTTTCATCCTTACAAGGTCAATAAAAAATTAAAAAGTACCAGTCTAGTATTGGGGTGGATTCTTCCTCTATATCTCTTTCTAGTTTTTTTTCTCTCTCTCACTTTCTATCTTTCTCTGGAAGGAATCTGCTGAACTCAGACCTGGAGAGAGATGGGCTCCATCAGGCTTAGAATGCCTAAGAAATGCTGTATGTCAATACGATGCCCCTATGATTCTATCAGGAGTTATGGGACCATACCATACATACAATGCATACACATGGAGCTCCTTAAATATGGTGAAACACATAAAAAGTTAATATAAAGAGTGGTGTACTCATGCATGAAGATCCTATAAAATAGGGTGAAATCGCCATCAGCCACTGATGAGGAAATGAATCCCTGATGGCAACTTTTTTCCATTTAACAGCCTTCGCCCTAATTTATAAGCTATTTTATTGCACCTCAGCACATGAACACACCACTCTTTATATTAACTTTATCACCTTGGCACTTTGTAAAAGTCCTTGAGATTGGCTACAAATATATGATGTTTGTTGTATACATAAAAAGAATGAGAATTGAATTTCTATTTTATCACAATTACTTTATGCCATGGACAAAGAGGAAAATATCTGCAGAATTGTTGAATTAACCCTTTAATGTTCAAACAGGCCAGAATTCTCTACCTTTTTCTGTTGAAACTGGCTGTAACTGGTCACTCAAACTGATGTTAAGGTATTGTTCTCAAAATAAATACTTTCAAAATCTCATAGATTCGATATTATGTGAGATAATTATGTGAGGTAAAGCCTTTACCATGAAAATATAATAGTATATATAGAGTAATGTGAATGCTAAAGGGTTAAACATGCCTCAAAATCTTTTTACTACAAACAATTAAATATAAACCATCTCTCTTCAGATGCTAAATTCAGCCAGTTACAGACTGCACATCAACATGAGATATTTTTCTCCACAAAGTTTGATCACCAACAGCAGAGTTTAAAGAGCAAAGGTCAAGTCCAGTCCATAAGTTGACATTATCAAGCCATCATTTTGGTTGCCGACCTCTGCTTCTCTTACCAGCCAACTTTCCTTCTAGGCATAACCTACTCACACCACAAGTTGATCTTTTAATATGACTGTACAGTTTAAGCACTCTTGACTTGACAATTGATGTAATTGTCTAAGCCTGGTGACCTGGTGATGTTGAGCAGCTCACTGATACAGATATGGTCACTGAGCCACTTGCCAGTCATAAGTCTCATGATATGATTCTAATGTAGAGAGCTTCTGAAGTAACCTTGTCGTCCAATTAACACAATCAAGACAATATAAAACATCACAAGTTTATTACTATATACTAATAGAGTAATAAAACAGACTAACCCATCAGGAGAAGGTCTCGTACGAGAATGTATCCTCAATAACACTTCTATAGTGTCATGAAGGTCAGCCTGAAAAGAGAGAAGAATTTTATTGTAATATTTAAGACTAAAAATAATGTATTTAAATATTGAGAGTTAAAATTAGCTTTACTGCATATTTATGAAGAGAAAAAAAATGATCTTGCAGAGAGTAGATTTTTGTAATACTTCAAGCTAAAAAATATGTATTTTAGAAATAAAAGGTTTCAGTATTGTGAATTAAAATTAACTGTAGTGCATATTTATGAAGAATAAAATAATGATCTAGGAATAAATAAGAGTGATTAAACTGTAGTGTGCGGGAGAGAAGACTGCGTTGGTATGGCCATGAGATGTGCATGGAAGATGACTGCTGGGTGAAGAAGTGCCAAGAAATCCTGGTGGAAGGAAGACACAGTAGAGGAAGATCACGAAAAACATGGGCGGAGGTGGTGAGAGCTGACCTCAGATCGCTGAAGCTCACAGAGATGATGAAGGACCATGACAAATGGAGAGATGCTGTGTTGAAAAGGACCCATCCCACCCTTACAATCAAGGAGAAGGGGACATAAAATGATGATGATGAATGAAATAAAAGAAAAACTGACGTGCTTTATTAAACTTAACTTACTACTTACCTCAGAGACGAGACCACTTGCTTTATCATCAATGACAAATTTTTGTACCAAGGCAATAGCAAACACCATTACTATGTAATTTATTCCATTATCAATTTGCTGGGGAAACAGAAAAAAAGACATTATTGTTCAAATCCCATACTTGTCAACAATTGAAAAAATGATGAATGTAACACAGTAACAAATACTTATTTTATATTTTAAAGTAGCATATACTACTCATTCTTATTACACGAGAACATTGAATTCAAATAGAATTTAACAAATGAGTTTTAATATCTACTCATTCTTGAATAATTAAGCCTTACAAGCCTGACTTATATAACTTAATTTATTGTCCTGTCTTAAAAAAAAGACTACACTTTCAAGAATATACTGTATCTCTCAGCATGAGAAAAATGTCCGAGAAAAATGTCAAAAAAAAATGTCACGGAAAATTTATCCTGCATCTTGGAGGCCAAAGATCACAGTCATTTTATATTAACCCCCTCCCCTCATGAGAGTGCATCCATTACATTGGTGTGACCTCAACACCAAGAAATACACTATCTAAAACTAGATAGAATATTTAAACATTTCATAAGAAATGAAAAATCTAAAGGAAGATACACTAACTACTAATAAAACAAAAGTGTATAGACTGACATACTTGGGCAAGGTACATGTCAAACTGCTGAATGTTGAGGAAATGGTTCTTCAGCAACTGCTCAAAGGCATCTAAATTGTATTTAATTTCTTCTCTGCAGTCAAAGACAGATCTAAAATTTAAATAAAAATAAAAAGAATTATAAATATGATTAGAAACCAAATCCTGTTGGTAAATACTTCATGTTGATTTTAAACATTTATAAAAGAAATAAAAATAAAATATAATAGTTATTGTAATTATCTCTATAACATAATTTAAAGAAAATACTAACCTAGTAACTTGTTTCATTGTCCATTGGGGGCCAAATACTCTAATATCACTAAGTCCTTTAAGGACATGTAGGCAGCATTCACAGAATCTCATCATATCTTGGTCAGCCATGCTGCTGCTGTAATGTTCAACAAGTGCCTCGACAACCTAAAAAAGGTTTCAGATAAAAAGTTATATACACATATTTACTTAAAACCCAAATATCTTTTGTACTCGGGTCTTGAATAATTGTCCCCCTCCCTACTTAATTTTACAGAATTTTTTCCACCACCCCCTATTAAATTTTGCTAATCTATTTCCAAAATTTTATTTTAAGTAGTAGCATTCCTGCAACAATTTTCTTTATACATTAAAAAACATACATAACTAAAAAAAAAAAAATACAATACTAGAAATCTCATGTTTTAAAATAAATAAGACGAGTTAGGGGTCTCAATATGTAAACTAAACAATTAATTCTGGTTTTTCAAAAAAAAAAAAATCAACAGAGACAACCTAGAAAAATTACTGTTTTTCCACCCACCCATACCTTCTGCTTATTCCAACACCTGAACACCCCGTATTATTTGGGACCCGTAAGTAAATATTAAAATATAGAAAATAAGAACTACTTACCTTCTGGACGAGAGCAGATGATGATGGTACATCTCTGTTAGTTCTGGCAACAAGAATAGCATCAATAACTCCTTGCAACTGTAAACCTAGGTGGGAAGAGGTCACACTGTTTAACAGCTGCTGGCAATTCTGCTCAATGTCACGAATCACTTTGTCAAATACTTGACTCATACCATCTGGGTAGGTCTGACAAGAAAGAAAGAAAATTATGTAAATATTAGATTGAAAGAAGGAAAAAAAAGTTCCAAAAATTGCATTATGAGAAAAAAGTAAAACCAAATTATATGTGTATATATATATATATATATATATATATATATATAAGCATGTATGTACTTACAGGAGGAAGTGCCTTTGTTATTATGCCAGATGGTACTCTGGCTTCATTCATTGGTAAAAAGCCAGGTATGTTACGAGCAAATTCATCATAGACTGCTACTTGAACTGGAGTGACACCACCAACCTTGAAAGAAGAGATTTTTTACTTCAAATAACTGTCTACAACAAGGAAATCTACACTGAAATAATAGGCACAAACAGAGGTGAGAGGTTAACCCAAACCTTTCATGAGATTTCTAATGAAAGAAATTGCTTTTGATTTTCAAAACATTTGGAAAATGATCAAGAATATGGAGGGATTTAATATAATAACTTTCCTATTATTAAGCTGTGTTAGGAACAAGTTAACCAAAGTTCTTATATGAAATGTTTTTAGATAGATATAAATAGCCTTAATATAAAGAATTTGTTCATGCTCGGAGATGCTATAAAATAGCAGCCAATGGCAACTTCTTCCATCTTTTAAGGGTCTTCACTATTTCATAACATCTCTGCATACATTATATTAACTTTATAGTTTCAGCACTTAAAGTTCAAGAGATCAGCTAAGTATCTTCTTTATAAATAGCGTTGTTTCACAAAACCAATGGTGTTTGGAAACAGTTTGATACAACTAACTGGCACCATGTTTTTTACTGTAACCTTGGACTGACCAAATAGTTTGTGAGAGAATTTAGATGGAAACTGAAGCTCATGTGTGTGTAGGTATGTTTATGTTTTAGTGTCTTCATATCAACACAGCTTAAATAAGTAGTAATGCTTGTTTATCACATAAACGATACATTTCACAGCTTAACAGTTTGGAGTCAGTAGTATATAACCATACTTAAAAAATAAAGTCTATGATTTGGCATCAGGAAGGGAATCCGGATGTAAAGAACTTGCCACAAAAAAGAATGTCTAATCCATAGCACAGAGAAGTAGACATATGACGATGATGAGAATGATGAAATTAAAGAATTTGTACAAGTAGAAACTTTCTCTACTTACACGTAATCTTATTTGTTCGGGCATCCTTTCAGCTTGATAAGTAAGAACAACTGGATCACAATAACGGCGACCTTCACCACGGGCATGGCGTCGGAGTTCAAATTCCTATAATTTAAGAAATAGCATTACATTCCAATAAACAAATTGTATTTCACAGAAAGTTTACAGGAGAAGAGATCAAACTTCTACAAGGAAAATACACTAACAATCTAGAATAGTGCTTCACCTGTTTTAATGATTAGAAATATAAACATTTATTAAAAGCTATTTTTTATTCTTTTACATAATTTAATATACTCACAGTAGAAAGACGCCGGTCCATTTCTGGAAGAGCCTTTTCAACTGCACTTTTCTGTATAATAGCTGATGCGAGTTCTGTATTGTCCTGAGCCAACTGAGTTACTGCTTGGTCAACAAGCTCTTTTTGAGTTATACTAGCATTCTGTAAAAATTTGTTAAAAGAAAGAATGCTTAGACATGGCAACTGTAAATCTAAAATCATTGAAAATATGTTGTACATCTTACACGGCTAAATAGATTTAAATTGAAAAGTTACTCAATAAAGCAATAAGATTAATCCAGAATAGCTTTTTTACATTTAAATATATTCAAAAGACCTATGTTTAATTTTGAAATTTTATAAATAATTTGAGATGGACATTTCCAGTAGCCATATAAAGTAAGCAAATAAATTCACTAACTTTCAGTAGCTAGTGTATAAAGTCACAGCAATAATTAAAGAATATTAGTGACTTTGAAAGACATTTACATCAAATTAACATTGGCAGGATGATATATTTTTCTTGAATTTTTACATTCATAAACTACAAAATTCATTAATGGCATAACTAATCATTTTACCATTAAGCACTCCAAATAATATACTGCCATTAGAAAATCATATACCAACAGAAATCTGGGTATAATGAGATGTTGTAAGGCATTGAATTAGAAGAAATTAATGGGTTAAATGTTTTATTGAAAATTTCTGCATATAATTTGCTTAAGTGCTTGTAAATGTCTTTAGGACTACCTTACAAAGCCTCATATTTAATCCTTTAGCATTTACATTACTCTATATTTACTATTATATTTTCACAGTAAAGGCTTATCTCTCATAATATCAAATGTGATTTTGATATTTATTTTGAGAACAATACCTTAAAATCAGTATGAGTGACTAGTTACAGCCAGTTTTAACAGAAAGAGGTGAGAGAATTATGGCTGGATACAGCCAGTTTAAATGCTAAAGAGTTAAAGTTTAAAGTAAGACATCTTATAATAATTTAAGGTAAGAATCTGTTGTGTTACAAATACCAGTTTAATATAGCAATAAATGAAGAAAAAATATTTATTTTACTAAAACCCAATCTTGATTTTCAAAATATATTCATAAATAGCATCACAAAAGATTGATCCCTTTGACACTAACAGTCTTTTTCATTAGAAATATGTTAACAAACGAAAGGGTTAATAAAAACACACAAACTAATTGCCAGTCAGATAAAGTTGATAAGTGTGTGGGTTAAATTATTTAATTACTTACACGCAAGATGTTCAAGAAGGCTTGTTTTAAATGGCTATTGAGGGCCAAGAAAACTGGTTCTCGACAAGTGATGAGAGTTAGTCCTGCTGTCATACTACAAATCATATTCTGAGCTGCAGTACGCATTCTGTTTTCATCAGGATCTAATGCAAAATCCTATAAATAAATAAATACAATCCTATAAATATATATACACAATACAATATTTCTTCAAAATATATATACAATAAAACATTAACAAATCAACAATGGAGCATTGTAACTGACAGCACTTCTATAAAATTAGAAAGATTCATACTATTTACCTTTTTGGTTATTTGTTCACATGTAGTAAGAGCAATTTTTATTGACCTATCAACAACAGGAGGAAGTAGTTCGTGAATAGCTCTTTCAATAGCAGGACGGACACACTGCTTTAGACTCTGATGACTATGGAACAACAGAATCTAAAAAAAAAGTAATAAATAACATTTGTATATGTCCTTGAAAAATATTACCAAAACAATTTGCCTGTTTTACATTGAATAACTTCATAATTCCATTTAACACTTTTTCCACAAAACATTTGTACAACATTTACAATATTATAGAATATTTTGTCCAAAGAAAAGAAAATCTACAAACTTAACTGTAAAAACCATAACATAAAAAGGTTGGATGAACTCTTCAGAGTCAACAGCCATCCACCTCAACTATGGACTAAATAGCCTCACTAACCCGGAAATGGCCAAGTGTGGTGAGTACCGCTACACCTCTGAAGACATGACCAAAACCAAACAAAGCAGTGGAGGTCAACCAGGAAGGGGTTCCTCCAACAGAAGTGAGAAAGTCCTGGATTGGATTAGATTGGATAACATTATACCTGTTAAAACTTCATATACATTTTATTAAACCAAACGTTTTTTTAAAAACAAAATCTTACCTGTTCACTGATAACAATCTGGTGACTAATTCCAGAGGCTAGATTGGTAATATCTTGGTACCTGAATTGAGGTTGTTGTGGCATCGGTATAGCATTTGCAATGGTTGTAGTTGGAGTTGATATTACAGTTGGTGTACTAGCACTTACAATCGCTACAGGCATATCGTCCTGCTGAGGAGTCCCTGATGGAGGTGGTTTTACTGGAGCAGACAACTGATTTTCAATGGTATTTAATCGACTCAGATCTTTTAAATAACTTGTAGCTTTTAGTTCCTAAAAGAGAAATGAAAAAAAAAAAAACAATATAATCAGTTAGACTATGTTACTTAAACCACATCTACATAATGTCCATAATTCTACAAAAAACATTAAAAAACAATCTTGGTACTTACTGAAACATCTAACTGTAAATTCTTGCATAAAACCTCAATCTCAAACTTTAGGTTTAATTTCAGTTCTTGTTCTTGATGCAATTCAGCCAAAACATTCATACCTGCCATTGTCCAAGGGTTTGGTGGCTTGAAAACCTAAAAAAAAGATACCAATAACAGCTTTTAAAGATTTGTTCCCCGTTTTTTCTTCAATATATTTAACTGACTTTTAAAACCAACTATTATTAATTTCACAAATATTAGCATCTTACACATTCCTAATAATAAATCTAATAGACAAGACATGATAGAATGTATAACTATTATAATGCGTTACAAATAAAGTTATACAAAATTTAGCTGTGACCATATTTTGAAATATAGTAAATAAAGAATGATGTGCTCATGCATATAGACGCTATAAAATAGGGTGAAGACTCTTAAGATAGAAAAAGAAGTTGCCATCAGCTACTACAAAGAATCAAACCCCATATCGCCCACGGAGCACACAATCCTTTATATTAACTTTATCCCTTCAACACCTTGAAGTCAAAGAGATTGGCTACATATAAATGATGTTTGTATATATAGTTAATGTTTCTTTTAGAAGGTAAAGTGTGTTTATAACAATATTTTATATATTAGTTAAGAAAACGTAACAAGATTGAATAGAAAGATTTAAAACTACATACGTACCTTGCTTTTGGCACAAGACTGTAGGACTTTGGCAGTAAATGGAACAACATACAGTAGCTCTTGCGCTCCTTTATTATACGCTTCATAAAGTAATGCTTTCAAGTCGATATCCTAAAATGTAGAAAATTGTTTTATTAAAAACTTTAATTTAACAGTAATTATTCCAATTTTGTTGGGTTTTTTTTTTTTTTGCTCATAGAAAGAAAGAAAACCAATTCTGAATACGTACAATCTGTAGAATGGGTTTGTTTTTTGCCAAAGTAAGCATTCCTAGCCAATGTCCCAAATTCTTCAAGAGAGATCTGTCAGAAAAATTTGCCACTCCTTTATCACTTCGCAATAGTACCTACAATAAGAAATTTATGCAATAAAAATATATTTTGTAATAGTATCTACAATCAGAAATTTATGCAATAAAAATATATTTTGTAATAGTATCTACAATCAGAAATTTATGCAATAAAAATATATTTTGTAATAGTATCTACAATCAGAAATTTATGCAATAAAAATATATTTTGTAATAGTATCTACAATCAGAAATTTATGCAATAAAAATATAAAATACTTGCAAAAGATTTTAACAATTTTCATCCAGCTTAAACTTTAAGTACAGACTTATAAAGCTATAATTCAAATGTATTAGGGGGAAAAACTATACCAATACAGAAGACAACATATAATGTAATTCTAATTTTGAAAATATACATCATATATTCATTAAATATATTTTGATGTCATCCATAGTTCATTTGATTGTATTCATGTGATGTCATTAAAAGTATACAGATCAACATTTGCCCTAGGGCTGGTGCCACGTTAAAATGCACCCAGCCTAATCTGTAAAGTAATAGTGCCAAGTTAAAATGTACCCAGCCCAATCTGTAAAGTAATAGTGCTGGTGCCACGCTAAAATGTACCCAGCCCAATCTGTAAAATAGTAATGCTGGTGGCATGACAAAACGTACTCAGACTAATTTGTAAAATAGCAGTGCTGGTGCCATGTTAAAATGCACCCAGAACACCTTAAGTGGTACTGTTGGTGTCATGATAACATTCACCAGTACACGTTTTTAAAAGTGGTTGGCTTTAATAAGAGCATCTATCTGACCATAGAAACTATTCCAGCATGGACAGCACACAACAAACAGACATAATATAGCAATAATTCAAAGCATCTATCTGGCTGTAGAAACCATTCCAGCATAGAATGGACAAACAGACATAAAACGGTGATGATAATTACATATATTACCTTGATATTTCTGAAAGTTTCTTTCAGCACCATTGAATAAAAATTATTTATTTGGAGAACATCTACAAAGTTGGCATACAAAACATGGAAGTTTGGTTCAATACTGGCCCGCTTCATTACCATGTACATAGCAATCCAAGGTACATATTCTTCGGTGGCATGTTCTTGCAACTCTTCAGCCTAAAATTTAAAAAAATAAATAAAAAGGAGGCAATTTTAAAAAATAAAATATATTTTGATAATTTAAAAGTGGTTAATTTCATTAACGAATTAAATAATAATTAGGATAACTACTTACCTTCTGGACCATATTTGACATGGAAAGATTATTGAATATGAAAAATACTTTATCTTGAAAGGTCTCAGGTGGAATAGCAATTTCTTCTTTCTGTTGTCCAGCAATCAGTGTATCAATGTTGGTGGCATTAGCAATGGAAGGCTATAAAAGAGTAAAATTTAATTTTATATGATAATATCTTATTTAAAAATCATAATTTTAATGCAAAAATTATTTTTATTACAATATATAATTTGTGTCAAAACTATTTGTATTTAGTTCACTGTTCAGATGTGAACTTCATAATTTCTAGCTTAGGCAGAATAGAAATTTAGAGAGTAGGCAACAGTGAGTATATTGAATCACCACTATTGGTTTATCTGTTTTTCTCCTCGCTTGCATAGGTTGAACAGGTCCTTTTCTGCACAGCATCTCTCCATTCATCGTGTTCCTTCATCTCCACCGAGTCTCAGCAATTTGAGATCAGCTCTCACCACCACTGCCTTCCTCTACTGCAGCTTCCTACCAGACTATCAAAAGCCTTTTTTTTTTTTTTTTTTTTTTTTTTTATTATAAAAGCTGTCAGGAAAAAACAACTTACTTTTGGCATGGTCCCAGTTTTACTGATAGCATTTGAATTAATTGGATTTGGAACTGATGGTGCAGTTGTGGAAGGAATAGATAATGGCTGTAGGCTCTTTGGAACACTGGGTACACTGGTAACAGGCACTTGTGCAGGAGCAATAGCCATACCTGCTGCACTAAGATTTGGATTGGTCTGAGAATGAGTTGGTGGTTCTTGTGATGTAGCTCCGTAGTCCACAAACTTTAAAATAAAATGGTAGATTACATTATATTAAAAATATATAAAAGAAAATTAAAAGAGTAAAATAAATTCAACATGTCAAAAATTTACTATATCTGCTATACTGACAATTACTGGATGGATATGTGCCTGGTCCTGTAACTCCTGAAGGAGTCTTAAGGACGCTGTATTGACCGTCTTTCTAGGGCATTTTTAATCATGGTGGAACTCATCCCTTTCAAGGTCTGAACTCAGCAGTTTTCTTTCAGAGAAGATTCTGAGAGAATGGAAGTGAGAAAGTGACAAAAAGGAAGAATCAGCCCCAGTACTAAACTGGTACTTTTTTTTATCATCCTGGAATGGATGAAAGCAGAGAATCGAAACAAATATCACAAAGTATTCTATCAGATGTTTTAACAACTCTGCCAATTTGCTGTATCTGCTGATAATTACTATAAAATACACCTTCCAGAAAAGAGTGCACCATCCAGTTTCTTTATTATATTAACTATGAAATAAACACTGAAAATATATATTTATTGTTGAGAATTCAATATCTTATCTTACAACAAAGTAAATTTCAGTTCCTATAGGTTACATCTAATATTATACCAGATGGTTAAAACAAAAATGGTCACTCAATGGTTAAAAGTACTTAAATTAAAAGTTTCAAACTAGTAATACTTTATTACTTGCAGCTGATAACATTAGATTAACATACTGTATATATATTCGTGTAAAGTGAAATTGTTTTCAACAAAAAATAGTATGTGACCTATTTACAGAATCTACAAAACCTCAATTTAAAACCTTGTGAATACTGTATGTAAAATGGAGGTGTGACTTATCTAGTAGACCTACAAAACCTCAATTTAAAACATATGCTGCCTTGTAAATATTGTATGTAAAATGGAGGGGTAACCTCTAATTTCTAAACACCTGCACCATCTAACAATACAAGCATCCACTCATCATGACAGGTAAATATAAAATTACACAAAATATTAAATTTCTAATTAGATTGGTATTTAATCAATAAATTATGACAATAATTTACATCAATTAGATGCTGCGGGAACTGAGAGAAATGAGGTATAGCGGCTACATGCTGACAATATTGGGGATAATCTTTTAATCTGAAAAATACAACAAAAGAAAAGAAAAAAAACGGAAATTAAGAAAGATACAAATATTACAATAGTAAATTTAAGTCAGAAAATGTTGATTAAACTGAAGTACTGCATATACTTGAATATTAAGTTGAGGAATATGTGACCACAAAACAATGATTGGGGGGACCCAACTACACCTCTCAAAGTCAATGACACATGACCGTGACTTCTGGCGTCACGCAGTAATACAGGGTACCCGACCTCCCATGGGTACATGCTGAAGCATATAAACAATATGCCCCCCCCCCCTCCACCGCAAGGTGGCCGTGGAGGTGCCACGGCAAAAAAGCACCCAGCCCACACTGTAAAGTGGACGTGTAGGCGCCACGAAAAAGCACCCAGCACTCACTGTAAATGAGGTTGGTGTTAGGAAGGGCATCCAGCTGTAGAAATCAAGCCAGATCAGTTCCTGTATGAGCAAGGCATGGTCAGCCGACCAGACACTGCCCACAACAGGACAACCCGTCTAACCCATGCTAGCGTGGAAGAACGGACGTAAAACGGTGATGATGATTGGCTTATATTCAGGGTCAATATTTCGAACATTTTCACCAACTTCAAATTCTATGTAAATAAGGTTTGGATTTTTGCTTATTTCTCAGGCATAAAATAGTGGGGGCAGCTTTTTATTCAAGTATATACTGGATGTAAATTAAATTTAAATTACAGAAAGAGGAAAATATTTCAGAAACAAATAGAAATTATGAAATGCATATAGTCACTCATTAATCAATCATCAGAAGAAGGGAGGTACATGTAAAAGCCAAACTCGCTATCTTCAACTCGGTGTTTGTGTCAACCCTTACCTATGATCATAAATCTTGGGTAATGACAAATTCATTCAATCGAAAATACAAATAGCTGAAATGGGGTTCTTACAAAGGGTCTTTAGAGAAACAGTACTTGATAGAGTGCATAGATCAGCGATTAGAGAGTCGTTACTTCTCCAAATTAAGAGAACACAGCTCTGATATTACGGACATGTGGTTAGCAAGTCTAAGGAAAAAATTGCTGGATAGATTTCATAGGCAAAACTAACCAACAGGAGACCCAGGGGTAGGCACTGAGCAAAATAATTGGATAACATCCATGAACTCGGCTGGTCTTGCTTGGGAATCCAGCTGGATCAATTAGACACAGTTGCTTCTGACTGGACCTGCTAGGAATGTCCGAGGACCACTCTACCCTTACGACCCTCCCAAGAATAAATGGGCGAAGAAGAAGAAAAAGAAAAAGCTATAGCCACTTACCGTGTTTTAAACTTGTCTAATGCTGCAATCCCAAAAAAATACATTTTACTCCCGTGTTGTTTTCTCAGTGCTTCCAAGACGTATCGTAACGCTATTCCAAGGGACATATAGCTGAAAAGATTATAAGTTACAAATCCTCAATAATTTCAAGACAGCAGCTACTAAACAATGCATTATTAACCCTTTAGCATTTAAACCAGCCATATGCGGCCAGAATTCTCTCACCTTTTTCTGTTTAAACCGGCTGGTCATACTGATGTTAATGTATTGATCTCAAAATAAATAATATCAAAATCTCATAGATTCGATATTATGTGAGATAAAGTGTTTACCATGAAAATATAATAAATATAGAGTAATGTAAATGCTAAAGGGTTAAATGAAAGAAATAAGCTGTACAAATAAACGTTCTTCAACTTACGTGACTAATCCTTGATCAATAATCCCCCCAAAGAGGACGGCGGTAATATGAAGTTCCCTTTCTGGATATTGGGGGAAAAAGCAATATTCTTCAAATAGATTTCGTAACATACATTGACACACTTCCTACAAAAGAAAAAAAAAAAAAAAAAAAAGATATATTCTGAAAAACTGACTTCCCAACATATATAGTGAACTTCCGTTATAACGAAATTCATGGGGTATAAAGAAAAAATTTGTTGTAATTAAAAAATTCTTTATAATGAGATCGACCGAAACAAATCAAGCATTTGTTTATTACCTCGAGGATTGAAAAAAATTTCATTATACTGAAATATTTGTTATAATGGTATTCGTTATAACGGAATTTTACCTGTATAGATGTATACACATCAAGTAAATCTACCACATTATATTTCTACAAACAGGAAATAAAAAAAAAAAAAAAGGTGGGGCAACCAGAATGTGTAGTATTACTGGAAATATCTAAACATGTACAAGCAATGCGACATAATGAGTAAATGTAGATGAGACCAGAAGCTACTGTGTTGGCAATCGGAGACAATATAGGGCTTGAGAGGACTCTCCTGTCTGGATAAGTGGAGAGAATGATGGAGAAGGCCAGCAATTACCCAGTGCATTACTGGTACTTTATTTCATCGACCCCATAAGGATGAAAGGCAAAGTTAACCTCGGCGGGATTTGAACTCAGAATGGCAAGGGCCGTAAATCTATGCATGGCGTCCGACCCTCTACCTGGTTTCTGATTGAGACACAAGGCCAACAATTTTTGGGTGAGGGGAGGATAGTCAATTAAATCGACCCTAGTGCATTACTGGTACTTTATTTTATCAACCTCATAAGGATGAAAGGCAAAGCTAACCATGGCAGGATTTGAACTCAGGACATAAAGAGAACTACGCTGCAAAGTATACTGTCCGACACTCTGCCGATACTGCCAATCCACCGCCACAATAATGATTTCTACTATAGGCACAAGGCCAGCAATTTGGGGGAGGGGATCAATTAAGTCGACCCCGGTGCATTACTGGTACTTTATTTTATCGACCCTGTAAGGTCGGCTGTTCATAATAAAAATAAACATCTTATAGAAATACTTTACCCTCTCTCTCTTATTTTGAGAATCCTTGAATCTTTTTAACATTTCAAGCACTTCATCAATTGACAACGCTTGATGTGGTGGTTGATTGTAAATCTTCTGGAAATAAGAATTTGCTTCATCTTCTACATCTTTACTGAATTGCTGATTACTCTCAGGAAATATATTTACTTCACCTGGTTAGAACAAAAAAAAACAAAAAAAAAAAACATCTTAACAAGCAGAAAGACTAGCACAAAATATATTAAAGAAAAGGCAAACAGGTAATTCAACCCTTATGATACCAATATAGTGGAGGAGTGTGGCCGAGTGGTAAAGGTGTTAGACATACGATCATGTCATGGGTTTGATTCGTGGACTGGGTTGTGTGTTGTGTTCTTGAGCAAAACACTTCATTTCACATTGCTCCAGTATACTCAGTTGAAAATGAACACCAATAGCTGAGGGGTTTGACCTTGTGATGGACTGGCATCTTGTCCAGTAAAAAGTCTTGTACTGTCAGTCACTTAACACCACAGAAACCGAAATAAGTTCCAACCTAATAAGCTTCCAGGCTCACGAGAGACAGACTTTTAGATACCAGCCAAGCCAAACCAGTTCTGGTTCTATGAAACAAAATCACCCATCTAACATAATTTTATATTTAAAAGCCTTTTGTTCTGTAACATACTATATTAATGATGAGATAATTAACAATTGTAATAAATCCCTCCAAATTCTTCATTAATTAATTAATTAATGGAGGCATATGGCTTAGTGGTTAGAGCATTGGCCTTGCAATCGAAAGGTTGTGAGTTTAATTCTCAGACCAGGTGATGTGTTGTTTCCTTGAGCAAGACACTTTATTTCACATTGCTCCAGTTTACTCAGCTGTTGAAATGAGATGATAGGGATGATAGGGGTCCATATCATTCCACTGCAAAGTGGTCGTGGAGGTGCCACATCAAAAAAAGCACCCAGCACTCACTGTAAATGAGGTTGGTGTTAGGAAGGGCATCCAGCTGTAGAAATCAAGCCAGAATCAGTTCCCGTCCCACCCTTGCAAGCAGGGAAAAGCGGACGTAAAATGAAATGATGATGATGATGAAATACAGTGAATGTCGTAAGAAATATGGTAACAACAAATTAAAGAGTAAAATATAGAGAAAATGTCACCATACCCATAAACATTTTGTTATCCAGATTTGATGGTTGCTGTTTCAAAGTTGCTTGTGCACCCAAGGATCCAAGAGAATAGACTGCATTTCTGCTGGTCATCAATGGAGCTGTGATTGGAGCTTGTAAATTTAAATCTGGAACAAAATATCAAACAAATGTCACAAGATTAAGATTAAATCCACCAAATTAAAAAGATGTGGTAATAATTGTTTAGAAGAGTCGGTGGTAAGATTTGTTTAGAAATAAAGCTAACAAATTAATTTGCCGATGGTAATTTTTTTATACAAGTATAATAAAATAAATAAAATATACTAAAAACTAATATGTGAAAGAATCTATCCACATAAAAAAAAAACCGACATTAATACTGAAATAAACATTTTACAATACAAAATAAAGATTAACCCTTTAGCATTTATATTACTTTATATATACTATTACATTTTCCTGATAAACACTTTATTTCATATAATTATCTTACATATCGAATCTACGAGATTTTGATATTTATTTTGAGAACAATAGCTTAATACAAAGTATGAGCAGCTGGTTATAGCTAGTTAGAACAGAAAGAGGTGAGAGAATTCTGGCCAGATACAGCCAGTTTAAATGCTAAAAGGTTAAATTATTTTTAGTACTAAAAACAAAACATTCACATTTCAACAAGATTTGGGAATGTTTAAAACCATCTTAATATTCTAGTCTTAACCTTCACCCTACCATATCCCCAACCAACCAAAAATACCAACTTTAAAGATTAAAAAAAATAATAATCAAGAAATAAGATTGAAACATGATAAAAATGAAAGCAGAATAACTTACTTTGTAATTGTGTAGATAAATTCTGAATAGATCCATAGCCAGTTTGGACTTGATTTATTCCTGGAAATCCTTTAGCAGGAGAACCAGGTGCGCCGGCAGCTGCTGCTGCTGCAGAACTTAGAGTAGCCAAACTTTGGGGGAACGTTGCTGCCGGGGTACCCATATCCAAAGCATTCATGTTAGTAAGGGGAGTCATCTAGAAAAGAAAGCATGTAAACTGAAGTTAACGTATATACTCGAATGTATGTTTACATTATGCTTAGATGGAGATTTGAAATGCTCAGGAGTGGAGAATATATTTACAAAGTTTTGATATTTTGAAATTTAAAATGTTTTAAGTGCTGTTTAGGGTACAGCTTTTGTTTCACAACTCAATCTTTTTTCACCAATTTCTGACTGTTTTGAAGGCCATATTCATTCAAAGCAAAAACAAATTCCACATCCAAAGTGAAACCAGTGCAATATTCACTTCCAAAGTGAAACCAGTGCAATATTCACCTCCAAAGTGAAACCAGTGCAATATTCACCTCCAAAGTGAAACCAGTGCAATATTCACCTCCAAAGTGAAACCAGTGCAATATTCACCTCCAAAGTGAAACCAGTGCAATATTCACCTCCAAAGTGAAACCAGTGCAATATTCACCTCCAAAGTGAAACCAGTGCAATATTCACCTCCAAAGTGAAATCAGTGCAATATTCACCTCCAAAGTGAAACCAGTGCAATATTCACTTCCAAAGTGAAACCAGTGCAATATTCACCTCCAAAGTGAAACCAGTGCAATATTCACCTCCAAAGTGAAACCAGTGCAATATTCACCTGCAAAGTGAAACCAGTGCAATATTCACCTCCAAAGTGAAACCAATGCAATATTCACTACCTCAGTGAAACCGGTGCAATATTCACTGCCTAAGTGAAACCGGTGCAATATTTTAGCACCTCATTTATAAATCAAATCACTCCTAGACAATAAACACCAATAAGCACCATTACTATGGTTACATCATATTCAAGTTTTCTAAAATATCACTTGTAAAACAGCCAGTCCTCTACAATATTTGAACAGAAGTGAAGGATAAACCAAATCTGTTTAAAGCCAACTTACATTCACAATAACAGAGTTTGGTTGAGCTGGATTAATAGCAGATTGGTTAAGTTTGGCTCCAACAGCTCCAGGAGGCATTTGCCGTGATTTGTTCATTATTTGGTTAGCGTTAGACGCTATATTTAAGATGGCCTCAGATAAATCATGTGAAGTGGTTTGACTGTAAAGTAAATTTAAATTAAGCTTTTTCAAAACATAAAAAATTTATATATCAGCAATTTATAATTTATACTATTTCAGTGAAACAGGAATTCTTATGAAACTGATCCACAAAGATTCCTTTAACTGAAAATTTAAAAATATTAAGTGTGCCAAAATTTAAAAATATTTAAAAATATTAAGTGTGCCAAAATTTAAAAATATTAAGTGTGCCACACACAATACATTTTTTGTTGTAGCAGTTCTACCTACAATACATCAAATATTCTAGTGTATGTATGTATGTATGTGTGTATGTATGTATGTATATACACATACATACATATATTACAAGTTTTATTCAAGTGTCCTGACCTAAAAATGGCAGCTGGTAGAGAAATGGCTTCATTCAATCTACTGAAATATTTCATAAGCAATTTATAATATTTGTACATCTATTTTATTGATTGCATCTGTGTGAATCTCAGGCATTAGAATAGATACACCTTATCCCTACACATTTTCAAGTTGAAAATTATGGAAATTTGTAGTATTATAGTAAAAAATTCAATTTTTAATATGATGCTGTTTTATACTTTTCAAGAATATCTTGCTAATGAAGTTTTTTATGTGGTACAGGATGTTAAGAGATAAAACAGTAGTTAACCCAAGTTAGCTTACTTTGCATAGTTCTGTAAACAGGCTAACATAGTTGTCACAGTTTCTGTTGGCAGTCTATTTTTTGTTTGATGCTCTTCTTTTACTGCACCACTTGTCACAGCTGGGAAACGGCGTTTCAGAAAGTTTACACAAGCTTGAACAAATGGTTCCTACAAAATAAAAAGAGAAGAGGATTTTAAACACACAGCAGCAAATCATTTTGTTAGCTTTTCTTTTTTCCTGCATAAAGTGGGATAAAGCTTTCCCCTTCCTGACACCAACCACAGCCATTTTTCAACTATGCTATATATATACTGCTAACATTCTTCAAAAACCATTATGCTACAGGGCATATATTTTATGGGAGAACAATATAACCACTGACGTTTTGTCCTGTTGGTGTTATGACAAAAAAAAGCCAGCCTACACTGTAACGTAGTCATTTTGGATAAAAAGCCCCCAGTCCACACCGTAAATGTGGTTGGTATTAGGAAAGGCATCCAGAAAGAGTTTTCTATGAACAAGAGACTGTCATCTGATCTGACTTGTCTCACAACAAAATCTGTTTAACTCATGCTAGCGTGAAAAAAAAAAAAAAAAAAAAAAAAAAAAAAAATGGACGTTAAACAATGATATTTCTTTTCTAAATAATGTTGATATGGTGCTTTGCAGTGAATGGCATATACACACATAACTGGCTTAGTTCCTATCTACCAAATTTCTTCACATGGCATTGGTAGTTTCTTGTCCAGGGTGTCAAACAGAGGGCCTAAGCCCAAAACCACATGGTTGTGAAGAGAGCTCCTTAACCAAACAGCGACACCAGCACTTTAGGGTAGTTTACTTACATGTACACACACATATATATAAGAGTTTCTACTTTTGGCACAAGGCCAGAGATTACTGGTACTGTATTTTATCGACCCCCGTAAGGATGAAAGGCAAAGTTAACCTCGGTGGATTTGAACTCAGAACGCAAAGGGCCATAACTATGCTGCAAAGGATGGTGTCTGACACTCTACCGATACTGCCAAACCACTGCCTATATTATATATATAAGAATCAGATAAAAAGTTTTTTAAAGTTTTTATTTACAATCTTTTAACATTAGAAATGTTAATACTCACTCTATGTTCTCTGATTTTGTCGGAGAGCCATTTATCAAGCTTTAGATATTCCCGACGAGAAGCTAGACATGCCAGGTCAATTACGAATGGAAATGGTGTTGCATTCAACAGCATGGACAGAGCCTACAATTAATAAGAACATTTATATCAATTTCTGAATATGGAGTTAGTTAAAGAATTTATATAAAACATGTAATAATGTATTTAAAAAGGGGGGAAGTCACAATGAGAAGCAGTGAGATTATCTAGAAGAGATTAACAAGGAGAAGACACATTTCAGATAGCAAAAAATCATAATCCCATATTACTAGATATGACAATGTATATTCAAATCATTCAAAGAGATAAAGCAGTAGTCCATAACATGTGGTTGTAAAACTCTGAGGGACTTCACATAGACAGCGTGTCAGATAGACAAACCTTTCAAAAGCCAGGCGGAGGAGGGACAGTTCACATAAATAGTGTGTCAGATATACAAACTTTTCAAAGTCGGGGAGGGAGGGCATCAGGTGTAGAATATACAAACCTTTTAAAAGACTGGTTGGGGGTAGGGTCAGATAGACAAACCTTTCAAAAGCCTGGGTGCATTTTAACAAAAAAAGAAGTCATTGGTAGTGAAAAGGTTGGAAACCACTAAGACATAGCTTGAAAGCTAATTTCAATCATAATTTTTGAAAATTGTGTATATCTGTATATCTTTGTCACACCGTCTGCTGGTCTTGGTAGCCAGAAAGTGTCCAAACCAACACCTTAATGTTATCCATTCAAGGGGTGACAGGTTGTATTTCCATGTTCTATGTTTACATCATAAAAATGCTGGTGACCTTGATTTAAGCTTACCTTAAGATCTTGAGCAACATCTAATATTCTGGCAAGTCTAATTTGATCTTGACAATCACTCCTCATATACCAATCAGCCATAGAGTGCATTATTAATGTGCGAATGTTAGTGGAGAGATTCTGAAACAAAGAGAATATTCAAGAATTTTTTTAAGAACCAAGATCAAAGAATCAAGTGACTAAATTTCCACAATTTGGTTCAATGGATTAGCAAATTTCTTCGACCTCTGTCATAATAGCTATCTCAATGAATTAGATTCCCTTAACCATTTAGCATTTACATTACTCTATATTTACTATTGTATTTTCAAGGTATTTTTACTATTGTATTTTCTACGAGATTTTGATATTTATTTTAAGAATGGTACCTTAATGTCAGTATGAGCAGCCGGTTACAACCAGTTTGAACAGAAAATGGTGAGAAGATTCTGGCCAGATACGCACGGTTTAAATGCTAAAAGGTCAAACATTTCTTTTTAATGAAATGTGTGGGGAAAAAGGGCAATAGTCATCATTTAACATCCACTTTCTTTGCTAACAAGGGTTGAATAGGTCTACATAGACCAAGTCAGTACTGAAGTACAGCCACTGACCTCCCTGACAAACCAAGGTGTCTGTATCCCGCTTTTATATAGTCGTATCAAGAACAGGGGAGAAATTGAGTCTTTTGACACAAACTGAAGGGTCCTCCCAACCCCTTAGTATACATTCAAATGTTCATTCTCCTGCTAACAAATAGCATCTGCTTTGATCTCTAGATCCTATTGCAATGGCTGATATCAATGATACAATCAATATTTAATTTTCTTCCCCTAAATTCAGGTCAAGTTCCTCCTAAGTTTAATCTAGCTGTGTGTGCTTTTATTGAAATGTAGTAAAAGAGGTGGAGTTAATATATTTATTAACATTTTGTAAAGGGAATATTGCCAAATCACACAATACTGATATTTATTTCAACAATTTGAGAGGGATGAAAGTTGACTTTAAAAATTTACAGGATTTCAACTTAAAACAAATTAGATACCATCAAATAATTAGTTTACAATAACTATTGTGGTGATTGCTTCGTTAAGTAATTAATAAACCACAAATAATTGATAACCTAATTTTGTCCCCACAGTTGTAACTGTTGATACACTGCTGATAAACTGTTGTAACACTGACCATACACTTAGAGAAAAGGACCAGACACCACAAAATACCATTTTATCTCTACTATAAACCTAATACATCAAACCTTAGTATAAAGAGGTCCTAAATATTGAAACAGACGTTTGAATACTTACAGTGTAATGCCAAGCATAATTTAAGACAATAGCTGAGTTTGGATGGTTATTTAGGAAAATTGGAATCAGACTGGATAGGAGTTCTTGTTTCAAGATATTCCACGTGAGCTGAAATATAAATAGAAATTTAGTATATAAAATCTTGCTGCAGATGTTTTATAATCAATTCAATCAAATCGTACATCTAACATAAGTTACATTGTGGCTAAGATGACAATGAAGGTGCGAATACAAGAGAGATGAACTTACATCAATTTGGAGCAATGCTAAAGTCAACATATCTGGACAGTTTTGGACAGGAAATTTGAACAGATCTGTTACAAATGGGTAATGACCAAGATCTGACAGTCTAAGCAAGGCTTGGACAAGGTCTTTAGATTTCCTGCAATATAAAATATATTTACAAATAAATATCAATATAATTGTTAGCCTACATGAACATGACAGCAAAAGTGAAATGAAAGTAAAACTAGGTCTAACACTAGTAGTCTACTAGAGAGAAGACTGTATTATAGACATGTGAGGGTTACGGAAGATGTTACTGTACATAAACGAAAAAGAAAACTAGGTATAAGAGGACCCCAATGTAGTGTGCTAAAGAGAAGACTTGTTATGTACATATGAAGCTTATAGAGAATGTTACTGTACATGAATATATTATCCAACTAGGTTGATAAAATATTGGCTATAAGAACTTTATTTATGAAAAGGTAAAGAATTATACAAACCATGTGAGAATTTCTTTGTTATCTTCATCAGGAGCAGCTTTAAGTACATCTGTTATCACTGGCTCATATGGATAATCAGCTAAGCAGAATATATCTGGATTTTTTAACGCATGGGTTAGAAAAGACAACTGAAAAATACCAAAAAACAGATAGAGCATAAATATAATGGGAAAAAAAATTAAATGAAAATTAACAGCTGAACATTAAAATTATACTGAACATTTAAAACAACAAACTGTGTAGAAGTACATCATATGTTTGTAGGTGTTTACAAAGTCTTTTGCGATACTTGTTCTATATCAAGTTAGACCAGTTCTCAGATACCTAGGCCACCCCCTTCCCTAACATGGCAATCCTAAATTACTTAAAAATCAATATCCCAGATTGTTTCACTACATAGTTAAGACAATATTGCTAGTGTAAAATGGCTTAAAAAATATAAACTTAAACCAAGCATACAAAATCTAACAATTACCCCAAGTGACTGAAATTTCCAATAAGTTTTAATGTGCAGAACAATATCTACTTAATGTGCAGAACAATATCTACCTAAACTCAAAATGTGTTAAAAGACAAATCTTAATTATTTTTTATGTATTTCAACAATAAAGTTTTACTTTTAGAAACATTTAAAAAATTATCACTTACATTTGAAAAGTTAAATTGAAATCCAATATATGTAAAAGTAATTAGAATTATATATATATATTAGATAACTAATTAAAATTTAACAATTAGTTCGCTTAGATAAATAAATCACATTACCTGTCCTTCAGAATTATTCCAGGGTTTGTAAATATGTTTCACTGGAAAAGTTTCATTAGTTAAAGCTTTCACAAGGCCTTGAATAAGTATTTTCAAACCCTTTTTATTTTGTATAGAAAAATTTGCATAATCCAGTTCTGCAACGACCTCGGTCCATTGTAATTTTGGAACCTAGAGTAGATAAAAACAAACAACTATTAAATTTTGAAATATTCAAAAATTGGTTTTGTAAACATTTGAAAATAGAAAACCAAAGTGATTAACTCTTTTGATAGCAACCCATTACCTCAACTATGATACAAAACCTGTGTTTTAAAGTGTTCATATTCAACCCTTTAGCATTCACATTGCTCTATATTAACTATTGTATTTTTGTGGTAAAGTCTTTACCTTAACTATCTCACAGAATATGGAATCTACAAGACCTTGATATTAATTTTGAGAACAATTCCTTATCAGTATGAGTGGCTAGTTACAGCTAGTTAGAACAGAAAGAGGTGAGAGAATTTTGGCTGAATATGGCTGGTTTAAATGCTAAAGGGTTAAACTAAAACCTTTGAAATTATGTTCAAAACACCACCTTTATCATAAAAAGTTGTATTAAATTCCTCATTTTTGATTATTTTCAAAATTAATTAAAACAGTTTTCTTTTATTTTTAAAATGAAGTCATAAAAGGATTAAATTACAAAATATTTAGCAAACTTTAACAAATGATAAAACCAATTTTTTTTTTTAAATTATCAAACATATCTTACCAACTCCTGAACAATTTGAACAAATATATCCACATTCCAAGTTGTCACTCCAGGTGTGTCTTTTTCTTTATCACTGTTCCAATTTGAATTCTGAAAATGTAAGTTAAATTTATACATCAGACATTCTAATTTATCCCTTCAGAAATTAAACTCTAAAACAGGACAACATAGAGTAGAGATAACAGCTCAGATACTATGGTCATGTGGTTAGAATGTCTTAGGAGAGAATCGATGAACAAATTTTACAGGCGAAACCAACAGGTAGGAGACCCAGAGCAAGATGGTTACGTAACATCGACGAGCTTAGCTGGTCATGCTTGGGGATCCAGCCGGATCAGTTGGAGACAGTTGCTGGAAGAAGTGTTTGAGGACTCTGCCCCCCCAAGACCCTCTCAGGAATGAGTGAACACTCGGCCTGCTACAAATAGCAGCTGAACCTCCCGCAAAACACACCAGACTATCTTAGAAAGAGGAAGACAGGAACAATTGACGAGATCTCAGACCTCATTTGATTACCGAGTGGAGTAGAACTTGTCAAATAGGACCAAGGAAAGGAAACAATGTTTCCATTGGTCCTTCCATTGCTGATACTATATACCGATCACAACTCCTGGCAGAAAGAGCAATGTGAAATAAAGTGTCTTGCTCAAGGACATAACATATCACCCAGTCCGATTCTCTAACCACTGAGCCATGTGCCTATCTTAGAAAAGTAGGACCATATTGGACTATCCATGCTACCGTGGAAAAAGAACGTTAAACGTTGATGATACAAACAAGATGCGATATGTCTACTTGATCAGAACTCACGGTGCTGAACAATAACTTCATTTAACGCCCGTTTTTCCATGAAAAAAATCCGTCCATCATATTAATTCTTTTGTTTGATATTCCATAAAAGTACCTATTTTAAACTAAATAATGATGAACAAAGAAATTTACCTGGTCAATTTGACCACATGGATTTTTGGCCATCATCCCCATTACTTTGGCAACAGATGATGGCGTTAACTCTTTTGGACCAAACTGTAAGAGTGTATTTCGACATTCTTCCACACTAATGAAAAACAAAAAGAGAAAATACAAATTAAATCAAGAAAAATGTGTGTGTGTGTGTGTATATATATATATATATATATATATATATATAATTGTTTCTACTTTAGGCACAAGGCCAGCAATTACCCAGTGCATTACTGGTACTTTATTTTATCGACCCCGTAAGGATGAAAGGCAAAGTCAACCTCGGCGGGATTTGAACTCATTATATATATATATATATATATATATATATATAATGGCTGCAAACTAAGAGTACTGCAATCGCTTGTCAAATTATAGAGTTTGGTGCCCTTTTAGGGGCTACAGTCAGCCACATGACCAATTCCACTCTCTGAGCATCGGAAACACTACCCGAAAAAGGAGAACTGGTCAACATCATCAGATGTTTCCGAAGTCGCAAGTTTCCCTCTCCTAGAAAGGTGTTGTGACAACTGGGGACCTTTCACTCCCAGGTGAAAAAAAAAAGAAAGTGCTACATGGATGGTCGTTGACTCTGCTGAGTTCCTCCGCCCTTTGCCTAGTCTTGCATTTCATCCCGCAGGTTGTCCAAACATCAGCCCCCTCACCAAGCAAGCTTGGTGGGGTTGCTGGTTTAGTTGCCGATGATCCAACCAAGAGACAGGTTGTACTGGGTTACATGTTACCAGTAGCACTCGAGAGCGACCTGATGTAACATATATATATATATATATATATATACACACGTAGAAACCATGTATGCAATATTCCAGATGAACCTTATACCAAAGTTGACAGTTAAAAGACTAAATGTAAATGAGATTTCACAGGTTATTAACAAAAGCTGTGTATAGACAAATGTAAATTATATATGAGAGAATAAAACGTGTGAAATATAATTTCTATGAATGAAAAAAAAAAAAAAAACCCAGTTTATCTTAATCAGTAACTTTTTATTCCCTTTCCAAATTACCTCTCATAATAACAGCATAAAAACTGATTATTCTCCATATTTTTAGCAATTCGTTAGTTGAAGCCCATTCTAAACACAAGGCTCATTAGGTCGGTGCTTATCTCCAGTTTCCTTGGCGTTAATCAACTGAGAGTATAAGATTCTCCCTGGATAGGACGCCGGTCTATCGCAGGATTAACTTCCCAGCTACTGCTGGAACACACCCTCAGCTGAATGTACTGGAGCAACGTGAAATAAAGTGCTTTGTTCAAGAACACAACGCAGTCCAGGAATCGAACCAATGACATTATGATCGTGGGTCGAACATCCTAACCATTAGGCCAAGACCATTAAAAAAAAAAATTAAACAAAAAGGATAATTTCAGCAATGTACATACCTGCTTGTACAAGCACAGCCAGCTTCTAGGACCATGTCTGCTAAGGAGGCTTCATTCTGGAAATTAAATTTATTTTATTAGTCTTTCAAGTTAGATAAAATAAAAAAATACTAAAATACAAACAAGGCAGTGAATTAATAACATTTTAATACTTTCAGTAGCTAAATTATATAAAAATGGATTATCTACTATTCTTCTCTGCTCATTTATTCCTGGGAATGTTGTGGGGGCAGGGTCCCTCTAACACTCCTTCCAGTAGGCCCTGTCAGAGGCAATCGTCTCCGGTTGATCTGGCTAGATCCCTAAGCAAGACCAGTCGAGCTCATGACAGGTTATCCAACCATCTTGCTCAGAGTCTACCCGTGGGTCTCCTGCCAGTTGGTTTTGCCATTAAAATCTGTCCAGCAATTCTCCCCGAGACATTCTAACCATATGTCCTTTGTATCAGAGTTTTGATCTCTCTAAATTCTTGCACAAAACATAAGATAATAAAACTTGAAATTTCCACTATTTTCTTCATAGTTTGTTTACTCCTTTTATCATTAACATTATTACACTTGGTTTGAAAATTATCTATTTCTTAGCTTAATAATTACCTATGTAACAAACTGTTAAAGTTAAAACAGTGAAAAAAAAAAAAAAAAATTAAGTAAACCACAGTCTACGCCTTTGAGTCTACGTCTTCAAAATAATTTTGCATTAATTAGAATTATACTGTATAGCAAAGAGGTTTAAAAAAAACTGGCATTTAGCAAGCAATTTTCTGATTTTCCTAAGACAGAAAAAAGCTAATAGATAAAAAGTCAAATTACATTGGCACTAGTGTATAACTGGTATTTATTTTATCAGTGCTGGAAATATATACGCTAAACACTGTGGTAAGATTAAAACTCAGTGTCCAAAGATACTGAAATGTATTTTACTATCTCTTCTGTCTTAATAATTTCAATATGTCACTTGTTTCCAGCTACTGTATAAGACAATTGTAAAACAACTTACCATAGATACAGGCATGGTGAAAGTATCTGAAAATGTTTCTAAACTAATATCTTCTGTTTCTGGATATAGCAATGGACTTAAAACAATAGGGACACGCGCCCTTGGAAAATCTAGACACAGGAAAATGAAAAAAAAAAAAGGAACAATTATTTAAATTCTATATATATATGAGAGAGAGATAACAATAAAAACAATTTCATAAATTAATAATAGTTTCTGATTTAGACAGAAGGCTAACAATTCTGGGGAAAAGGAAAGTCGATTAAATTGACCCCACTGCATTACTGGTACTTTATTTTATCGACCCTATAAGGATAAAAAGTAAAGCTAACCATGGCAAGATTTGAACTCAGAACCTAAAGAGACGTAACTATGCCACAAAGTATGTTGTCCAATGCTCTACTTATTCTACTGCCAATCCACCAACACTTATAATGTAATAATGAAATCAATGACTTGACTCTTAACATCTAAAGTCAGAAACAAAATCTCATCCAACCAGAGAAATAGAATTATTGCTTAAGTAGAATAAAATATAGCTGAGCCCTGCAATGTACTATTTAAAACAAAAATAGGGAGCTTAACCTAAATCAAACCTCGATTAAGAAATAAAAAAAGTGACACAATGTCAAATCTTTAATCAGTAATCAATAATTCTTGTCTTTCATGGTCTGCTGATTTCCTCAATCTAGAATTTATTCCTATTCACAACATCTACATCTTTATTTTTCATTTAATTCATAGTTCTAATCTCACCAAAATATGGTTGTTATATACGAAGGTCAGCTGACCAAGATACTCCCATCATCACTGCAATACTGGTTCCCAGCCAAGTGTTTTTTCAAGTTGGGAAACATAATCAGCTGGGGTCAAATCAAGAGAATAGAGAGGATGATCAACCAGTTCAAAGTCACAGTCATGTACAACAGCCATTGGAACCAAGGACTTGTGTACTGGAGCACTGTCCTGATGATACAAGACCTGGATGTTTGGTCTTGATAGCCTTTTGTAGCCGAGTTACAGAGACAATAATTTTAAGTGTTCATTACATTACTTCCAACCACTATCAAGGTTTCCATTTTTGCTTATGAATGTTTCAGTTGCTACTATAATCAATTATAAACCCTCCTGTCTAAACAAGGGCACAAAATAAGGAAGGAAAACAATCAAGAAACCAGACCTCATTCGCTTACCAAGTGGGTTGGAACTCATTAAATCAGACCAAGGAAACAATGTTTCCATTGCTGATAGTACTTATCAGTTGCAACTCCTGGCAGAAAGAGCAACATGAAATAAATAAAGTTTCTTGCTCAAGAACATAACGCATCAGCCAGTCCAGTGTATATAGAGTAATGTAAATGCTAAAGGGTTAAATAATTGGCATTCATAGAATTACAAATCTTACCTTTACGTAAAGTATTTAAAAATGCCTCTTTCTGGTCAGCTCCAATTCCAAGTTGATCTTTTCCCCGAACAAGATGGGTTAAAAGAAGATGTAATCCCTCAATAGCAATGTCTTGTAATCCACCTTCCTGCCTCACATTAGTATCTGTTCAGAAGAAATGAAGGGGAATATTCTACATATTAGTAAGATTTAACTAAGTAACAGAGAGAAATTCTTAGCTGGAAATTGGCAAGATCATTCACTCACAATGTCTTCAAATTCAGGTAGTGAGAAAACCATATGTTACCATATAAGTAGTCCCAATTGCAATTAAGGAGTCTTAGAAGGAATGAACTAATTATTTCACAGAAATCTAAGACACGGAAAACCTAAAAAAATGTTAAATCTTCATCAACCTGACAGTCATCATTCATTAACTTCAATAATTAGAAAATACAAACACCAGCATAACATTTTTGCCAACAAAAATTTTTAAAAACCTATCATTTAAAATTCCTATGGGAAAATGCATTAAAATCCTTTATCTTTTATTCAATTTTATAAATTTTCAAACTCCATGCCTTAATTTTGAACTATATGTATAAGGAAGAAACAAAAAAAAAACAGTTGAACATATTTTTATATCCCTTAGTTACTAAATATATTAAAACTTAATAAGTACAAGAGGTTTTAACAGGTTTACTGGTCAATAAAAAGAAAAAAAATCATGACCAACACCCACTTTGCATTGGTATGAGAGTTTAGCAGCAAAAAATATTCCTCTCACAGTTCTACAAAGTGGATTGCAAATGAATATATATATTACTCTAGTTGTTTGGGTGCTAGAATAAGTAATTTTACTATGGTAGAAGTTTCTCCAAGCTAAAGAAACAGGATTTAAGCTCAAAAATAATTCAAATTTTGGCAATCTAAAAATATATATGTATAAGTATAATCTATATTTTTAGATATTTTTTCCTAAGTTGCCCATGAACAACTATATGAAAAGTACTACAAAAAGAAATATTAAAAGCCTTCAGCATACAAACCTGCATCTACGTAAGATCTCAATAAATCAGGTAATTTCTGCTTAACAAAGTTGGCCGCGTAATTCTGAGTATCCGGATTGGATGAATTCAATAAAGCCAAGCCAAATACCACCTCTTGCACTCTGGTCAACTTTAAAACTTTACTCAGTTGTGGGAATAACTGAGGACTTGCCTTCAAAGACTACCCATGGAAGAAAAAATAAAAATATAATAAAGAAGTTGATATTAAAAGAATATTAAGTTTTTTTTAATTAAAACCAAGATATTTTGTTTTATGAAACTGAAGACTTTATAAATATTTCATATTCCACACAATTTATATAAGGTTATTTATTTAAGTTAGGGTGTTTTCATTAACAATAAACTGCAATGTTTATAGTTAATCAAAGATAATTAAGACCCATGTCATTAAGATAAGTTTGGGCAGGATTATTTTAAGTAAAATTTAATTATTAGAAAGTGAAATATGGAAAGGAAAAAAATAAACAAACCTTTTGATGTTGTAATGGATTGTCAATTACGTAACAAAGGGTTGAAACAAAATTAGGTTTACTGAACAGGGATGTAAACTCTTGTATCAAATACTGGGTCTGAAAAATATACAAGAAATACATAAATTTACATGTACCTAGATAGCTTTTATAATAAACATTCATTGAATGGAGAACACAAACCAAAATATTTATACTTTTGGTTTTTTTTCTAAGGCTAAATACATAAATCATTTACAAGTTCTCCAAAATAGTTTTGATAAGTTAAAAGTATTTCAAGCCAATCATAGGTGAGGTTCCCATGGATTGTGCTGGATGTCTCCTGCTCCAAGCAACAATGACAGTCACTAGTATGCAAGAAATCAAGCCTTTATCTGTCTGGTTCAATGGATTGTAAACCAGTTTGACCTCTGGTGCAGAAATAGAAGATTTGGATGCCTGGAAAAGTTCACTTGGTTGATACAGTTCCTACACACTGGCACAAGATCTCAGGTAACACCTGCGAACTCAAACTCTGCACAGTTTGATGTTACAGCGAGAATCAAGCATAGCTGCATGCAACTACAAATTTATTTTTTCTTTATTAGTTGATGATGCTTCATAAGGTATTCTGCAACTCAACCAAAGGTGTATACATACAGACAAGCCCTGATTCTAGCCATTCCAAAGTGTTGCGCATCAAAACTAAGACAAAAAAAAAAACCTTAGAAAATTGTTTGTTGTTGATTATGTCTGTTTTCTATAGTGCAAAGGTTGGTAGATGCTTTTGTCAGTGCAGCCACAAATTCAATCTAAAAATTAACATCTGGAGGACTGAATTTCATTAACAACCAAATCCTGACTCGTGTCAAGTGGTACAAACTAAGGTCATCGTTATTAAATGACAGAAACAACAAGTCACTTTATATAGGAACAGTACAATCAGTTATGATGGCCAGCTTAGTGACAAACTAGATCACAGAGTGAGCAAGGCCAGCTCAAACAATAAGCATTCCTAAGTTCAAGTGATGTACAAAGTATCATCCACCCTTTTATATGGATCAGAGGCATGGGAGATATACTGCAAATGGGTCAAAATAAAGTTCATGCATTCACAAAGAGACACACAAGACAGATCACATATGGGTTGGATTGGTTTTCCTGTACTACAGTTTCACTCCACTGCTATTTCCTGGAACTTCTTCACCCATCGATCATCAATATGCATCACATATTCATACCAGCACAGTCTTCTCTCTTGCAGACTACATCAGATTCCTCTTATAACTAGGTTTTCTCAGTTCATCATTGCTCTGTCATTCGTGCATGCGAACATTACACATCCAAAAGAGCATGCTCTCTTAATTTCTCTCAAGCTTCCATATATCCTGTGCATTTACCACCCACTTCTCATGCAGGCATCATACAATCTATCTTTTGCTGTTGACAGACATAGTAGCTCCTTAACCCTTTAGCATTTACATTACTCTATATAAACTATTGTATTTTCACAGTAACGGCTTTACCTTGCATAATTATCACAAATAATATCGAATCTATGAGATTTTAATATTCATTTTAAGAACAATACATTAACATCAGTATGAGGGGCCTCTGGCGCCAGTTTGAACAGAAAGAGGTGAGAGAATTCTGGCCAGATATGGCCGGTTTAAATGCTAAAGGGTTAAACATCATCTTGCCTATTCTTATTCTATTGACTGACAACTTGATACAACGATTGGTGGCTCAAAAGAGACAAGCACTATAAAGAAATTGAAACTACTGCCATATTTGCAAACAGCTCACCTTATGCCTGACAGTGTCTATATAGATATGTGAAATATTTAACTATTTCAAAGCTATATTAACTTCTCTTTCCTTGAAAAGAGAATTAATATTTGATACTATAACCTATAATAATGATTCTGAAAAATTGGACACCTAAAATGGAGAAACATAGAATACAAAAGGGAAAACCATTGCAGTACTAAAGATAGAAAAATAATGCCTACACCACTTTCAATAATAACATGATTGTCTAGAAATGACTTTGTAATGTAACATGAAGCTATTCTGTAAATATGTATGTAGAAAGTAGCACCTTTAAAAAAAAAAAATACACAAGACTTAACTGTCATCCGCAACTCTGTTGTCTTGCTATCTATCACCAACCATTGATTTTTTTTCTTTTACAACTCACACCATCACTAACTACCACTTCTCTCTCTCCTCATGACACATCTACTGTTCAAGCTTGTATACAACATGTAGCTAACACTTCCCTCTCTCTCCCCATGACACATCTACTGTTCAACCATGTACCAACATGTAGCTACCACCGCCCCCTCTCTTCCCATGATACTACTGTTCAACCATGTACCAACATATAGCTACCACTGCCATCTCTCTCCCCATGACACATCTACTGTTCAACTATGTACCCACATGTAGCTACCACTGCCCCCTCTCTTCCCATGATACTAATGTTCAACCATGCACCAACATGTAGCAACCACTGTCATCTCTCCCCCCATGACACCCCTACCGTTCAACCATGTACCAACATGTAGCTACCACTGCCATCTCTCCCCCATGACACCCCTACCGTTCAACCATGTACCAACATGTAGTTACCACTGCCATCTCTCCCCAATGACACCTCTACCGTTCAACCATGTACCAACATGTAGCTACCACTGCCATCTCCCCCCCATGACACCTACTGTTCAACCATGTAGCTACCACTGCCATCTCTCCCCCCATGACACCTACTGTTCAACCATGTAGCTACCACTGCCATCTCTCCCCCCATGACACCTCTACTGTTCAAGCTTGTATAAACATGTAGCTAACACTTCCCTCTCCCCCATGACACCTCTAGTGTTCAACCATGTACCAACATGTAGCTACCACTGCCATCTCTCCCCCATGACACCTCTACCATTCAACCATGTACCAACATGTAGCTACCACTGCCATCTCTCCCCCCATGACACCCCTACCGTTCAACCATGTAGCTACCACTGCCATCTCTCCCCCATGACACCTCTACTGTTCAACCATGTACCAACCACTGCCATCTCTCCCCCCATGACACCCCTACCGTTCAACCATGTACCAACATGTAGTTACCACTGCCATCTCTCCCCCATGACACCTCTACCATTCAACCATGTACCAACATGTAGCTACCACTGCCATCTCTCCCCCCATGACACCCCTACCGTTCAACCATGTACCAACATGTAGCTACCACTGCCATCTCTCCCCCATGACACCTCTACTGTTCAACCATGTACCAACCACTGCCATCTCTCCCCCCATGACACCCCTACCGTTCAACCATGTACCAACATGTAGCTACCACTGCCATCTCTCCCCATGACACCTACTGTTCAACCATGTACCAACATGTAGCTACCACTGCCATCTCCCCCCCCCCATGACACCTACTGTTCAACCATGTAGCTACCACTGCCATCTCTCCCCCCATGACACCTCAACTGTTCAACCATGTACCAACATGTAGCTACCACTGCCATCTCTCCCCCCATGACACCTCTACTGTTCAACCATGTACCAACATGTAGCTACCACTGCCATCTCCCCCCCCCATGACACCTACTGTTCAACCATGTAGCTACCACTGCCATCTCTCCCCCCATGACACCTCTACTGTTCAACCATGTACCAACATGTAGCTACCACTGCCATCTCCCCCCATGACACCTCTACTGTTCAACCATGTATAAACATGTAGCTACCACTGCCATCTCTCTCCCCATGACACTACTGTTCAACCTTGTACCAACATGTAGCTACCACTGCCATCTCTCCCCATGACACCTACCGTTCAACCATGTACCAACATGTAGCTACCACTGCCATCTCCCCCATGACACCTCTACTGTTCAACCATGTAGCTACCACTGCCATCTCTCCCCCCATGAGACCTCTACTGTTCAACCATGTACCAACATGTAGCTACCACTGCCATCTCCCCCCATGACACCCCTACCGTTCAACCATGTACCAACATGTAGCTACCACTGCCATCTCCCCCCATGACACCTCTACTGTTCAACCATGCACCAACATGTAGCTACCACTACCATCTCTCTCCCCCCATGACACCTCTACTGTTCAACCATGCACCAACATGTAGCTACCACTGCCATCTCTCCCCCCATGACACCTCTACTGTTCAACCATGTACCAACATGTAGCTACCACTGCCATCTCTCTCCCCATGACACCTCTACTGTTCAACCTTGTACCAACATGTAGCTACCACTGCCATCTCTCCCCCATGACACCTCTACTGTTCAACCTTGTACCAACATGTAGCTACCACTGCCATCTCTCCCCATGACACCTACTGTTCAACCATGTACCAACATGTAGCTACCACTGCCATCTCTCCCCCATGACACCTCTACTGTTCAACCATGTACCAACATGTAGCTACCACTGCCATCTCTCCCCCCATGACACCTCTACTGTTCAACCATGTACCAACATGTAGCTACCACTGCCATCTCTCCCCCATGACACCTCTACTGTTCAACCTTGTACCAACATGTAGCTACCACTGCCATCTCTCCCCCATGACACCTCTACTGTTCAACCTTGTACCAACATGTAGCTACCACTGCCATCTCTCCCCATGACACCTACTGTTCAACCATGTACCAACATGTAGCTACCACTGCCATCTCTCCCCCATGACACCTCTACTGTTCAACCATGTACCAACATGTAGCTACCACTGCCATCTCTCCCCCCATGACACCTCTACTGTTCAACCATGTACCAACATGTAGCTACCACTGCCATCTCTCTCCCCATGACACCTCTACTGTTCAACCTTGTACCAACATGTAGCTACCACTGCCATCTCTCCCCCATGACACCTCTACTGTTCAACCTTGTACCAACATGTAGCTACCACTGCCATCTCTCCCCATGACACCTACTGTTCAACCATGTACCAACATGTAGCTACCACTGCCATCTCTCCCCCATGACACCTCTACTGTTCAACCATGTACCAACATGTAGCTACCACTGCCATCTCTCCCCCCATGACACCTCTACTGTTCAACCATGTACCAACATGTAGCTACCACTGCCATCTCTCTCCCCATGACACCTCTACTGTTCAACCTTGTACCAACATGTAGCTACCACTGCCATCTCTCCCCCATGACACCTCTACTGTTCAACCTTGTACCAACATGTAGCTACCACTGCCATCTCTCCCCATGACACCTACTGTTCAACCATGTACCAACATGTAGCTGCCACTGCCATCTCTCTCCCCATGACACCTCTACTGTTCAACCTTGTACCAACATGTAGCTATCACTGCCATCTCTCCCCATGATACTACTGTTCAACCATGTACCAACATGTAGCTACCACTGCCCTCTCTTCCCATGATACTACTGTTCAACCATGTACCAACATATAGCTACTACTGCCATCTCTCCCCATGACACCTCTACTGTTCAACCTTGTACCAACATGTAGCTACCACTACCATCTCTCTCCCCATGACACCTACTGTTCAACCATGTAGCTACCACTGCCATCTCTCCCCCCATGACACCTACTGTTCAACCATGTAGCTACCACTGCCATCTCTCCCCCCATGACACCTCTACTGTTCAACCATGCACCAACATGTAGCTACCACTACCATCTCTCTCCCCCCATGACACCTCTACTGTTCAACCATGCACCAACATGTAGCTACCACTGCCATCTCACCCCCATGACACCTCTACTGTTCAACCATGCACCAACATGTAGCTACCACTGCCATCTCACCCCCCATGACACCTCTACTGTTCAACCATGTACCAACATGTAGCTACCACTGCCATCTCTTCCCCATGACACTACTGTTCAACCATGCACCAACATGTAGCTACCACTGCCATCTCACCCCCCATGACACCTCTACTGTTCAACCATGTACCAACATGTAGCTACCACTGCCATCTCTTCCCCATGACACCTCTACTGTTCAACCATGTACCAACATGTAGCTACCACTGCCCCCTCTCTTCCCATTTAACTTTTTCAAATGATGGTCTCAGCAACTTTAAAAGAATAGAGAGGAGTCATTTGCCAAAGAGGGGCAAATGTCTCTAGTGTTGGCAGCATAAAATGTGCTTAATAACTTAGTACACACTGTAAAGTGGTTAACAAAGAGAAAAAACATAAGGTAGAAAAAGAGAGAGAGAGAGAGGCACATTAGTCTTGCCAAGGACATTACAACCTTTCTAGTGATGATGCCATGGTTGGATGGCTTCAGGAAGAGCAACCAGCCATAAAATCCATGCTAAAATTTGGTACAGTCCTGTGATGCATTTAAGAGCACAGCAACTAAAGCACTGACTCAAACTGTAACAACCCATCCAAGCACAGAAATGTAAGCATAAAATGATAACCCTCAAAATTAGCTGAAGCTCTACTTAGAGAGTATTTAGTACACAACAAATCAACAAAATTTGATCCATTGTCACTTATACTCTATAGAATCAAAGCTTAATGCTATTCTGACTAGTCTTTAAATGTTACCATTAACAAATTACAACAGCTAAATTATAGAAGTTTAGAATAGACATTACACATTTAGTTTTATATTTTGCTTTTCCATCTTTACAAAGGTTAAAATAATCTTTTTAAACCCTTTATAAAGGATTAAATCTTAGATGAAATCCAATTTGTTTCAAGTTTTTTGGCTTACCTCAACCATCAACACCCAAAACTGCCATTCAGCTTGATCTGCTTATTCTAGTCTTGTCCACATCAATCACCTCACTTTGCAGATTTTATCTCTAAGAACTTTTTTTCTCAAATGATTTGGGCTAAATTCAGCTCAAGTTTATACTGCACATCCAGCTTGTTCCTCTCTACGAGACAAGTATAGGTTCTTTCACTAACACATACATTACAAAACTGTATTCTTCATACATTAATGTAGCTCATGCAACATCTTCTCTAGCAAATTCTAAAATTATAAAATACCACTATCTTCGAGATAAATTTTTTTTTAAATTGGCTTTTCATTATAGAAAGGGAAAAAAAAAAAAATTTAAATGCTGTTTTAAGTGGCTTTCAAACATGTTAAGTTGTTTTGTGTTGAAAGAGCTAAAAACTCCTACATGTGCAGTTAATGGAGTCTAGATGATAAACAGCTTTGTATAAGAAGTTGTTCCAACAGCTACTGACTAAACTAACATGTAAATAGACTCCCAACACTGGATGTTTAATTTACTAGACATTCCTAACAATAGCAAAAGGATGACATTGACTCACTTATTCCTTTTCTCAAAAATTGTTAACCAAAGGTTTTGTAATATGAATCTTATAATTTATTAATGCCTACAGATGAATATGCAAATGTTTGAGAAAAGATACTATCATGAACAAATGTTCAATATCAAGACCAAGTCATTCATTCTCAACTACACCAAGAATATTTCAGCCACATCTCAGACAAACCAAAGAACTGTTCATACAGAACATTTGGAAATTCTAATCTATGTTGTACTCACAGAAACCTGAATCTCTCAATATGTTTTTAAATATACTTAGCATTATACAAAATCCAAGAATAACAACAAATAAAAAATTTTTTTTTAATATAAAGTTCAAAATGAAATGAAACTTACTTGATGAAAATCTTTTCCGCCACTCTTACCATCGCCACTGAAATCAACGTGAGAAAAGAGGCAGCGGAAAAGGTACCGGTCTGCATCAGCACAGTGTACACTCGTTAGCTGGAAAATTGGAAAATAAGGTTTTGATAAAAGTGAACCTAATATCAACAACAAATTAAGGCACGAAGTAGTCCCATTACACAAACGTACAGTCAAACTAAACTGAAGTAAAATAATAATGGTTTCTGATTTAGGCACATGGCCAATAATTTGTGGGGAGGGAAAGTCAATTACATCGAGCCCAGTGCATTACTGGTACTTTATCAACCCCAAATGGATGAAAGACAATTGACCACAGCAGGATTTGACCTCAGGACATAGAAAGTCATAGCAACTAACTACCTCAAAGTATGATGTCCAAAGCTCTACTGATTCTACCAATCTACCACCTTTGTAATGTAAAGTCAATGACAAAGTTTCTAAAATGCATTAAATTTTAAGCTTCACACAATCTTTCATTAACTCTTAACACCCTGTAATGATCCAGCAGAAAATATGTAAAAGCAAGTTTGTTAATTGAAATGCTGATAGAACAGATCATTGTGAAAATGTGCAGTATTAGCATATAGACTAATTTTTAATACGATGCAGTCATTGTGCTGCTTTGTATATTCCAAGAATGCCATTTTCATTTTGTACAAGATGTTAAGAGTTAAAAATAACAAGAAACAAAACAATTTTCTTGACATTGTATTTAAGGCTTAAATGACTCCATTGATTACAAAGTGCATATCAAGTGTTGCATCAGCTTGAACAAATTAGAATAAGTCGAGAAACATGATACTAACAAATCAAAGAACTGCTTATGTTATGAAACTAAACATTTTAAAATACACATATTTACATAAATTAGAACTGTCCTTTATAATTTTACCTCAGAATATATTAAGTTGTGTTCCAAACACCAGCTTACTAACAAAGTTATTTTATTCAAACCACACCAGACTGGGAAATTTCTCAAATATGGTAATGAAAGAGTTAGGAATTATATAAATTCCATGTGAATAATTTCCCCACCAACATGTCTAAAAGAACTGATTTACAAAACTAAAGAACTTTACTCTAAGTTCTTTCTGTACAAACTAACTAATGCTCCCCATGTCAAAACTTTTCCTTTGCCAATCAACTCTTACTCGTTCCAGCTGGAGCACCATGTAAAATCAATTTTATATACATATCTAAATCCTTTTAGTCACTACATCTCCAGAAATTCTGACAACTGTACATGTAAAATGAGAACAGTTTTGCAAAGTAATCTATAAAAAAAAAAACAACAAACTAATAAAAATTCTGATAGATTTTCTATCACTTTAAATTCACACACCTATTTTCTGTTACTAATCGTGAGATAGCGAGTAAATAAATACATGGTCACTGCTATAAATAACCATTAGTGGATGTACTAAAACATTTTAAAACCATTTAAGTACAAGAAAAAATGTCGAACTCTGAAATTTATCTCAAATCAGTTTTTAATAAATGGTTACATAACAGCATGACATTACAGGTGCTGTGTTTAATAGTATTATATAAAGCCATATATATAGGTGGATTCCCGATGTATAGCAGGAGGTGACTACAGTCTAAAAAGAAAGGTACTCAATACTTTAGTTGGGTATATTTTATTATGGAAATTACTTCAACAGGACTAGAACCGTTTCATTCGCAAAAAATCATAGGGAAAGAGAGCTTATTTAGTTTTTATTGAAGTCCATACACTTAACATGTATGCATGACCTTAGGTTTTGGGAGTCCAGTTATGGCAACCACCGAGTAGCGATCCTAAAACAGGCCTTTCCTCAGGCGCAAGGACAAAAATTTGCCAAAATATTTGTCCTTGCGCTTGACGAGAGAGAGGCCAGTTCTAGAACTGGCTACTCCACTAGGCAGTTGCCATAACTGGACTCCCGAAACCTAAGGTCGTGCATACATGCCAAGTGTATGAACTTTAATAAAAACGCCAGGTGGTGCTATTAAGTTAGACATGGCCTGGGCCAATATTGGCCGAAACACACACACATATATATATATATATATATATTACGCAATATACAGATGAATATTTAAATGGCCGTCAAACAACTTTCACATTTAAAACAATCGACTAATTTAAACTCTGCACTTTCTATTTCACATTATCAGGTGATAATGTGAAAGCAAGCGTAATCCTCTTCATCAGCACATTTTGTATTAGGAGAGCTTCAACGTTCAGTACAATGGATACAGATTTAGTTTATTAATGAAACTAGAGACAAACTAATATGTATTGAGGACAGTTTAACACTACCGTTGATGCTCTATTTATACACAAAACAAATGTGTTTTTTACCTCATTCGTCAGCTGTCCCAATCTAATTAAATACATTTTCATATATAAGGTATCTTCAATTTAGAAACAGTACACTCTATACTGTCCTCAAATGTATGAATAATTATTTCTATAACTTCCAAGTTCAAATTAAAATGATTTTTATTGGATCCTAGAAATGACAAACTAATTCGTCTCAGGTCTATTCATATTTAATACAGGTATATACAACGCGGAATTTGCTTCCAAATAATCAAAGATTATTTCATTATTGCCATATAATATATATAGCACGTGCAAAATATTTCTAGCTGATCGAACTCCAAAGACACTGAATCAAACATTTTTTAAAAAATATTTATGATAGAATTAATAAATGATCAAATCGAACGAGATAGTTTCTGAAATGTTTTCAATCAAGCTGGTAATATAAATACAATTTATTCAACCTTAATCTATGTACTAAGAGGATATTTTCTGATGTGTTTATTATACATGTCTCTGAAGGCCGTTATGCGCATGTATGAATAAATGTGTGTGTGTGTGTGTATATGTATGTATGTAGTAATAAGTCAATGGCTGAGCTCTTGCCGTTTCGACAGCAAATTCCAGACACTACTATGAGTAATCTGCTGAATACTGATCTTACTCGTTTGAGTATATATATATATATATATATATATATATATATATAACTGACTGAACACTCAATACATATATAGCAGTGTACACATTTTGTTTTACTAATAAAAATGTTCCACTGACTTCGAAGCTTCGGCTGTAATTCGCCTCTTTAGATATTATATCTATATAAAATAATGCTATTAATAAGAATAGTAACAGGAATAACAAAGTAGAAAGAAGAATTGGTCAGAAATTTACTGCGAGTTCATATATATATATATACGTTCACATATATATATATACGTTCACATATATACATATACATACACATATATACATACACCCACAAACATACAGAGAGAGAGAAGGGGAGGAGAGAGAGAGAGAGAGAGAGAGAGAAGAAATAGATTAGTGTTCCATTTCAATCCAGTGCATCAGTGTAATAAAGAAAATAATACAGCCACAAGCCGAGCATCAAAAATGTGTGTACAGAGAGAGGGGGCCGGGCGGGGTTGTACATTTCTTAGACCAGGTGATTTCAAGAACCCATGATTAACGAAAAGTACATTTCTTCTTTAATGATGTCAAAAGTGTTGAATATTCACATCATTATCGAAACAATTATATAATAACGACACGTCATTTTCGCTTTGAATGAATTATCACTTGATATAATATATATATATATATATATATTATAGAGAGAGAGAGAGAGATAGAGAGAGAAATGGCTTCTACAGGACTAGAACTGTTCCATTCGAAGGAAATCACCAGGAAAGCCCTGACGATGTCCTTTCAATCAAACAGTTCTAGTCCTGTAGAAGCCATTTCTATATTAAATATTGTATATATACTCTATGTATTGAGTACCTTACTGTGGTTACAAGCGATTGAACCCGGATATATTATATATATATATATATCGGAACAAAAATAAGATGAATTGAAATAAGGAAAAATATTAAAAGATAACAAAATACTAAGATGTGTGAGTGTGATGACATAGGTTGTAGGAAATTCCAATGCAGATTTTAAAATATATATATATAACCAGGACTTTTTTTTTTTGTATTTCACTTTTAATCAATGTTTGGTTGCGTTAATTAGTACACAGTATGTCTGGGAAATTATTCAGTCTCACAGATTATAAATAGTTTAAATAAAATATGAAAACTGCAGTTTGTAGAATTAAAAAAAAATATATATATATATATATAAATATAAATAATATACAACGCAAGATAAAAGGAATTAAGAGAATTTTTTTGTTGTTTGGAGAGGTTTTATTTTTATATAATTCTAGTGGAGTATGTATGTATGTATGTATGAATCCTACATATATATATAGCATTCACACATATAACACTAATATATATATATATGTGTATATATATATATATGCACAGGTTCGATAACATACGCGTGCTCACATTACTAATTCACTTATATATTAAAAAGAACTGATTCGCCATGTTACTCGAACAATAGTGAAATAAAATATTTTTTTTGTAATTTTACAGTAAAACCAACTTTCGTCATTAGGAAAAAACGACGAATATACATAGAAAAAATAATAAAATGAAAAAGAAAATAAATAAAGTTAGATTCGAATGAGGTAATGTAAGACTAGTAATATATAAATATATATATATAAATACAAGGATGTTTGCCTAGAAAGGCTCGCACGACTAACAACTAAGATAGACATTACAAAAGGAAAATAAACAAGACAAGATGTATAAAAAGTCATAAACTATTATTTTTTTTAATATAATTTTTCAAATAACCGAAACAGAAAGTAAATACTTACATGATTAATTTGAGGCACAATATTCTTATAATTTTTCTTTGTTAAAGTAGCCACTGAATTACTTATTTCAGCCAAAGCAAGCGACAGCGAATCGAGATTCATATTCCATGAACACAAATAGCGAAAGCCTCAAATTACTTTGAAGCCTTCTTCAGACTATCTTAAGTTCTGAAGGTCTCGTCGAGCAACTGTCCTGTATTAGGACCCAAATAGGGTCGACATTTGGACACCCTCTCACTGACACATAAGCTTATAGAAATTGACATGGCATCCCAGTGGCCATGTTGAAGACGTACCCCACACAATATTGAACTAATTTAAATAACACTTTTTTTTAAAATAACATAAAATTAACAGCAATTGACTCCGAGATTTTTTTTTAAATTAAAGAAAGGTTAAATAAATTAAAAATAAATAATATCTTCAAGAAAATAGTAATAACATTCTTAAAAGTTAATCACGTGATATATGTGCAGACGTGATGATCTACAAACTGATTTATTCTCAGCATTTCCTGTCATGAGTAGCACAAGCCTAAGATTTATTATATACATATATATTATTTCATCTTTCTGAATAATTTCGTTATTTTTAAATTATTAAAAATATACAAGTTTACATAGTTAAAACATTTTGTAAAGAAAATAAATTATGACTGGTTATTGCCATAAAATGGTTCTATCTTTCTGTCTTTTATAAAATCAACGATTGTACATTATGTAATCAAATATTTCTAAAATACTGCTAAACTGCTTTTATATATATATATATATATATATATATATATATTCACAGCTCTAAAATCACTTTTTTATAGGCTGACTAAGATACTTTCATGGAATGACCAAATGAGGTTTATTTTTCAACATAGTCCCTAAAAGAAACAATACAGTTATTAATAAGAAGATTTGCCATTAATGCATGCAAGATTTCATAACCCTAGCATCACTCTTTCCAAGATACTCTCATGGAATTACCAAATGAGGTTTATTTTTGTCAACATAGTCAACAGTGTCCACACTGTTATGTACATTTTTATTTCATAATTATTTTGTGATAATACATATTAGATGTCAAAAATCATCAATCATATAAGTATGACTTGGTCACAAACACTAACACCACTTTATAAAATAATAATGAAATTATTGTGTAAAGTGCTCAGGTGCACTACAACTCGTCAACGGTGTATGTATAGTACATAGAATAATACACAAATGTCAGGGAAGTGAATAGTGTATGAGTCATGGTATACATGTGGGTATGTGTATGGAGAAGGAACATTAGCTGTAGTATTGGCGGATCTCGGGAAGCATGGAGGCCTTTATCTTTTATTAAGTTCATTTTCAAATGCAGGTAGGATCTATAGAGGTGGTTGATAGCTTCCGGTACCTAGGTGATCAGATTAGCAAGGGAGGAGGGTGCTTCAAGGCCATAGTATCTAGAATAAGGACAGGTTGGAAGAAGTTTAGGGAGCTACTTCCTCTTGACAAAGAAGGATTTCTCCCTACGAACGAAAGGCCAGTTATATGATGCCTGTGTGAGATGTGCAATGCTGCATGGTAGTGAGACATGGGCAGCAACTGCGGAGGATATGCAATGGGTGGAGAGAAATGAAGCAAGCATGCTCTGTTGGATGTGCAATGTCAATGTGTGTGAACGACCAAGCATAGACAAGTTGAGAGAGAAACTGTGTATCAGAGGGAGAAGATGTAGTGTGCGGGAGAGAAGACTGCGTTGGTATGGACATGTGATGCGCATGGAGGATGGCCGCTGGGTAAAGAAGTGCCAAGAAATCCCAGTAGAAGGAAGATGCAATAGAAGAAGACCACAAAAATCATGGGTGGAGGTGGTGAGAGCTGACCTCAGATCGCTGAAGCTCACAGAGGAGATGACGAAGGACCGTGACGAATTTAGAAATGCAAGCAGGGAAAAGTGGACATAAAATGATGATGATGATTGATGGTCAGTTGATATTGACTATGGATCTCTCTCTCTATTTCTTTCTCTCCCTTTCTCTCTTACCCCACATCTTTCTCTTTCTCCCGTTTCTTAACTCCCTCTCTCTCCCCTCCCATTCCTTTTTCTTGTCTTGTAAGTTCAAAGAATAGTATCTAACTCCCATGATCTAAAACCTGGTGTGATATGATGCTCTGACTTTGTCTTGTGTTCTACCATCTAATTCTTGTTTTTCTTTTTCTTCTCTCTCATTTTCATTACTTGCCATCACTTTATTACCGGTATTTCTTTGATTTACTTGACAATGTAGTCATGTCAGGCTTCTGCCTGCAACTGGTACAATGTAACCCTGTACAACCTGCTTCGTGGTCTAGTAGTTGGCGAATAAACCAGCTCCCCGATCAGACCCTGATCTGGTGAGAATGGTAGGTGGAATCCCAGCAGCACAAAAACAAGAAAAATAAAAACGAGCTGCTAATAAGGGACAAATGAACTCCTTAAGCCTTTAGCATTTAAACCGACCATATCCGGCCAGAATTCTCTCACCTCTTTCTATTCAAACCAACTGTAACTGGCCACTCATACTGATGTTAAGGTATTGTTCTCAAAATAAATGATATCAACATCTCATAGATTCGAAATAATGTGAGATAAAGCCTTTACTGTGAAAATATAACAGTAAATATAATAGCATATATAGAGTAATGAAAATGTTAAAGGGTTAGAGTGAATGGTCATCCCCCTCCATGGTGACTAAACTGGCTCCCCTACCAGACCCTGATTTGATGAAGAAGGTAAGTGGAACCCCAGCAGCACAAAAAAAAAAAAAAAAGAGCGGTTAAAAGGGTGGATGAACTCCTCAGAGTCAACCCCCAACTATGGGTTAAATAACCTCACCAGTCTGCAATTGGTTAAGCATGGCTACACCCTAGACATGACCAAAACCAAACAGAAAGCAGTGGAGGTCAACTAGAGAGGGGTTTCTCCAACAAGAGTGAGAATGCCCTGGATTGGATTGGATGGAGGTCAACCAGGTTCCTCCAAAAGGAATGAGAAAGGATTAGACTTGACAACATGGACCCCCCACCTCTACTGAATATATACACAAATGTTGTATCACCACCACCTCATCATCATCACCATCACCACCACCACCAACCACCACCACCACCACCACCAACAACAACCACCACCACCATCATCATCATCATCATCATCATCGTCGTCGTGTAACGTCTATCTTCCAAGCCAGCATATGTTAAACAGGAATTGTCGCATTTGAAGCAAGATTGGTCAAGTGACCGTATCTCGCTCGTAGAGGACTGTATCTGGCAGGTTGTATAAGATAATCATATATACAAATATAAAAATATGAGATCAACTTTGCCTTTCACACATTCAAGGTCGATAAAAAATACCAGTCAAGTTCTGGGATTGATTCTTCCTCTATATCTCTTTCTCACTTCCATTCTCTCACTCTCTATCCTTCTCTGGAAAGAATCTGCTGTGTTCAGGTCTGGAGAGGAGATGGGCTCTGCCAGGTTTTAAAATGTCCCAGAAATACCATATATCAATACAGCGTCCCTACAACTCCCTCAGGAGTTACAGGACTATGCCATGCCATGCCATACCATGCCAAACCCTCACTCTCTATCCTTCTCTGGAAAGAATCTGCTGTGTTCAGGTGTGGAGAGGAGATGGGCTCTGCCAGGTTTTAAAATGTCCCAGAAATACCATATATATCAATACAGCGTCCCTACAACTCCCTCGGGAGTTACAGGACTATGCCATGCCATACCATGCCTTACCATGCCAAACCATGTATTTCTGGCATTGGAAATAACAATATTCTCAAATTTCTTAGATGAAAGTTTTAGTCAATTGAATTAATCACAGTAAATTAATTTTTATACAGAGGCACATGGCTTAGTGGTTAGAGCATTGGCCTTGCAATCGAAAGGTTGTGAATTCAATTCTCAGACCGGGTGATGTGTTGTTTCCTTGAGCAAGACACTTTATTTCAAGTTGCTCCAGTTTACTCAGCTGTAGAAATGAGATGATAGGGACTGGGGTCCCTATCATTCTACTGCAAAGTGGTCGTGGAGGTGCCACAGCAAAAAGAAAAGCACCCAGCACTCACTGTAAATGAGATTGGTGTTAGGAAGGGCAGCCAGCTGTAGAAATCAAGCCAGAATCAGTTCCCGCCCCACCCTTGCAAGCAGGGAAAAGTGGGACGTAAAATGAAATGAATGATGATACATTAGTCACAGATGAAGAGATAGTATCTATGACCTTTTTAACTACCTCCTCCCACCCCATCCACCTTTGACAGGTGAGATTGATGTGGCTGAAAATAAATTTTTTAAACATAAAATGAAATCCAACTAAAACAATGATGAAGCCTTCTTCTTCTTCTTCTTCTTCTTCTTCTTCTTCTTCTTCTTCTTCTTCTTCTTCCTAAGAGGGTCATGGGGGAAGAGTCCCCAAACACTCCTTCCAGTGGGTCCTGTCAGAAGCAACTGTCTCCAACTGATCCAGCTGGATCCCCAAGCATGACCAGCCAAGCTCATGCATGTTATCCAACCATCTTGCTCAGGCTCTACTCCTGGGTCTCCTGCAGGTTGGTTTTTGCCCATAAAATCTGTCCAGCGATTCTTTCCTGCGACATTCTAACCACATGCCCATACTATCAGAACTGTGATCTCTCAATTCGGAGAAGTAGCGGCTCTACTTGAGGAAATCATGTATTTAAATTATGATATCAATGACTGTAAATTTTGAATTACCATAGAACAGAGTGGGGGAAGTCAATTAAATTGACCCCAGTGCATTACTAGTACTTTATTTTATCGACCTCCGTTACGATGATGTATTTGTGTTAACGATACAGTTTGTATAGTTTCAAGTAATTTATAATCATTTGAGTTCAAATCCCGTCGAGGTTAACTTTGCCTTTCATCCTTACGGGGTCGATAAAATAAAGTACCAGTAATGTACTGGGTATTTGCTGGCCTTGTGCCTAAAGTAGAAACAATTATTATTGGTAGTATCAATAGATGGTCGGACGCCATGCTTTGCAGCATAGAGTTACGCCCTTTTATGGTGTGAGTTCAAATCCCACTGAGGTTCACATTGCCTTTCATCCTTACGGGGTTGATAAAATAAAGTACCAGTAATGCACTGGGGTAATTGCTGGCCTTGTGCCTAAAGTAGAAACAATTATTATTGGTAGTATCAGCAGATGGTCGGACGCCATGCTTTGCAGCATAGAGTTACGCCCCTTTATGGTGTGAGTTCAAATCCCACTGAGGTTGACATTGCCTTTCATCCTTACGGGGTTGATAAAATAAAGTACCAGTAATGCACTGGGATAATTGCTGGCCTTTAGAAACAATTATTATTCCTGTACACTTTTCCATTACGTTTTATATCCAGAACATTAACCTTAATCCAATTGTTTAACCTAATTGTCCTGTTTAGACAATTTGGTTCAGTCAATATATATATATATAACATTATATTTCATTATTTTAGTGCATTACTGGTACTTTATTTTATCGATCCTTACGGGGTCGATAAAATAAAGTACCAGTAATGCACTGGTTAATTGCTGGCCTTGTGCCTAAAGTAGAAACAATTATTTTAGTTACGTCCCTTTACGATCTGAGTTCAAATCCCGCCGAGGTTGACTTTGCCTTTCATCCTTACGGGGTCGATAAAATAAAGTACCAGTAATGCACTGGGTAATTGCTGGCCTTGTGCCTAAAGTAGAAACAATTATATTTCATTATTTTAAGGGCGGTGGATTGGCAGTATCGGTAGAGGGTTGGACGCCATGCTTTGATGCATAGAGTTACGGCCCTTGCCATTTAGAGTTCAAATCCCGTTGAGGTTAACTTTGCCTTTCATCCTTACGGGGTCGATAAATAAAGTACCAGTAATGCACTGGGATAATTGCTGGCCTTGGGCCAAAAGTAGAAACAGTTATTTTAAGGGCGGTGGATTGGCAGTATCTGTAGAGGGTCGGACGCCATACTTTGTAACATAGAGTTAACCCCTTTTTTCCGTGCCGCCTACACGTCCACTTTACAGTGTGGGCTGTGGCACCTCCATGACCACTTTGCAGTGGAATGATAGGGACCCCATCTACAGCTGAGTAAACTGGAGCAACTTGAAATAAAGTGTCTTGCTCAAGGAAACAACACATCACCCGGTCTGAGAATTGAACTCACAACCTTTCGATTGCAAGCCCAATGCTCTAACCACTAAGCCATGTGCCTTCATATAAATATAGTGAGGTTGACATGTCCCTGACATGTCAGAAGAGTCCTCTTGATCTTACATTTGGCAGGTTCTTTATAGTTTGATGTGCAATGTCAATGGACGAGTTGAGAAAGAAACTGGGTATAAGAGGGATAAGTTATGGTGTGCAGGAGAGAAGGCTGAGAGGGTATGGACATGTGATGCGCATGGAGGATGACCGCTGGGTAAAGGAGTGCCAAGAAATCCCAGAAGAAGGAAGACGCAGTAGAGGTAGACCACGTAAAACATGGGCGGAGGTGGTGAGAGCAGACCTCGGATCGCTGAAACTCACCGAGGAGATGACGAAGGACCGTGACAGGTGGAGAGATGCTGTGCTGAATAGGACCCATCCAACCCTTGTAAGCAGGGAAAAGCGGACGTAAAATGATGATGATGATGATGAAACCCCTTTACAGAGTGTATTGTTATATTGTGGCACCAGCTCTAGGGAGGTTTTTGATTTGACTCAACTGAAGGACCCTCTCTATCCTATGGAGTGGGGAGAGGGAAATAGTTTGGGAATGCCAGAGGGATGACAGGTATATCATGGGTAAATGATAGGCGGTGGGGAAGGGAGTAAATTGTAATTTTGGTGCCCTGCACAGAGCCTGATGATGTGAATGAATAGGTGTGGTGGAGTTTGACTGGGTGATAAGTGGATGGGGATAGATGAGGGTGGTCTTGGGTCAAGTATGTGCAGGGGGGAAGAGCCACAGCGATGGTGAAAGTAGTTTCTAAGAAATGAGGCAGGGGTTGGGTTTAGGGATGGAGGGTGGGAGTTCAGGTCACATTTTAATGCTGAGAGGTGACTCTTTCCCAGTACTACCTGTCACATGTTCATTATCTTTTCAGGTCAATAAATGAAATTAGAGTGCAAAACAAGAGAAACTGTGTTAGATGAGATGTCTTGTAACACCCTACTCACTGATTGGCATAGCATCATCATCCTCATCAACTGCTATAAAGGCAAAGGAGATGCAACAGAACAAAGGAAAATAAAGAGGCATCAAGCAGAAGAAAGTATTATAGCAAAACTGACAAGAAATAGAATTAAGAGAGGAGATGTAGTTCAGCTTCATGCTAGGCAGAGGTAGCACTAATGCCCTTTTTCTTGTGAGACAATTGCAGAAGAAGTGTCTAAGTAAGAGTAAGTTTCTCTACCTAGTATTAGTTGACCTGGAAAAAACATTTAACAGAGTACCCTACTCCATGATCTGGTGGGATTTTTCAAAAACTAGGTGTAGATGAGTGGCTTGTGAAGACTGTACAAGCCATGTACAGGTGCAGACAGGATGGTTAGAGTAAACATTGAGTATAGTGACGAATTTAGTGTGCATCTGGAACTCCAATAGCCTCCTTCTGTTTATTATAGTCCTCCAAATCATAACAAAAGAGTTTAAAACTGGCTGCCCATGAGAATTTCCATACGTGGATGGTCTAGTTCTCATAGCCAGACTATCCTGCCTTATTTTTTTCAGACAGAATACATTAATGACTACATTAGCCAATGTGACCTTGAATTCTTAATACTGGTTCGAAGTGAATATGGCCGTTATTTTGATCAGAGTGAGTGACACTTAAAAAACTTCGTTTGTTCAAGTTTAAAAAAAAGTGTATTTTTTCAAGGGACGTAACTACGATATTACTTGCACTGAGTTATCTTTCTTTGTTTTCGCTACGCTACTACATTGATTTTTAAAGATAGCCAAAAGAGAGTAATTTGGTGGAGGGAAAGTAGTCTCTTATATTATTTATTCATTTAATTAATTTAAACGTTCGTATAGAGCTTGTGAGCCACGAAAAAACTAGGGGAAGTATCAAGAAAGAGAGAGAGATGGGGAGTTGATGAACGACTTTTCTCGTTTTTTTTAAATATATATTTGAAACCTTTTTTTTTTATTTTCCAATATTCAGAATTTTATTTAAGTCAGCATTTTAACAGATAGACCAGTATAAAATAATTGAAATGAAAAATAATCATATTCCGTATACGAAATCTCACAATGTCATTGATATTATATAAAAATAATTGAACAGTATCTAATAACAGAAAACACAACTAAAGGGAACAAAAAATGAAGAAAAGAAAAGGAAACGAAAAGAAGAAAGAGGATCTAGCAACGAAAGAAGGGGAGAGAGAGGGGGGACGGGCACTACACCACAATCGGAGCAGTACCTCAGACGTACCCCATAGGCAAAATGGCAAAGACATTACTGATATGACGAGGGAGCCCCCCACATATGTTAGAAATAGCTGTTAGTCTACCTCAAATCAGTCTACGAGGGAGCCCCCTACATATGTTAGAAATAGCTATCAGTCAACCTCAAATTACAGCCTACGAGGGAGCCCTCACATATGTTAGAAATAGCTATCAGTCTACCTCAAGTCACAGCCTACGAGGGAGCCCTCACATATGTTAGAAATAGCTATCAGTCTACCTCAAATCACAGCCTACGAGAGAGCCCTCACATATGTTAGAAATAGCTATCAGTCTACCTCAAATCACAGCCTACGAGGGAGCCCTCACATACGTTAGAAATAGCTATCAGTCTACCTCAAATCACAGTCTTGAAAAGGAAATGACGCATCATATAATAATGAATGCTTAAATACCAATAAAAAGATGGGATTGCCAAAACTAAGAATTGCTTTGTTGATAGGTTTGCTCCCTTAACCTTCCCCTCTTCTCCACCCACGCACAATCTTAATTTCTCTTATTCACAGTTGTATAAATAACATTACAAATTGTTTATAATTCTTTCACAATGAAAATATAAACACATATAAACATAGTGATAGAAACGGAACGGTCTTGAATACATTTACTATATTTATTTATCATATAAGAATAAATAGAAATACATAATATCAATTAATTATTGTTAGGAATCTTATAAATATAATACATGAAAATATATAATCAAACTCCCCCCACCCACCAGAAAAAAAGAAAAGAAATCATCAGTACAAAACTAAATACGTCACTCGGTCACACATCACATCTCAAGGGTCAACGGAACTTTTTTATGCAAGCCGCCAACACGCTGGCAGCATTACTGAAGGTGATGGCGAGGCTAAGGCGCTGAAACAACCAAGCACTCTCACCAGGAGCATCACTTGACATCTCGGTAAGGCGAGCCGCCAGCAATGACAAGAACGCCACAGGCTGGAAGAAATTGTTTTAGTGATAAAAACGGTGCGGTCTTGAATACATTGGTTTCGAAAATGATTAATTTACTACTGTGTGTACACACATTAGATTTATGGAGAAAACAAAATCTTTTGAAAAAGCTCAAATAACATCGAGAAAAAAAACAACATTTAAGTTAGAGTAACTCATTCAATAACCCAGCCCCCGACCCTTCCCCAAACTAAATATACCGTTAAAAAGAACACCAGCAACACGATATTACCACGCCATTGGAACGGTGATTCAGCATTTTAGCTGTAGCTTTTAGAAATCTATGTTTATAGTTATATAATTCTTTGCTGAGTAATCCCTGACATCTGAGAGGAAATTAAATAGTGAATAAAAGTTATATCACTAAATAAATAATGTGACCATCAAAAAAAAAAAAAATATATATATATAGTTATGTAATAAACAACATAAGGCAATTATATCATTTACCAGTGGTTTCTTAAAAGCAAAAAAATTTTGCTTTCAATCATCAGAATGAGAAAATCCTGGTGTATTTATTGACGTTGGATTTTAAAAACCTATATATATATATATACAGATTTATTTTATAAATAAATAAATATTGACATACCCGGCAAAAAAGACAACCTTAATGGTTGGAGCTTCCTAACCTCTGCATATATATATATATATATATATATATATATATATATATATATATATATATATATATATATATATATGCAGAGGTCAATATTTATTTATTTATAAAACAAATCTGTATTTTATCTGATGAAAGCGCACCATAATTTGCCTTGGTTGCCCTTGAAATATGTATAATAAAATAAATATGGTTTTATAAATATAGTTTCCATTTATTAATATATTGTATATATATATATATATATATATATATATATATATATATATATATATATATAGGAACCAGTAAGACCCCGACGGCTGAGCTCAAGCCGTTTCGTCGGAGTCTTACTGGTTCCTATTACCCACTCTACTACCCCAAGTATTGAGTACTTTGGTGCGTTATGGTCCACCTGGTTCCTTACCACATTTCCTTCGTTATATATATATATATTAATTCAAAATATTAACCTTTAAATATATATATACTGTTTTAAAATCAAATATTTCATTTAACAACTAAAGATTGCAGTTTGATAAGTTGAATTGTCACGAGGCAGTGAAGAATGTAACGTTTCGGGTCCATGCCCTTCGTCAGAGTGGAGAGGGAAGAACATTGTGTTGATATTGCTTTTGCTGTTATAAAAATCCTATGGACGAATTACCGCCGTCATAGACAACAACGACTATCATTCGTTTCCTCGAATTCTGGATTTTAATCTAATCAAAGCAATATTATGGTTAATCTAAACGTGATGAATTAGTTGAAAGGATGGGCCTCATTTTCTAGGAGAAGAAGATATATATAATATATATATATATATACATCGGGCCCCGACTCATTCTAATATATATGCACTTTTTTGATGAGTTGTGGTGCACCTGGGCACTGTACACATGTTATTATTATTATATCATGACTCAAATCCCGCCGAGGTTGACTTTGCCTTTCATCCTTACGGGGTCGATAAAATAAAGTACCAGTAATTATTATATCATTACTCATACACTGTTCATTTTCCTGACATTTTTATATTATTCTATGTACTATACATGCACCTTTGATGAGTTGTAGTGCACCTGAGCACTATACACAATAATTTCATTATTATTATTATATACAAAGTTTAGATAAGTTGATAATACAACCATATAATAAACATGTCTAATTATTTTTAATTTTTTTACCCATTTTTTTTTTTAGAGAGAAGGACCTCAAATTTCATATAGCTTAGGGTCTCAGCAGGTGAAAGTCCGGCCCTGAAAAGGATACATTTGATAATATAGTTCTACATACCCCTAAAATACGAGATAGTCGTAGCTTGAATGTTGTTTGAATATATTATAGACCTGCTCGGTCAAAACTGACCTAGGGCTAAACTAACAACAACAAAGTGATGTGAACTGAGTACAATAAGAAAGAGAGAACAAAACAACAATAAACTATACCATATATAGTAATATGTTTAATTTTGCGGGTGAACAAGTAATCTTTTATTGGCTTATTGCTGCTTGATAAATATTGAAAGACGATTGCTCAATAAGAACTGTTTTATACAAACATACGAGGTTTGCGTGTATTTATTTTTGCAACCGTGCACGTATGTCATCTACAAACAATATCAACAACCTCTAGTGTTGTTTAAAGTAGAGGTTTTTGTCAACTAACTGAAGTTAGTTGACAAAAATAGCTTCAGTTTAATTGAAGTTTTTCAATTCATAATATTTATACATAGCTTACAAATATATGATTGTGGAAAATCCTTTATTCACAGTTGTATAAAAAATATAATGTATGACCCTATCTTGTGTTGTTACTGTACAGAACACAACCTCGAAATACTTTCCCCATTAGCCCTATTAAACAAACAAATGCTGATTTATGTCACTAAAATTATTTATAAAGGTGTGAGGGAGAGAGATGGAGTGGCGTGTGTGCGTGAGAGAAAGAGGGAGTGGTGTGTGTACGTGAGAGAAAGAGAGAGAGGGTGTGTGCGAGAGAGAGAGGGTTAAAGTTATGGGCCTGTGCTTTTAGTACACAAATAAATTTTCTGTAATACTGTGAAAAGTAAGATAAAATGATTAGAACACGTTTTTCTATGTGGCCAGAAGAATGGAGATCAGTTCGACTAGTTTCGGTGATTGTTCTATCGCTTCGTCAGAGATCAGTTACTCATCCTCCCACACTACTTGTGTTCTATGATTTCACTGAATATTATCAATAATTTTTCATCCATCCTTACGGGGTCGATAAAATAAAGTAGCAGCAATGTACTCGGGTCGATTTAATCGACTTTCCCCTCCCCCAAAATTGTTGGTCTCGTGCCGAAATCAGAAACCAATATTTATACAATCTTCAGCCTAGAGGCTAAATGCATATTTCATCAATAGAAAGGAAAGAAAAGAGTGAAATTAATATGTTACTTTGTAAAAGAGAGTGTATGTATTGGAGTGTGTGTGTGTGTGTGTCTGGGGGGGGGGGGTTGCTTAACAATCAAGAAGTCATTGACCCACTCTCTTTCATGTGTGTGTGTATGTATGTATGTGTATATATATAAATAAATAAATATATATATATATATATATATATATATATATATATATATATATATGTATATATATATATATATATATATATATATATATATATATATATATATATATATATATATATATCATTCAAGAAAGAAGAGTGACATGGTTCGCTATACAATATATATATATGTATATGTATATATATATATATATATATATATATATGTGTAAAAGGTAAACAGAAATAACAACACAATCGGTACAGTATATGGAAGGGATATATTAGGTTAAGGCTTGATATCTAAGAAGAAGGTCTTAACGTTTCGGACGCTAGTCTTTCATCAGAAATAAGATAGATTGAAGGGACGGGCGGGTTGGAATTGGAAAAAATGTCTTTAGATAAAAATAACAGGTCCATTCATACTATTACCAACTCTACTGCCCTAAGTATTGAGTACTCTGGTGCGTTATGGTCCATCTGGTTCCTTACCACAACTCCTTCGTTATATATATATATATATATATATATATATATATATATATATATATATATATAATGTAGGAGGTGAGTTTTATTGTAGTACAATAAAGCAATGCAGATATCGGATAAGAAGCACTCTACAATTTGTAGGACTGGATATATAATCTTATATATTATATATATATATATATTCATTTAAATTATTGATTTATTGATATTTTATTTGAGTGACCCGAATCTTCCTGGTCGTTCTTTTTCGGCTGCACGGGTGATTTTAGGCATAATCTCTATGTGTTGGTAATTTAACGATAGTTATAGCTCTGATTTATCCAAATTATTGAGCCCTCTGCCACTCATATCGGATATTGTTTATCGTTAATTCGTGAGCTGATTTTCCGATACTCGATTATTCTATTATATATATATATATATATATATATACATACACACATACATACACTTTTTTCACTTCCTCTCTTTGTTTAAACGAATACGTACATTTAAATTTAAGGAAAAAAAAAAATATCATTTGTCAAAACATTATTTTTGGCAGTATCGGTAGAGGGTCGGACGCCATGCTTTGACGTATAGAGTTACGGCCCTTGCTATTCTGAGTTCAAATCCCGCCGAGGTTAACTTTGCTTTTCATACTTACGGGGTCGATAAAATAAAGTACCAGTAATACACTGGATATTTGCTGGCCTTGTGCCAAAAGTAGAAACAATTATTTTCTTTATTTGTAATTTCTGGGTGTTTGCATCATTATGAATCATTTTAGCCCAATGCAAACATAGTGAATTATAACGTTATATGTTTTTATGTATAAGCACAAGCAATCATACACATTCTACATATTGTACTCAAGAAAGGTACTTAATCGATGTCTTATATACGTTTTATAGTCTTTCATTGATGTATTACTAAATAGAAATGTATATAAGTTTAACAGACCATGCATACATTATAAATAGTTATATATATATAGGGTGTCCCCACCCCCCAAAAATCACACACACTTTAACAGCATTCTAATAAGCGTGAAACGTGTGTATACATTTTTGGGGACACCCTGTGTGTGTGTATATATATATATAATTGTATCTATAGTATAATAGATTAGTCATTAATTGATAAAAAGAAGGTATATTTTACACAATTACTCTTTTTAATTATAGTTTACCTCAAAGTAATTAATTAATAGACAATGTTTTATCACTCGTGTATTTATCCATGAGGTGCCCTCATAATAAATAATTGAGGACAAATCGTATTTGATTCAATACAGTGAAAATATATCAATTCCATTGTTTTTACCCAATTGTAATTCCTTATCTATTGCAAATTTATTTTATTTAATCTTATTTTATGTTAATAACTATTTGTATTTTTAAAATTAGTCATTACTTCGTAATAAGCACCATAAAATAAAAAAATAAAAAAATTACTGTAACAATATAACATTTGATATCACCCACTGAGGCAAAAACACCATACTTTAGTATATATACATACACACTCACATATATACATATATATACAGGGTGTCCCCACAAAAATACATACACACGTTGATTACCTGTATAGACATTATTTATTAGAATGCTGTTGAAGTGTATACACTTTTTGGGACACTGTATATATATATTTATTAAATTAACAGATTAAAGTTTAAGCAAAGAATCGCTGCTTTCACCCT
>OZ024752.1:33492098-33502098 GCA_964016885.1 Eledone cirrhosa
AGTTAAATATGAATATATATGTGTGTGTGTGTGTATGCATATATATATGTGCATATATATATATATGTATATATACATATGTATTTATAAAGAGATATAATATATTATAATAGATGTGTGTGTGTGTGTGTGTGTATTCATGGGGGTGTCTAGTTGTATGTGTACATATGTGTGTATACGTATTATATGTGCGCGTATACATATGTTTATATTTAGATATATTAATATAACTATATACATATATATATATGAGGAAAATATATACACTTACGTGTGTATATATATATTTATGCGCGTGTGTGAATCTAGAAACATTCATATTTGTGTTTATATTCATGGGTGTTTATATATACATATACATATATATAGAGATTTGTGTGCATCCATATATTCATGTGTGGGTGTATACATATTCATAAATTTGTATATTCATGATCATACACACACACAGTTATATGTATATACACACGCTTGTGTATATATATATATATATATATATATATATATATGGTGTATATATAATATATGGTATATATGTATATATATGACCTCACTATACATATATAATATATATGGTGTATATATATATATGTGTGTGTGTGTGTATATATATATATATTTGTGTGCGTGTATGCATATGACAAAATGTATGTGCCTATGTATATACATATTCCTATATATGTACATGCATGTATTCGTGTATTTTCGCATGCGTATGTATACTTATATATGAATATATATATATATATATATATATTTAGGGCATGGCTGTGTGGTTAAGGAGTCCCCTTCACTGTGTTCGGTCCCACTGCGTGACACTTTGATCAAGTCTCTTCTACCATAGCCTCAGGTTGATCTAATACATGAGTGTGTTTTGTACAAAAGTCTCTTGCTCTTGTTTGTGCCTATTTGTCTGTGTTCATTACTGTTTATGCCTCGTAATGTAGCGGTTCGACAAATAGAGATCGATAAAATAAGTACCAGGCTTTAAAAAAATCTATGCGGAGATCGATATGATCGGTTAAACCCAGGGTTATTGTGCTCCAGCGCAGCTGCAGTCTGACCAAAACCAGTTAGCTAATGTGTGTGTATATATATATATATATGGTTGGTTTTAGGAAGGGCATCCAACCATAGATAATGTATGTGTGTGTGTATATATATATATATATATATATATATATGGTTGGTTTTAGGAAGGGCATCCAGCCATAGATAATGTATGTGTGTGTGTATATATATATATATATATATATATATATATATATGGTTGGTTTTAGGAAGGGCATCCAGCCATAGAAACTGGCCTCTGAGCTTTTATGAAATATATTTGAACGAAATATGGTCACCTGTAATGAATTATCCAACCCATTCCCGCTTGAATTAAAAAAATATTAATGCCCCCCCCCCCCCCCCCTCTCTATATATATATATATCATCATCATTCCATTTTATGTCCGCTTTTTCTCTGCTTGCAAGGGTGGGACGGGAACTGATTCTGGCTTGATTTCTACAGCTGGATGCCCTTCCTAACACCAACCTCATTTACAGTGAGTACTGGGTGCTTTTTTGCTGTGGCACCTCCACGACCACTTTGCAGTGGAATGATAGGGATCCCAGTCCCTTTCATCTCATTTCTACAGCTGAGTGAACTGGAGCAATGTGAAATAAAGTGTCTTGCTCAAGGAAACAACACATCACCCGGTCTGAGAATTGAACTCACAACCTTTCGATTGCAAGGCCAATGCTCTAACCACTAAGCCATGTGCCTTTTTTTCCCTGCTTATATATATAAGCAGGGAAAAGTGGACTTAAAATGATGATGTTGTTATATATGGATGAGATGGTACTAGTTAAGATCATTGTACAACTTAGTACTCTACACTTAACAAAAGTCAGATGTTGCTACCAAAATGGTTTAAGCTTTGCCATCAGACATACATTGTGCTCTGTACATTAGGTTGACATTAGGAAGGGCATCCAGCTGTAGAAACCAAGCCAGAAACAGTTCTGTATGAGCAAGACATGGTCATCTGATTTCGCTTGTCTCAAGAGACAACTTGTCCAATCCATGTTACCATGGAAAAATGGGTGTTAAACAGTGATGTTGATGATGTTATATATCTATATATAGATACATAAAGCACCCAGTCCAAACTGTAAAGTGGTCGTGTAGGCATCATGCAAAAAGCACCCAGCACACACTGTAAATGTGGTTGGCGTTAGGAAGGGCATCCAGCCAGAGAAACCAAGCGAATCACGGTTCCCTGTCCTGATCTCTCAAAAAAGGGACAGCCCGTCCTACCCATGCTAGCATGAAATATGGGCATTAAATGGTGATGATGATGCTGATAAATATATAGAAATGACTTCTACAGAACTATATATATATATATATAAACAAAATTTACAGCTAACCCCTATGTAGGTTTAGCTAGCCTCCTACAAGGTTGCTCCTTGCTCAGTTGTTTTAATATGGGTCATTGTCCTATCCTAAAAAGTAATGTGAAATGAAGCTTCTTGCTCAAGAACACAATTGAACTTACCACCTGGTGGCTGTGAGTCCAACACCCTAACCATTAGGCTATATGCCTTCACCTATATCTATGTGTTATATATATAACTGCATATTTCGTTTTTTTTTGTTTTTATTTTGTATAGGTACAACATATTGCTGCATGTTGTAACAGGCAAATAAAATGTTTGGTGTTAGGAAGAGTGTCCAGATGTAAAATATTGTCTCAAACGCCCTGTCCAACTCATGCCACTGTTGAAAAATGGATCTAAAACTGATGTATATATATGTATATCATCATCATCATTTGTCTATTTTCCCATAGTCACATGGGTCAGAAGTCACTCCAGAAGTTATTACTTAATAGGGGTTACTGATCTCTTACAGGCGTGCTGAGGGCTCACATCTCACACACGTTGCTGTTTTGGCATGGCTTTGACAGCTGAGTTGGATGCCCTTCCTATTATCAACTACTTTACAGAGTGTACTGGATGTATTTTATTGTGGCACCAGTACTACGAAGGTTTTCATGCCCATGATATTAAAATCCTTTCAGCCCTTTTGTTTGACATGGTTTCTATGGTTGGATGCCCTTTCTATTATCAACTACTTTACAGAGTGTACTGGGTGTATTTTATTGTGGCACCAGTACTAGGAAGGTTTTCATGCCCATGATATTAAAATCCTTTCAGCCCTTTTGTTTGACATGGTTTCTATGGTTGGATGCCCTTTCTATTATCAACTACTTTACAGAGTGTACTGGGTGTATTTTATTGTGGCACCAGTACTAGGAAGGTTTTCATGCCCATGACACTACTGAAAAATCCGTTCAACCCTTTGTTTGATGTGGTTTCTATGGCTGGATGCCCTACCTAACAGCAACTACTTTACAGAGTGTACCGGGTGCATTTTATCACCTTACCGACCTGAGAGAAGTTGTTGCACATTGACTCAACTAAAGAACCCTCCCTCCAATAGGGTGGTGGTGGTGGTAGGATGTGCTTAGGGGGAACAATAGGAAGGGAATAAAAGTATGATGTCAGGTGTAGTGGGATTTAATAGGATCATGTGAGGGAGAATAGGTGCAAGAGTGACCTTGGATAGAGTGGAGGGGTGAGATGAGAATAACAAGTTATTAAAGAGTGACGGAGGGGGTCAGGTCACATCCATTACATTGTTGTGGCACAGTAGTAATGTAGGGTTGAGTGGAGGGTGGGGTGATGGCACAGTAATGCAGGGTGGAGGGTGTGGTGATGGTATAGTAATGTTGGGCTGAGTGGAGGGTGGGGTGATGGCACAGTAATGTAGTGGAAGGTAGGGTGATGGCACAGTAATGTAGGGTTGAGTGGAGGGTGGGGTGATGGCAGAGTAATGTAGAGTTGAGTGGAGGGTGGGGTGATGGCACAGTAATGTAGGGTTGAGTGGAGGGCGGGGTGATGGCAGAGTAATGGAGGTTGGGGTGGTGGTACAGTAGTGTGGGGTAGAATGAAGGTTGGGGGTGATAGCACAGTAGTGGAGAGTGGGGAAGGGTGACATGGTAGTAGAGGGTGGGGTGATAGTGCAGTAGTGTAAGATAGTGTGGGGGTGATGACACAGTAGTGGAGGGTGGGAGGCATGGCACAGCAGTAGAGGGTGGGGTGATGGTACAGTAATATAATGGAGAGTGAGGGGTTGGGGATGAAAACGACAATAGTTACTGAAGAACAATGGTGGAAACGGCTGGGTATGAACAGGTCAGATTAAAAGTACACAGATGATATATTAGATGAGGGATGGATATACTGATATAGTAGATACTATAACAGAAATAGGAGAGGAGTGGCTCCTATGGCCATACCTTACTTCTTTGTATACCAATAACAGAATCTTTTTCAGTATGGTATGTCACCAATCACTGTAGTCCTTTGCTGTCTCTGTTGAGAGGTTTAAATTCATAAGATCAGACTTCACCTCTTAATCCCAGGTCTTCCTACACACTAACATTACACATCCACTGGAGTATACTTGCTGTATTTCTTTCTAGAATTTGTTGATCTTCTGCAGTCAAGGCCCATGTCTCACTGCCATCTAGCATTGCAGTTCAGATGAAGGCATCATACAGTCTACATGTGACTCTGAGAGAGAAGCCCTTTCTTGTCGGTAGCGGTACTAGCTCTATAAACGTCATCCAGCCATTTTTTTACTCTGGTTATTATGCTGTCTGTGTATATAGTCGTGTGCAAGAGAGAAGATTGTGTTGTTATATGGATATGTGATGCACATGGATGATGAACGCCGGGTGAAGAAGTGCCAGGAAATCCCAGTAGAAGGAAGCCACAGTAGAGGAAAGCCAAGGAAGTCATGGGCAGAGGTGGTGAGAGCTGATCTCAAATTGCTGACACTCCCAGAGATGACAAAGGAATGCGACAAGTGAAGGGATGCTGTGCTGAAAAGGACCTGTGCAAGTGTGGAACAATGGATGTAAAAACGATGATACCCTTCCTAACACCAACCACTTTACAGTGTGAACTGAGTGTGTTTATCCTGTAGATCACCAACACTAGGGAGGAATTTGTGTCTTTGACACAACTAAAAGGTCCTCCCAACTCTTTGTTTGGCAAGCTTTCTATGGCTGGATGCCCTTCCTAACACCAACCTCTTAACAGCATGTAGTGTGTGTGTTTATTGTGTAGATCACCAACACATCATTCATATTGTGTGTATATTTATATTTTTTCTAGTTAGAATGTTGTTGTAGTTAGGTGATTGACAGTGTATCAAAATACAGAAGGAAATTACAAATAACTCTTGATTGGATTATATTTTATTGTAGCTGGATTAAGATTTATTGTTTAATTGTTAACCATAAATAATTTTGGGTTAACAACTCCACTTTAGAGGGGTTTTTATTTTGTTCTTATCAATAAATTGTTAAATTAGGAGGTTGAACATTTGGGAATATGTTCAAGATGGTATACTGTTTCCTAAAGAATTGTCTCCACAGTCCAGGTGCATGGCCTAGTGGTTCAATTCCTGGACTGGGTTTTGTGTTGTGTTCTTGAGCAAAACACCTCATTTCACCTTCCTCAGCTGAAAATGAGTAGCCGTAGCAATAACTGAGGGTTTATCTCTGCAATGGATTGGCTTCCTGTCCATGGGCGATGGAGGAAGTCTTCTATACTCAATCACTTAATGCCACAGAAACCAGGATAAGCTCTGGCCTGATGAGCTTCTGGGTTCAAGACAGAATTTAATCTTTTTGAGATAGTCCAGAGGTTTATAGTATTGTGTCTAACTATGGCCTTTGGCATGTTACTCTATGTTAGTATTTATCTATTCTGTGTAAAGACTGTTTTCATGATCTGATATGTCTCTCGTCCCTCTCTCCATTGGGAAGTTAACTATATATAATAGTTTCTGATTTAGGCACAAGGCCAACCATTTTAGGGGAGCGGAAAGTCGATTAAATCAACCCCAGTGCATTACTGGTACTTTATTTTATTGACCCCGTAAGGATGAAAGGCAAAGCTAACCTTGGTGGAATCAGAACGTAAATGGCCGTAACTCTATGCTACAAAGCATGGTGTCTGACGCTCTACCGATTTTGCTAATTCACCTCCCTAAGTTAACGATAAATAATTGTTTCTACTTTAGGCACAAGGCTAGCACATACCCAGTGCATTACTGGTACTTTATTTTATCGACCCCGTAAGGATGAAAGGCAAAGTCAACCTCGAATGTCTTTTAAACATATTGACTGGGTGCTGACTGATAATTCATTCTCACATCTGATTGGACATCTACTAACATGTTTCTTATGTCCTGTTGTGGTTGGATGACTAATATCATTCTCACATCTGATTGGACATCTACTAACATATGTCTGTTGTGTCTTGTTGTGGTTGGATGACTAATATTGTAGTATTGCCATAGAGTATAGCCACCCCTTGTTATTTTGCCAGGGAGATCGGATGTTCTTAACTTCTTAATTTGTTTTCCATCTGCTTACCATACTCTGACAGGCTGATGTTACCCTAAGTCTTGTTGTCTTTGTATCTTTCTCTCTGTCATTATCCAACTTTAGCATCAGGTGGTCTATGTATTTGTTCTCTGGTACATACTTTTCTTCTTCACTCACTTATTCCTGGAGGGGCCATGGGGGCAGAATCCTTAAACACGTCTTCCAGTAGGTCCTGTCAGAAACAACTGTATCCAATTGATTCAGCCGGATCCTCAAGTAAGACCAGCCAAGGTCATGGATGTTATCCCACCATCTTGCTCAGCGTCCACCTGGGTCCAATTGATCTGGCTGGATCTCCAAGTGAGACCAGCTGAGCTAATTTATCTTGGGGTCTACCCCTAGACCCTTCAGAAGAACCCCACTTCAATTGCTTTTATTTGCGATCGTATTCTTTTGGTCATTACCTAAGATTCATGACTATAGGTAAGAGTTGGTGCGGATATCAAATTGATGATAGTATGTTTGGTTTTTACACCTACCTCCCTTCTTTTGATGACTGAATGCTAAAGCTGGCACATTGCTGCACCAATTCCTGTAATTCTTCCACTTAATTCAGCCTCTTGCATTCCATCACCTGTGAATACGGCCCTGAGATACTTGAACTTCTCTACCTGCTTCAGTGGAACGTCCACATTGAATGGTTTCAATTTAGCACCATTTATCTGAACACAAATACTAGGACATTTGTACGGCGATCTCAGGGCAACAAGAAGCTATCCATTGATCCCCTACTCCTGCAGAACCCGTCTGCCTATCTGGAAACTTCAGGACCTGAGAAATGACATTGCCCACCATAACCTATAAGCATACTTGACAAAGCTTCTTCTTAACTGCATATATTGAAACAACCTGTGGTATCTCTTTTCTATTGCTGTCATCACTGGAGCTCTTTATTGGCTAGATTTAGCTAAATATAATTAACACTTTCATAATTTTTACTGAAACTCCTCAGAAATTTGCAATGTAAGCAATGAAGACTTCAGAATTTACTGCAACTGCTAAAATACCTAGTGGTCATCAAGCAGTCGACCATCAGGTGACCTGAATTAACGGACTAGAAACACATTTTATATCATTCCTTAATAATTGATATCTTTAGAACTTTCAGTTAGCTGTTGCTACTTAGATCAACAGCTTCTGGTGGATAAGACAACTTTATTAGTACAGCTTTAAATCATATAAACTGTTAACACAAATGTTGGATGTTTTCAACATCTGTTGAATGATCTTTTCTTTTGTTTGAACATTTGTGTGTGTGTTGGTTTCAAGAATTGCCTTCCCTTGACCTCATTCTCATACATGGGTGGCACAAACATGACCTTTTAGCCCTTCCAAGGACTTAGATTCTTTTCTGCATATGCTGCATTAAAAGAAAAAAAGAAAAGGCCAGGCTCATGCAGTACACATGAAAATTATTTAGATCAAGTGATGCCTGTGCTTGAAGCTTTTTTAAATGAAGAAAGGCCTTTGCACTGGACCAGTCTCACTCTCTGAACAATGGTGACAGGTATCCAAAAATAACAAGTCAACATGGACTCATCATCATCATTTTACTGTCCACTTGGATGGGTTTACTGACCTCCCAGACAGGCCAAGGGGTCCGCAGTTGCTTACTTACAGTCTCACATTCTATTGAGTGCATAGAAGAGGATGCCATATCTTTGACACAACTGAAGGGTCATACCAGTCCTTTGTTTCGCAAGCTTTCTACGGCTGGATGCCTTTCCCATTACCAACCACTTTACAGTGTGTACTGAGTGCTTTTATGGTGTAGATGACCAACAATAGGGAGGCTGTCATGTCCTTCACATGACTGAAGGGTCCTCCCAGCCCTTTGTTTGGCAAGCTTTCTACAGCTGCAAGCCCTCCCAGCATGTACTGGATGCGTTTAGTTTATCATGCAGGTCACCAAACACTAGGGAGGCTGTCATGTGTTTGCCACAACTAAAGGGTCTCCCCGACCCTTTCAGATGAGTATAAATATTAACTGTTAAAAACGGTCATTTACATAACATACATATGTGTGTGTATATATGCCTTTCATCCTTACGGGGTCGATAAAATAAAGTACCAGTAATACACTGGGTAATTGCTGGCCTTGTGCCAAAAGTAGAAACAATTATATATATATATATATATATATATATATGTATATATATATATATCATCATCATCAGGTTTAACACGGACGCTAAACATGATGATGATGATGATGATGATATATATATATATATATATATACACACACACACACACAAACACAGACATACAACAAAAAGAATACTCAATGTTTTGTGAGTTTATAGTATATTTCTCTCCTTCACTGTGTGTATGTGTATATATATATATATATATATACACACACACACACACACACACACACACCATCCTGTAAGATGGTCATACTTGTAACATGAGGCCCTGTATAGAGGTTGTGCTGGTGACAAAAAAGTACCCAGTATTACCCAGTTGGGTGGTTATGCTGGTGACACAAGAAAAAAAGTACTCAGTCCACCCTGTAAAGTGGTTGTGCTGGTGACAACAAAAAGCACCCTGTTCACACTGTAATGTGGTTGATGTTACGAAGGGCACCCAGCCATAGAAACCAAGTAAAAATACAGATCTGGAGACTCATCAGGCCATTGCTTATCCTGGTTACCATGGCATTAAGCTGCTGATAGTACAAGACTACCTCCTGGACAGGACGCCAGTTCATCGCAGGGTTAAAGTCTGTCTTGAGCCAGGGAGCTCATCATGCTGGTGCTTACCTAGTTTCTATAATGTTAAGCGCCTGAGAGTACTAGACTCACTCACCCTTGGACAAGACACCAGTCCATCGCGGGGTTTAAGCCTATCTTGAGCCAATGCTTGCCCCAGTTTCCATGGCATTAAGCAACTGAGAGTACAAGAACACAACACACAACCCAGTCCAGGAATGGAACTCACAACATTATGATTGTAAGTCTAACATCCACTTAGCTGTTGGAGACAGCTAAATCCAAAAGTTTTATATGGCACTATAACAACTGGCTCTTTACTTCTTTTAATCGAGGGCCATTTGCTGAAAGGTCTTGAAATGTATACCAACAGCTTCAAGATTACTCTTCAGCTTGTCCTTATAGCTGAACCATGGCCTTCCTACATTCCTCCTCCTACTGTGAAGATGACTGTACATAAGGGTCTGAGGTCTTTGATTGTCACTCATTCTGATGTATATATCATCATCATCATCGTCATCATCGTTTAACGTCCCTGTTCCACGCTTGCATGGGTTTGGACGGGGGTTTTCCCACTTGAGGCAAGAGTGGTTGTCTTGCTCGCATAGGACTGTCTGGCGGGTTTTCTACAGCTGGATGCCCTTCCTAACACCAACCACATTTACAGTGTGGGGCTGGGAGGTTTTTACTGTGTTGCCTACACGGCCACATTACAGCGTGGACTGTCTGGCGTGTTTTCTACAGCTGGATGCCCTTGTATATACATAT
>OZ024752.1:33512098-33519598 GCA_964016885.1 Eledone cirrhosa
TATATATAGGAAAAAGTATGATCCCGACGGCAGAGCTCAAGCCGTTTCGACGGCTATTTCTAGACTGGATACAGATTTAATGTACACACATACATCGACCAAATATGATCCACTTCCTAAACACACACACACACACACATTTATGTATCTAGCACACACAAACACAACACAGACACGCACCTGTATACGTGTGTTTGTATGTGCAGTGTTTTAATATACGTGTGGAATTAAAATATTTAATTCAGTGCACGAGAATGGTTAGATGAGTCCAGAAATAGCCGTCGAAACGGCTTGAGCTCTGCCGTCGGGGTCATACTTTTTCCTATTTCTCACTCTACTACCCTAAGTATTGAGTACTCTGGTGCGTTATGGTCCATCTGGTTCCTTACCACAATTCCTTTGTTATATATATAAATATATATATATATATATATATATATATATATATATATATATATATATATATATATATATATAGTGAAGGCGCGTGGCTGAGTGGTAAGAGAATTGGATTCGCAATCGTGAGGTTGTGAGTTCGATCCCGCACCGGATGATGCGTTATGTCCTTGAGCAAGACACTTTATTTCACGTTGCTCCTTCTAGCTGGAGTTGCGACCGATAGAGAGTATTAGCAATTAGAAAGACCCATGGAAACATTGTTTCCTCGGTCCGATTTGACGAAAGTCGATCGACTGACGATATATATAGTATATATATATATATATATATATATATATATATATATATATTAGGTATAGGATTATCCAAGATGTAGTAATGGTTAATTACTACACTGGATATGGTTGACGTACGGTGAGAGGTTACTCTACGAGTTATGGAAGAATTGTTGAAGAAACTTAGTTCCTGATCCTTCTGTATTCCGGAGTGTATATAAAGAATGAATAATAACAGGTAGACATCATAAAAAGGTAATTTATTCCGTGTGCTTACAAGTGTTTCCACGGTGGTACTACAGCCTAGTTATGCTATGTGCAAATTCACAAGTACTTGCAGAACTCAAATATCCAATGCTGTGACCACTGTTTCCTCAGAGCATTGGATATTTGAGTGGTCACAGCATTGGATATTTGAGTGAGTTCTGCAAGTACTTGTGAATTTGCACATAGCATAACTAGGCTGTAGTACCACCGTGGAAACACTTGTAAGCACACGGAATAAATTACCTTTTTATGATGTCTACCTGTTATTATTCATTCTTTATATATATATATATAGTATGTATTAATTGCTGATGGTTATACTATATATATATAGTATGTATTAATTGCTAACGGCCCAAATTCCAAAATATTTACCAAATTTTTTGTATATGTTTTTAATTCCTCAGATTAAAAAAAACAAACAAAAAAACTCACTAATTTTCGTCTAAATTTCTGTGAAGACTTTATGGAATCTTCATTTCAGTTTAGTATTGTTTGTTTTGTTTGAAGTAGTTGTAAATCTTTCTGTAAAACTACGACGAGATGATGGATCTCAGATAATTGTGTCTACTGTTTGGCACAAGGCCAGCAATTATCTCAGTGCATTACTGGTACTTTATTTTATCGACCCCCGTTCGGATGAAAGGCAGATGATGTTTGATATGTTTGAAGACAGCAGCATGTCCTGTGGATTGGTTGTTGTTGTTGTTGTTATTGTTGTTGTTACTGCTACTGCCACTGTTGTTACTGGTGCTGCTGCTGCTACTACTACTACTGTTGCTGCAGCTGCTGCTACTACTACTCGTAGTAGTAGTAGTAGTAGTAGCTGCAGCAACAGTAGTAGTAGTAGCTGCAGCAACAGTAGTGGTAGTAGCTGCAGCAACAGTAGTAGTAGTAGCTGCAGCAACAGTAGTAGTAGTAGCTGCAGCAACAGTAGTAGTAGTAGCTGCAGCAACAGTAGTGGTAGTAGCTGCAGCAACAGTAGTGGTAGTAGCTGCAGCAACAGTAGTGGTAGTAGCTGCAGCAACAGCAGTGGTAGCAGTAGTAGTAGCAGCAGCAGCAGTAGTAGTAGCAGCAGCACCAGCAGCAGTAGTAGTAGTAGCTGCAGCAACAGCAGTGGTAGCAGTAGCAGTAGTAGCTGCAGCAACAGCAGTGGTAGCAGTAGTAGTAGTAGCAGCAGCACCAGCAGCAGCAGTAGCTGCAGCAACAGCAGTGGTAGCAGTAGTAGCTGCAGCAACAGCAGTGGTAGCAGTAGTAGCTGCAGCAACAGCAGTGGTAGCAGTAGTAGTAGTAGCTGCCACAACAACAACAACAACAGCAGCAGCAGCAGTAGTAGTAGTAGTACCAGCAGTAGTAGTAGTAGCTGCAGCAACAACAGCAGCAGCAGTAGTAGTAGTAGTAGCACCAGCACCAGCAGCAGCAGTAGTAGTAGTAGCTGCAACAACAACAACAGCAACAACAGCAGCAGCATCAGTAGTAGTAATAGCCTAAACGACAACCACTTTGTAGTATTATATCTTTTATCTCTGTTACTAGGTTTAGGTAAATAACCTGACTGTATAAAAGTAAATGATTGTTCACCAGGTGAGGGCTGTAGTAGTGTTATGCCAGAGTGTATATAACCCATCTACATCATATATATATATTGGTGTATATATATATATACATGTTGGTACGGTCAACCTCTCATTGATTTTATCTCTCTCTTTATAATTATCACATTCTCTTTGGTCGTCGTCTTTTTTTTCTTCATCTTCATCTTCATCGTCTTCGTATTCAGCCTCCTTCTTCGTCGATGTATTTAGTTTTCTTCTCCTTAATAATGATTTTTTTCTGATTGAGGCACAACAAGGCCAACAATTTCGGGGGAGGAGAAAGTCGATTAAATCTACCCCAGTGCGTTACTGGTACTTCTTTATTTTATCAACCCCCGTAAGGATGAAAAGCAGAGTTAACTTTGGCAGGATTTGAACTCAGAACAGTAATAATTTCTTTATTGGGCTTCACCATTGTTATTTTTATTATTATCATCATCCGCCGAGGTTAGCTTTGCCTTTCATCCTAATGGGGTCGATTAAATAAAGTACCAGTCACAGACTGGGGTCGATTTAATCGACTTGTGCCCTAAACCAGAAACCATTATTGGACAACACGGACAACATTCCCCGAAAAACAACAAACGAAACAAACAAAAAAGAGAGAGAGCGAGATTGGCAATATCGGTAGAGGGTCGGACGTCATGCTTTGCAGCAAAGAGTTACTTCCCTTTACGGACTGAGTTCAAATCCCGCCGAGGTTAACTTTGCCTTTCATCCTTACGGGGGTCGACGAAACAAAGTACCAGTAATGCACTGGGTAATTGCTGGCCTTGTGCCAAAAGTAGAAACAATTATTATTATTATTATTATTAGTTCAAATCCTGCTGAGGTTAGCTTTGCTTTTCATCCTTATAGGCTCGATTAAATAAAGTACCAGTAATGGACGCACTTCCTCTCCCCCAAAATTGCTGGCCTTGTCCCTAAATCAAAAATCATTTATTGATATTATTTCCAGCCTACTTTGTTTATTTGTATAGAATTGAATTTGTGTTGGTTTATATTGCATGGCGATATTTGCATTTTTTGTTATCGTTCTGTCAATGAAATTATTATGGTAGTTACTAATCGTTTTAGGTTGAGTTCAGCTTTCCATTTGTTGACGTTAATAAACATTAAAAATGTATAAATATACTGGACTAGAATCACTCGAATGCGCGGGCTCCTTCCTTCCCCCCTTGGTCCCCAAAAATTGGAAAGAAAGAAAAAACGGCTTTCCACCTAGTTATAACACCATAAATCAGTTTTTTAAAAACAAACGAAAGCTTCGTTTTTTTTGTATATTTAATTAACATTAATTTTAAATAAAATTTCTCGTAAAAATAATTAATTACCTCCGCGTCGATTAAGAGATTTTTATATCTCGTCTAAAGAGGAATTTATACACCATTTCGTCATAAGAGTTCAAAAACTGGAACACCGTTCATTATATATTCCAACATTATTTAAAACAATTGAAAAAAAAATATACAAAAAACAAAACAAAACAAAGAATTGAAACCTTGCTGGAATTTGTAATTGGTTGATGGTAATGTTAGAAATTGTAAATATTCTAATTCCATTTGTACCATTTTAATAAATGCCTAATTCCTCCCTTTTTTCCCCTCTCTCTCTCCATCTCTTTCCCTCTCCATCTCTCTCTCCCTCTCCACCTCTCTCTCCATCTCTCTCTCCCTCTCCATATCTCTCTCTCTCTCTCTCTCTCTCTCTCTCTCTCTCTCTCTCTCTCTCTCTCTCTCATATATATATATCTTTATCTTTCTCTTGATCATTATAACCATCATTTATTGAAGGTTTGTCCTCCCACCCTCTTTTTCCTTTATTATTTTCTGTTATGGTAGAAATAAATTTCTTCTTGCTCCTACTCCCCATCAAGTCCCAAATTCTAAAGAGAATGAGAGAGAGAGAGAAAGAGAGAGATATGTGGTGGTGTATATTATTGTAAACATCTCCTCCCATCAACCTACATATTTTAAACATTTTAATTATATATGCTTACATACATGCATGCAAACACACATGCACCAAAATTAGTGATTTCCAGGGGTTGACTGAGATGGGATTGTGTATTTGTCCTGTGCGCCCTTCCCCTATTTTGAATATATATATATATATATATCATCATCATCATCATCATCATCATTTTACGTCCACTTTTCCCTGCTTGCAAGGGTGGGACGGGAACTGATTCTGGCTTGATTTCTACAGCTGGATGCCCTTCCTAACACCAACCTCATTTACAGTGAGTGCTGGGTGCTTTTTTTCCGTGGCACCTCCACGACCACTTTGCAGTGGAATGATAGGGACCCCAGTCCCTATCATCTCATTTGTACAGCTGAGTAAACTGGAGCAATGTGAAATAAAGTGTCTTGCTCAAGGAAACAACACATCACCCGGTCTGAGAATTGAACTCACAACCTTTCAATTGTAAGGCCAATGCTCTAACCATTAAGCCATGTGCCTCCATAATATATATTTATTAAAATATCAGATTAAAGTTTAAGCAAAGAATCGGTGCTTTCACCCTTAACAGGATCTTCTGAAACTTATATATATATATATATATATATATATATATATATATATATATATATATATATATATATATATATATATATATATATATATATATATATATGACAGATAAGGCGGCTGGGCCTTCGGAAATAGTTGCTGAGATGCTGAAAGCCTCTGGAACGATGGGACACACCATGGTCACCCGGATAGTAAACCAAGTCATACAGAATGGGGTTGTTCGAAGGACTGGCGTAGCAGCATCATCATTAACTGCTACAAGGGTAAAGGAGATGCCCTAGATAGAAGTAACTATAGAGGCATTAAATTAATCGACCAGGTCATGAAGGTCACGGAAAAAGTAATAGCGCAACTAATCAGAGAGAGAATTGATCTAGATGAAATGCAGTTCGGGTTTGTGTCAGGAAAAAGTACCACAGACGCTCTTTTCATTGTATGACAACTACAGGAGAAGTACCTAGCTAAAAGTAAACCCCTATACTTAGCTTTTGTCGACTTGGAGAAAGCCTTCGACAGAGTCCCCCGTTCCATTATCTGGTGGGCTCTTAGAAAACTAGGTGTTGATGAATGGCTTGTGAGAGCTATACAAACCATGTATAAAGAAACAGTCAGCAAGGTTAGAATTAACAACGAATATAGTGAAGTTTAGCGTAAAAGTTGGTGTTCATCAGGGCTCTGTTCTTAGCCCCCTACTATTTATTATTGCCCTTCAGGCTATAACAGTGGAGTTCAAGACCGGCTGCCCATGGGAACTCCTATACGCAGATGATCAATGGCCGAACTAGAGAAGAAATTCCAAATATGGAAGCATGGCCTAGAATCAAAAGGCTTTAAAATTAACCTGGCTAAGACTAAAGTTCTAGTTTGTAGGAAGGAAAATAGGGCGCCGGTCCCATCCGGGATATGGCCATGCTCAGTGTGTAGGAAAGGCGTAGGTAGAAACTCCATTTTATGCCCCAAATGCAAAGTATGGGTGCATAAAAGATGTAGTGGGATCACAGGTAAGCTAACTAAGAACATAGATTTTACATGTGGCCGGTGCTCTGGTGCAATAAGTAGCAGTAAGTGCCCCCAAAATACTAGCTCTTTCAATTGCACAGAGGGTTCTATAGAAATAGTGGACAGCTTCCGTTACCTGGGTGACAAAATTAGCAGTGGTGGAGGGTGCTATGAAAGTACAGTAGCTAGAGTCAGAACTGGATGGAAAACGTTCAGAGAGCTTATACCACTATTAGCCGCTAAAGGGTTCTCCCTAAAAATGAAAGGCAGGCTGTATGATGCCTGCATACGAACAGCAATGTTGCATGGCAGTGAGACCTGGGCATTGTGTGCAGAGGATATACGCAGACTAGAGAGGAACGAAGCTAGCATGCTCCGCTGGATGTGTAATAGTAATGTACGTGAACGGCAAAGCATTAACGAACTAAGGGAAAAATTAGAAATAAGAGGGATCAGATGTTGTTTAGTCGAGAGAAGGCTACGTTGGTATGGTCACGTGATGCGCATGAAAGACGACAACTGTATAAAAAAGTGCAGGGCAATAAAAATAGACGGTAGCCACGGAGTAGGCAGACCCAGAAAAACCTGGGACGACTTGATAAATTCCGACCTCACACACTTACACCTCTCCAAGACAATGTCACTGGACCGAGATCTTTGGCGGTACTCAGTAATAGAGAAGACCCGCCTTACCTAAATACAAAGTAAAACCTACTACAGTCAGTAGGCACCTCTAACAAAATACACCCCCGTCCCACTACCCCCACCACATCCACACCGCCCCTTTCAATGTAAAGTTATGTTGGTACCACAACATCCAGGCCGAAACAAATGAGGTCGTGTAGGTGTCACGACAAAAAAAAAATGCACAGTCCACGCTGTAATGTGGCCGTGTAGGTAACACGGTAAAAACCTCCCAGTTCCACACTGTAAATGAGGTTGGTGTTAGGAAGGGTATCCAGCCGTAGAAAACCCGCCAGACAGTCCTATGCGAGCAAGACAACCACTCTTGCCTCAAGTGGGAAAACTCCCGTCCAAACCCATGCAAGCGTGGAATATGGACGTTAAACGATGATGATGATGTATATTTATATGTATATATATATATGTATATTTATATGTATATCATCATCATTTTACGTCAGCTTTTCCCTGCTTGCAAAGGTGGGACGGGTCTTATTCAGCACAGCATCTCTCCACTCGTCACGGTCCTTTGTCATCTCCACCGTGAGCTTCAATGATCTGAGGTCTGTTCTCACCACCTCCGCCCATGTTTTTCGTGGTCTACCTCTGCCACGTCTTCCTTCAACTGGCATTTCCTGGCACTTCTTCACCCATCGGTCATCCTCCATGCGCATCACATGTCCATACCACCTCAGTCTCCTCTCCCGTACACTACATTCTATCCCTCTCAGACACAGTTTCTCTCT
>OZ024752.1:33524598-33539598 GCA_964016885.1 Eledone cirrhosa
TGAGAAAAAAAGTCTTTTTTTTTTTTAAGACTTAATTACTATCAGGTAGTTTAAGGTGCCAAACCTGAGAGTAAGGCCTTTAGGGTCTTCACTCTCAATTGATACATAATCCTGCATTGTGTTCTTTCTCTGTTTCTGATTGATGTCTCTCTTCAGAAAGCACAGAATTACAGAAAGCCAACCTGAAGCCACTCAGTTTTAATCAAGCTACTTGGTTTCCTTCTCTTCTCACAAAACAAATGCCAACCAAATTCATGATATTGAGAATACAAAAAAGCAATAAATTTAGTGGTGGAGGCTTCTTCTTTTCTTATTTCAACATAGTCCCTCTTCAACAATGGCCCTCAAAAGTTCAAAGTATGTTAATTTTAATCAACTTTCTTCATTTGCAGAGCATTTGGGAAAGCTCTGAATTCTATTGTTCCTCTCCAGAATAAATAATAATTATTTCTACTTTTGGCACAAGGCCAGCAATTTGAAGGGAAGGGGAAAGTCGATTAAATTGACTCCAGTGCATTACTGGTATTTTATTTTCAGGTTGAAAGGCAAAGTTTCAGAATAAATTATAAAATTGAGAGATCACAGCTCTGATAGTATGGGCATGTGGTTAGAATGTCTCAGGAAAGAATCACTGAACAGATTATTACGTGCGCAACCAACAGGGAGGAGACCCAAGGGTAGACCCCGAGCAAGATGGTTGGATAACATCCATGGGTTTGACTGGTCTCGCTTGGAGATCCAGCCGGATCAGTTGGAGACGGTTGCTTCTGACAGAAGCCGCTGGGTGGAGTGTTTCAGGACTCTTCCCCCATGACCTTCTCAGGAATAAGTGGGCGAAGAAGAAGAAGAAAATCTAATCTAATCAAATTTGTAGAAACACAAGCAGACTGCCTTTCACTTTTGAATCAATGCAGCTAATGTTCCATTGAGATGAATGAAATAAAGATCAATAATTCACTTTGATCAGTATGTTTGACTGAAATAGAGTAACCAATGATATTGCTCTCCTTTATCTTATTAATCTATATGCCACTGTTGACAACTTATTAAAAATAGTCTATGCTGTAAATGTGGTTGGCTTTAGGAAGGGCATCCACATATCTACAACCTAGTCAGAACATATGTGGTTGACTAAATCTTTTGGTTGGCTTAACACCACCACCCAGTTATTGGGTGCCTCCACACATCTATGACCTGTTGGTTGGCTTAACACCACCACCCAGTTATTGGGTGCCTCCACACATCTATGACCTGTTGGTTGGTTTAACACCACCACCCAGTTATTGGGTGCCTCCACACATCTATGACCTGTTGGTTGATTAAATCTGTTGGTTGGCTTAACACCACCACCCAGTTATTGGGTGCCTCCACACATCTATGACCTGTTGGTTGATTAAATCTGTTGGTTGGCTTAACACCACCACCCAGTTATTGGGTGCCTCCACACATCTATGACCTGTTGGTTGACTAAATCTGTTGGTTGGCTTAACACCACCACCCAGTTATTGGGTGCCTCCACACATCTATGACCTGTTGGTTGGCTTAACACCACCACCCAGTTATTGGGTGCCTCCACACATCTATGACCTGTTGGTTGACTAAATCTGTTGGTTGGCTTAACACCACCACCCAGTTATTGGGTGCCTCCACACATCTATGACCTGTTGGTTGACTAAATCTGTTGGTTGGTTTAACACCATCATCTAGCTTTGGGTTACCTCCACATATTTACAACTTTGTCAGAATATAACTCTGTTGGCTGGTTTAATAGCACTACCTAGTTTTTGGGTACCTTTAGCTGTGTGTTCCCTATTTTCAAGCATATCAACCAATTTTCTGATCTGAAAATAATACAAAAGTCATTGTTTGTTCTATGCATGCCCCCCCCCCCCCATCCCCTCCATTAAACTTGGAGGGTTTTCAAAAGTTTATGGGTGTGGCCCTTCCTCGTCTAACTATAAATCATCACAACAAAGTACACTCCTAAAGGCTAGGCTTGATATTCTGAGTTAAACAATAGTTAATCTCTGAATAGCTGCTAACTCTTTATCATGTACAAGTGCAATACATATTAGAGTAATAGTGACATATCTAGAACTTCACAGCTGCTACATTACATATATTCTCAACCACATTCAATGAAAATATAATTAATAGTTAGTTAACCCTTGAGTCAACAATGCACAATAACCACTATCTTAGAGATTTTATAAGGTACAAGATTTTATAAAGTACTAGTGCAATACATATTAGAGTAATAGTCACAAAACTGAAACTTCACAGCTGCTACATACATACATACATAAATTCTTTACTACATTTAATGAAATATAATTGATAGTTAACCCTTGACTCATTCATGCACAACTGCCATTATCCTAGAGATTTTATAAGGTACAAATACAATACATATTAGAGTAATAGTCACATAGCTGAAATTTCACAGCTGCTACATACTTACATTCTCAACTACATTTAATGAAAATCTAATTACTAGTTAGTTAACCCTTGATTCAACAATGCACAACAACCACTATCCCAGAGGTTTAATATTTTCTTGTCTCTTCTAATATTACTACAATACTTCTTGATTTTCTCTGAATCAACAAATCCCAACCTACTTTAAGCACTCACTTCTTGTCCTCACTTCTTCTGAAACTACATATTACACACTTTGTATAAAAAAGTACCATATGGCCAGTATTTTTGGGAAAAGGCCAGTCAGTTTAATCAATCCAGTGTTTGATATGTACGAATTTCAACAATCCTGGAAAGGTGAATGAAAAGCAAAGTCATCCATGACATGATTTTAGCTCAAGGCCTAAGAAAATATTATAGCTTTCTACTGATTCTGCATTTTTAATAATGAAACTGCATGAAACCTGGCTAGAAGTTCTGTTTATATTGATAAAAGACATATCTCATTGTATGTTAAAAGCTCTCTCTCACTCTGCATGATATATATTTTACAAATGTGTTTATATTGACAAATGACAGACCTCATTGTATGTTAAAAGTTCTCCCTAGCTCAGCATGACATTTATTTTACAAATATAAATGATGCAAATAAACTACATAATTGAAAGATTAGTTATGAAGATGGAAGTGAAATGAAATTAGTTAGATTCCTTGCTTGCATATGTAGGTGATGAATTAAAGGTAGAACATATTTGAAAGTATTATGGAGAGTACTGAATATAGCATGTTAGTTGAGAAATGTTGGATGATGCAAACTTTGGACTGAATTAACCCTTTAGCATTTAAACTGGCCATATCTGGCCAGAATTCTCTTGCCTTTTTATGTTCAAACTGGCTGTAACTGGCCACTCACACCGATGTTAAGGTATTGTTCTCAAAATAAATAATATCAAAGGTTCATAGATTCGATATTATATTTGATAATTATGTGAGGTAAAGCCTTTACTGTGAAAATACAATAGTAAATGCTAAAGGGTTTAGAAAGGAGATACCCAAGAAGGATGTGGTTATTTAAAAACACTCCAAATAAGGTGTTTTTTTTAGTAAAATGATAATGATTTTTGATAGTAAGACATGCCTCACTTTTAAAGGAGTGTATATTTGCAAATCCCAAGTATGTTATTAATTTTTAAACATTTAATTTCAAGGCTAGCTCTTTTTGAACTAGCTCTTTTTTTTTTTTTTTTCCTTTTCAATTAGAAAAATATCAGTAAGTTATTTTAATGTTTTCATATTTTATGACATTGTAGGACGACAATTTTTTTTTATATTTCAACTCGGTTTAACCTGTTGTGAAATGAAACTTTTCAATGTTAGTAAACATGTTTGAAGTTTCATAGCATACATTAATTATTATTTGCTGGTATAGTGTCTAGATTGACCACGACTATGCTCATGGCTATTCACTGTAGATTATTTCAGTTTTTAAGGGATTGATGATATGTTTTTACTGACGATCATGTTTCAGTAGAGTCAGTTGCAGTTTATGCAGGTTTTTGTGTGCATAGGACTGGCATTGCTTGGGCTAAAGAAGGAACATGAAATTTCTGGAATGGACATTGCATCATCATTTTCATGGAAATTATCAAGACGCAATCACACCATTTTTGTTGGAAGAAATTCATCAGTTATTTTTGAGATGTCTAACATAGATTTTTTTTTTCTTTTTGGATGTCAGCCATGCAGCAACTCATTAGTGGACGATATGAACACTCACACACACACACACACACACACACATGTATGAATGTATATAATCACAGTGTTGGACCTATAATCAGAAGGTCATAGGTTCAATTCTTGGACCAGGCAGTGTATTGTGTTCTTGAACAAGACACTTTATTTCATGTTGCCTTTTATATGACTGAGGCCTCTATCATTAAAATCTCCAAGATACCTTCCCTGAAGTGCAACCTCCTGAGAGACCAGCTAAATCTCCATAGGAATGAGCTGTAAATTTCATTTTCATTTCATTTCATATATAAACATGGCCACTGCATTATTGTGACCTAAGCACCACAGACCGTTACATTCTTCTTCTCTTCCTTCTGGGGACAGAGTCCTCAAACACTCCTTCCAGTGGGTCCTGTCAGAAGCAACTGTTTCCAATTGATCTGACTGGATCCCTAAATTGTTTCTACTTTAGGCACAAGGCCAGCAATTACCCAGTGCGTTACTGGTACTTTATTTTATCGACCCCGTAAGGATGAAAGGCAAAGTCAACCTCGGCGGGATTTGAACTCAGATCGTAAAGGGACGTAACTATGCTGGAAAGCATGGCGTCCGACCCTCTACCGATACTGCCAATCCACCGCCTGATCCCTAAATGAGACCAGCCAAGCTCTTGGGTGTTTTCCAAACCATCTTGCTCAGTCTACCCCTTGGTCTCGTTGCCCATAAAATCTGACTAGCAATAGGGAAGAATTAGACGCAGTTTCCTATGCTTCATGTTCTGATTTCTGGTGCCAACACCTTACTGCCCGATAAATGTTACATTAAATGGTATCTTGCCAAGCTCTCAATTAACAAAATATTTAGTGTGGCATTGGTTTTATAATGACCATGTTATTGCCTAAACCTGATACTGATACCATAAACCCACACCATATTACTAAGGCATCATAAATTAACCCTTTAACATTTACATTACTCTATATATACTATTATATTTTCATGGTAAAGGCTTTATCACACATAATTATCTCACATAATATTGAATCTATGAGATTTGATATTATTTATTTTGAGAACAATATCTTGACATCAGTATTAGCAGATGGTTACAACAGAAAGAGGTGAGAGAATTCTGGCCGGATATGGCTGGTTTAAATGCTAAAGGGTTAAACATTTAATTTTAGGTAAATTTTTTGTTGTGGAGGCAGCAGGTGTTGATAATTATATTAAACCATATGGACGAAAATACGGAAAATTTTGGATCATCCCTTATTACATAATGGACGATGTATGTATTTAAGTAGACTTCCATATGGCTGTTATTTTTGGAAATAATAAAATGGTTTGGGGGTGATAATTTAACTGTTAAATGTTATTTACAACATAATAGTAACCTGATGACAGCATTCTGTTTGTGTGTGAAGGAGGTTTTTTGGTGTAACTTAAAAAAAGGCTTCTTAAGCATTAGTTGCGGTAATTACTACGTGAATAAATTTAGAGCAAACTCTGTAATTTGAACTCGTTACAGTTTGAGGGGTATTTCCTTTGGAAGCAATTTGGAATTAGATATATAAATGTATATATATAATATATGTATATATATAATATATGTATATATATAATATATATATATATATATATGTATATATATATATGTATGTATATATATATATATATATATATATATATATATATAATCATTTTTTTATAATATCGGTGTAATCTATTTATGGTAGCTTTTAATTTCATCTGATGGTACATTATTGGTAGTAATAGGAGAAATGATGATGGCATACTAGGAAACTGACTACTGTTTTTACAGTCATGCTCTCATGTCTGCAACATATTGTTTCTTTGTCAACTATGAAATAGGACAAAATTGTAAAATTTGCTGAATTTTTGACGAAAGGGAACAAAATACAAATCAATGTTTATAATTGTTAGAAATGAATACAAACTATTTAAGCATCCCGTAATTTTTCTTCTGGCTCAGCTTAGAATCAACAAGCTCAACAACTATATAGCTGTCTTTTTTTTTTTTCCTGCTGGTTGAAATCAAAAGAACACATACTCGCACAGTGTACAATCTTTTTGCTCTCTCTCTCTCTCTTTCTCTCGCTCGCCACTCACTTCTCTCTCTAAAAATGACTGAAATTATGTTGCCATATTGTACAAATTTTGCTTCAGTCCTGACTGCAGTTGAGGTTTGAAATATCTAATCTTAAGTAAATTTTCGAGATATTCTGATAAAGAGAATAACAAATTCTGTTCATTGTTCTCCTCGTTAGTTTTGATGACTCAGCCCTGCCTTAAGGTGCATTTTGACTGTTCGGTTTTGTTAAGCAATTTTTAGCTAATGGCGAAGGTGGTTTAAATATTTAGTATTTTATATATTTAAATCCAAACAACGAATGACTCACATATTATTTAATATTAGATTCAAGGATAACAATTTTGTTTTCCAAACCCTTTAAGCTATTTTGGTTTGTTATAGTCAGCTCATATTGTTTGAAAGTAACAACATAGCTTGAAATTGTTAAAACCAGAAACAGTAAAATATGCAAATAATTCTAAACTTTACAGTGTAGTTATTTTATTTTCTTGTTTTATTTCTATTCTAATAACGTTTTTGCAGTTACTGCCCATTAAAACTTTTCGTATCCAAAGCAGGTAGTCAAAGCTGATTAATCTGGGGCCTTCTCAATCCTATTGGAAGAACCCTTTCCTGCTTGACCTCCACAGCTTACTGTTTGGTTTTGGTCATGTCATCAGGGGTGTAGCCGTACTCACCATGCTTGGCCAATTGCAGGTTGGTTAGGCTATTTAACCCATAGTTGGGGTGGATGGCAGTTAATTCTGAGGAGTTCCTCCACCCCTTTTTGCAGCTCTTGTATTTTGTGCTGCTGGGGTTCCACTTACCCTTCTCCAAGATCTGGTGGGGGAGCTGGTTTAATCGCTGACCACTCAACCATGAAGCAGGTTGTACTGGGTTACATGGTACCTGTAGTAGACAGAAGAACATTCACCTTACCATCAGGTGGTAACACTTAGAATTTAAGACTTTGTGAATTTACTCAGTAGTCACTATCAGTTTGTCCATGGTCAAGCAATCATGTAGAGGTTTCGTTGTTAACAGGTGTCATGTTATGTACACCTTAAAGGTATTTACTAGGTTAATGATTTACCTGAAAAGTATTTTTTAAAAATACTTTTTACTGTGTCTTTGAAATCATTGACTAACATTTTCATTACAAAAGCTAAAGTCTCACCATCATTGTTTTTACATTCATGTTTCCATGCTTACATGGGTTGGAGAGTTCTCAACTGAAAATATTTCTTAACAGTAAATGCTAATTATTTTACAAGCTTTAAAAAAGACTATCATTAGTTTAAAGGAGGATAATTTGCTATTTAGTTAAGTAGATCATTCTTCATGAGTTGATATTGGTAAACCTTTAGTTACATATACAAACGAGGATGTAGGTCATATATTTTGTTTTTGATATTTTTACCTTGTTATTTATTGTTTGTTTTTCTTTTAATTTCATTGGTTAACATTGTTTGGTGTATTGATTTACTGTTGCTGGAATATTTAATGCTTGGTGATGCTGACATGCACTGAACTGAGTATAGTATCATTCTATATGGCAGTAAAAGCTTAACTTTACCAGATTTTTTTAGCTTTCTTCTACTGTGGTCATGCGTGGCTGCTGCCTTCAAGGGTTTGAGTTAAAACAACCACAGTATTTACTCTGGTATTTTCTTTTAAATCTTTGTTTAGTAACAGCCAAGTTCACCTTTGGTGTAAAAAGGACAAAGTAGTTCATGTAATTAGAATTTCAGTTTATTTTTCACATCCTTTCTGGATATTTCTTTCCCTACCTGCTCATAATGTTTAAACTAAAATTTAGCCAACAAGAAATCAAACCAAGACTAAGCTAAGTAAATCTAAGCCTTTTTGTTTCTTATTGATTCTAACATTCCTGCTGGAACTAAAGACAACAGAAACATTGCTTTCCTAGGATCTGTTTTGTTTCAGATTAGCAAAGTCAAAGTAAACTTGAACATGGTGCATGAGCATGTACTGAATAATTTCAAGGAAATAACAATGGATGTAGTAATGTTTTCAATTATATATCTTCATCATCATTGTTTAATGTCCATTTTCCACACTTGCATGGGTTAGATGGGTTGTCAAGATATGAGACAAGTCAAAACATGGTCCAGAGACCACGTCTTGTTTATACGGATCTGAATTTTGGTTTGGTTTCTGTCTCTGGATGCCCATCCTAACACCAACCACATTACAGTGTGAACTGGGTGCTTTTTATCATGTCACCAGCATGACCACCTTACAGGATGCACTGTAATATATATGCATATTCCTTTCGTTTAATTTTGTCGTCGTTGGGGGTAGGGTTCTTTTATCTTGGCTGTAGCAAGAATTACCATAATATCATTTTGCTGTAACAAGAACTACCATCATCATCCAGTTTTGATTAAGCAGGACACAATCCCTAATAGAGGTGGGTCCTGCCTGACAACGCTCCTTAGCACCCCACTCCATCTGTTTCTGTCCATCAGTCTCACTTGGGCCGAGCCAAGCCTAGCTTGATCCTGACGGACATTCTCCATCCAACTCCTTTTTGGTCTTCCTGGGCCTCTGCTGACTCTTGGATCGACATTCATCACTTTACTGAATACTCAATATGTAAACTAACAATCCAATAAGGGAGCCTCCACATTGCTAGAATCAATAGCTAAATCTTCATCAAACTATACCTTACCACCTTAAACAGTCGGAGTATCCATCAAAAAAACTAAACGCCTATTCTACAGATGCCAGGCATGACTGTATAAAACATAGCATTTATGGAAAGAGAATCCTTATTTCTAACTACCTGTTACTAGGAAGCTTTTAGATAACTCCCCCTGGTATTATCTTCTTTCATTTCATCTCACAAATCTTTAATCAGTGATACAAAATAATTCAGACATCAAATGCATTGCTTTAATTAATTCTTGACACTCTCATCCATATCAAAACTATATTGTTTCAGGTAAGATTCCTTCAGTAACCTGTTTATGAAGGATTCTTTCCTGTAATAGAGAGAACAGATTCTTTGCTAGTTCTCGCAGATGCTGTAGTAATTTAGATTTTTTCAAAATATGTTGGTATCTTTCCTGTAAGTAAAATATGTTGGTAATCTTTTTAGTATCCTATGTCAGATGCAAGAAGATTGGTAAACTTAATTTTAAAGCACTAGCCCCACCCCCATTGTGTGTGTGTGTAAATAGAAAATTATTTATCTCAAGTATGATTGCAATAAGAGGACTCTATCAACGAAGAATCAAACCCTGTGTAACTTTAGTGGGAGAGGAGAAATGAAAGTTGTTATATCTATGCATTAGTTGTATAAAAAAGTGGAATAATTTGGGTTTACTGGAATTTTAGCCCCTAGTTTATGGAGTTTATATGTGCATTTGTAAATATATATATGTATAAATATGTGGATAGATGTAAGTTAATATATATTTATTCCCAAAGTGCTTTGTGAAAAACTATTTCCTGTATAAGATTAAGAAGATTGGAATCTCTGGAATGGTAGCATGAGGACACTGAAACTGTGGAGGGCAATATATTGGGGACACAATCTCTAAGAGATATTACATCATGGTGTTATTTGAGATAAATTAAAATATGTTGCTTAGGGAGAGAAAGCCTGTAAAAATATATTACAACACAACTATTATAGTTTTTACTGTAACTACTTGGTAGATAAATTCTTACTCTCTCATAGAAAGGAGTATATTACAATACAGCTGTTATAGTTTTTACTGTAACTACTTGGTAGATAAATTGTTACTCTCTCATAGAAAGGAGTATATTACAATACAGCTGTTATAGTTTTTACTGTAACATTACTAGAGAGTAAGAATTTATATCATACATCAAGTAGAGAGGAATAATGTCTACCACTTTAACAAAAGCCGCCCTTGTGTAGGGGTTGTAAAGTTCATTAGCAAAAATGAAAAAAAAGTTATAAAGAGAGTAGCACACTTATTGTTTAAAACTTTTATGTAGAACCTTTTTTGTTTAAAAACATTGTATTTTTTAAAATATCATTTCATGAAAATATTAAACCATAGATGAATAATTTATGAGAGAATTTGTGGCAGGTGTGAAGTAAAATGTGATGATATATGGAATATTTTAAAGGTAAATTTAGAATCTTGATTTGGGTTGGAGTAAATTGATAAAAGTGTTAGCACTGTTTTCATATTTTTTCTTCTCTTTCATTTTTATACAGTGTTATAGTGAGCCTACATGCAATTAAGTTATTCATGTTTAGCTGATCAATATTAGCATGAAAGTAATCACAAGCCTTGATGAAGGCTTGATTTGAAGTTGTGTATATTGGCAAAATTGTGTTATATTAGAAGCTTCAATGTGTTTCTTATTGTGTAATTATTGTGAAATTAGTTTATCAAATACAATGATTGTTAACATTAATAAGACTACCTACCCTTACTCAATATTTACCTGTATGTTATACAGGTATGTTGTTTAAGTACAGTTCAACAAGACATGTAAGTTGTAAAATTTAAAAGCCAAACTTCATATATTGGATTGTAAATGTATGCCAGTTGTTGTCACTTTATAGGTAAAGACCCCCTTCGGTTACGAATGATCATGGGGTTAACACCTAGAAAGTTCCTCTCCGAGGCACAAGTCCAGGCAAGGTTGTTTGTGGAAGACCAGCTGTCACCCATGCATACCAATCCCCCCTCTCCACGCCACCGATATTGTCCAGGGGAAAGGCAAAGGCTGATACAGCTTGGCACCAGTGATGTCGCAACTCATTTCTACAGCAGAGTGAACTGGAGCAACGTGAAATAAGGTGTCTTGTTCAAGAACACAACATAAAGCCCGGTCTGAGAATCAAACTCACAACCTCGTGATTGTAAGTCTGATGCTCTAACCACTAAGCCACGTGCCTTCACTTTGTAGCACAGTTTGCCTAATGTAATTTGTAACATACAGCTAGCATTTTAAGGCGATTCCCCCCCCCCCTTGCTAAAGCAGAGGTTAACCTAGTGGGCCCCATGAAAAGCTTCACACATATCATGGGGTTCTTTTTGTAGCAGTGTTTTATGGCTGGGTGCCCTTTCTGGTGCCAACCCTTTTAGATGCCTCTTACAACATGCAGGGACATGGTGTACCTAACAGGTCAGTAAAATTGTTGGAGCCAGGAAGGGCATCTGACCATAAAACATTGCTTCAAAAAGGACCCTATGTAGGAAACCTTGAAATGTTAAGTGATGTCTAACTTCTCTTGTTTCTTACTTTATCCCCCTCCCTCTCTCTCAATACAAAGATTATAAGACCAGACATACAAAAAAACAAAACAAAGGATCCAATATATTTTAAAGCCAAGTAAGAAATTTGTATAAATATTAATCCCAGTGGAAGGAAGACACAGTAGAGGAAGACCACAAAAAACATGGGCGGAGGTGGTGAGAGCTGACCTGAAATCGCTGAAGGTCTCAGAGAGTACAAATGGAGAGATACTGTGCTGAAGAGGACCCATCCCACCCTTGCAAGCAGGGAAAAGCAGACGTAAAATGATGATTATGATGATCATCTGACAGTTGTGCAAATGTTTCAAATCTTATTGAATGAATAACTAATAAATGTTTGTTGATTTTCAAACCAACAAACAGAATTGTCCTCATAACAAGTGGTAAGAAATTCTCAGGAGAGCTGGACAGCAGGTGGTCTTCAGAGAAGAACTTCTCCTCCCAACAATTTCGAGTAAAATCTGAATCTGTGGAAAATGGTGTTGTAGCTAGTTGGACACAGGAATGGTATGGTGTGGTCCTGTAACTCCTAATGGAGTTGTAGGTGCGCCGTAGTGGCATGCATCGTTCCTTCAACATTTTAATCCTGGAAGAGCTCATCTCTCTCCAGGTCTGCACACAATGTGAGAAGGATAGTGAGAGTGAGGAATTGAGAAAGAGATATAGAATCAACCCCAGTACTAGACTGGTATTTTTTTTTATATTGACTTTGAATGGATGAAAGGTAAAGTTGACCGTGGCAAGATTTGAACTGAGAGAGCTGGAACAAATACTGCAAAACACTTTCTCTGACGTTCTAACGACTCTGCCATTTTCCTGCTTTAATCTATTCTTTGGACAGGAATATATTAAATTAAAAACAAAAGTTATTTGACTTTGAGTTCACAAAATTCCTGCTTGTTGATATATATATATATATATATATATATATATATATATATATATATATATAACATGAAGGATCACTCAAGAACAGCATCTTTTTTTTAAAAAACAAAGGAAAAATCTTCTAGTTGTATGATGGCAGACTTGCTACAGAGATGTCTGCTAAACCAACTGGCATTTATTTATTTTAGAAAAAAAACAATTGTTTTTTTGGTTTGTAACACTTGAAATAGACTTACCTCACATTGAAACTACTTTGTTTTATTTGGCTTAGAATTCTTGTTTTTCATACATATTTTTTTTGCTCTCATAGTTGAAAATATACTTTTTGTCATAGTTAATGTATAAGTAATTTTTTTAAAGAATCTAGTTAATTGCTTTCTAAAAATTATTGATTGTATTCAGTTCTGTCTGTCTCCTTCCCTATATATGTGTATCCCTCTATCTCTCTCCCAACTCCCCTCTCTCCCTCATCAGATGATTGGTTAATTTTTACAAACTAACAGATAAATAAATTACTACACCATTCTGATTCAATCTTTAATGTCTTCCGTAGCAAATATTTTAACTACTTTCATCACATCCATCTTCCAAACTGGAATGGGTTGGTCAGATTGTCACAGTCTGAGATTGGAGTTGTGTTGAAGTGACTTCCTCTTGCTCATACATATTCCATGTTTGGCATAGTTTCTACTGCTGGATTACCTTCCTAATGCCAACCACTTTACAAAGTGTACTGGGGTGTATTTTATTGTGGCACCAGCAATTTATATGCTCTTCCAGGGTTGTTATTTCCCTTTACGATCTGAGTTCAAATCCCGCCGAGGTTGACTTTGCCTTTCATCCTTACGGGGTCGATAAAATAAAGTACCAGTAATGCACTGGGTAATTGCTGGCCTTGTGCCTAAAGTAGAAACAGTTATTATTCTGTTCTGTTAATAATGTATTCTCTGACAGGAGAGTGCCCCCCCCCCCCTGTTATTTGTTGAGCTAAATATTTGGTCTACAGACCTCTTGTACTTCTTAATACAGTTTATCCAACAAATCACACTGGTCACGTATATTTGAAAATGTTCTTACCAGTCAGTATTCCTGACCTCAACAAAATAAACACCCTCATAACATGAAGTATACAACTTTATCATACTTTGTGACAGTTAGAAGGATGTGATATTTTTTTTATTAAAGGATGGCATAATAAAAATAGTGAAAGGGCAGTGGATTGACAGTATTAGTAGAGCATTGAACAACATGCTTTACAGCATATAGTTAGGGTCCTTTTTGCTCTGAGTTTAAACCCTGTTGAAGTTAATTCAGCAGCTACTTCCTAGAAATGTTTTTTTTTTTTATGATCATCATACATCCTTTGTTCCATGCTTGCATGGGTTATATGGGTACTTTTCATTACATCATCTCTCCACTTGTCACACTATGATCATATGATGATAGAAAAAGTTCACTAAGAGCTGCCATTTGTTGCAAGTGGGAGAAAGAAAACAAACAAAAAAGACCATTTTTTTTTTTCTTTCTTGACAGGATACAATTATAAAGCAGGTTATAATAAACCAATTTGCAATGCATTAACTTCAACATAATATTGTTCAACTTTATAGGAACATCGTTAGGAACATCGGTTGCCTCGTGCACTCATTAATATGGTAATTAACAATCAATCATTGGCAGCATTACTGACAATTTTATCAAAGTTGATGTTGCTAAGCAGAATAGTTTGGTGATTAAACCATGTTCAGAGGCAGTGTTATAATGACATCAACACAGCACTGTCCCTCAAATTAGACGAATATGAAAAGTTGTAAAAACATCAGTCACTGTTAGTTATGTTTCTACTAAGAGGTCAGACTTGGATAGGGTCCTAGATCTCACCAGTGGTATTTTAGTTTTTTCTTTTTTTTTTTTAGTGGATTGACATTATTAGTAGGGCGTCAGACAACATGCTTCATGCATGACATTATGATTGAATTGACCCTAGTACATTACTGATACTTTATTTTATCAGCCCCATAAGGATGAAAGGCAAAGCTAACCTTGGCAGGATTTGAATTTAGAACATAAAGGACCATGTTGTTCAACATTCTACCGATACTGTTAATCCATATTTCTAATGAAAGACACTGTTTATAATCTTGAAATAATTTTGAAAATAATCAAGGATTTAGAGACACGTAATTTAACCTTCTCATTATTTAACTGGTGTAAGGGTGGTGCATTGGCAGTATCGGTAGAGGGTCAGACACCATGCTTTGCAGCATAGAGTTGTGGCCCTTTATGATCTGAGTTCAAATCCCGCCGATGTTAACTTTGCCTTTCATCCTTACGGGGTCGATTTAATTGACTTTCCCTTTCCCCAAAATTGCTGGCCTTGTCCCTATATAAGAAAACATTACTTAGCTGGTGTAGCATAATTTAACAAATGTTCTTGCATAACAATATCATGGAAAGTTAGATAAATATAATTAAAATAGTCTTGTATGATAGAATGAAGTGAGGTTTCAGGCTGTTTGGTATCAAAATGGTTAAAACTAGGTTGCAGATGGTAACTTGATGTGTTATTATTGGCTTACATGTAGAATGGTATATATT
>OZ024752.1:33542098-33624598 GCA_964016885.1 Eledone cirrhosa
TGTGTGTGTGTGTATGTGTAGAATATGCATACATGTTAATACACTTTGTGATACTATAGATATTTCATTTGAATATTTGAATACTTTTTATTTTTCATACTTTAGAACATTTGTTGTTATTGAAAATAAAAAACATTATCAATGACCGATTACGTTTTGTTTTTCTGCTTTGGTCTTTGTTCTTTTCACAATCTCTGCCAACTTGGAAACAAGAATATAAAACAAAAACAATTGTTATCATCATTGTTTTATAATAGTGAATTGTTTTCATCATTTTGAGGTTTTGCTCATATAACAAACGGCTTCGTTTTCCACTAGAATAATATTGGCACAAGATATGGAAATGTATTAAACAAGTTCTTTTGAATAAGAGTATATATTTATGACGGATGGCTTAAGTCATTATAACTACAAGCGTGATAAACACAGTAGTTGACCTTCTATACTGTTATGAAATTTACCGAGAAACACCTTTTGTTTTTTTTGCTTCTTATGAAATGTTTTATATACCAGGCTAAGGTGCCGAATTGACAGAGTTGTTAGAATGTCGGATAGAATGCTTTACAGTATTCGTTTCGGCTATCTGTTCTTGGAGTTCAAATCCTGTTGAGGTCAACTTTGCCTTTCGTTCATTCGAGGTTGATAAAGAAAAATACCAGTCAAGTACTGGATTGATTCTTCCTCTATATCTTTCTCACTGCTATTCTCTCACTCTCTATCCTTCTCTGGAAGAAATCTGCTGTATTTAGATCTGGAGAGGATATGGTTAGCAAAGCCTTTCATCCTTACAGGGTCAATAACATAAAGTACTAGTAATGCACTGGGGTTGATTTAATCGACTTTTCCACTCCCCCAAAATTGTTAGCCTTGTGCTTCAATCAGAAACCATTATTTTTTAACTTTACTGCTTTTTAAAAAAAAAATAAATTTTCATCTGTTGACATCACTGAAAATTTTGTCTTCAGAAAGACCAATTAATTATAAGGCCAAATAGTTTGTTTTTTCTTTCATTGTAACAACATATTTATGACAGGGTGTACAACTAAAGGGAGTTATGTTTAATAGCTATTACAAGTGCTGCCAATAGCAGTTGACTTGAAAAGGTCAAAAGTGGCACTACTTTAATTTTGAATTCATAAAATAAGGAAAAAAATGTTAGTATAGTATAATATATAAAAAGCAAATAAGTGTCAATTTTGTTGAAATGTCACATGTTTTGGTTATAACATTTCAGTTTTTCAACATTTTTGAAATAGGTAACTTGTTTAGAATTGATTGTGGGGTAGGGTTGAAGGTGGAAGGAAGGGGTAAGTTGTTATAGTAACATTGCTTGCTATGTTCTTTAGTTTAACAAATACAGATCTATGTATATCTAGAGTAAGGGCTTTGTTCTAGTAACATTGCTTGCTATGTTCTTAAGTTTAACATATATAGGGCCATGTATGTATTTATAGAGTAAGGGCTCCAAGTATTTCTGGTCATGTATGACATTTAATGTGATATTAACTAGGAAATGATTAAACTGTGTGTTTTGTGGACATGTTGGAAGCATGACATTTTTGAAGACATCACACATGCTCATTACACCTCACCTCACTTTTGTGAGGGGATCATACAAATATACCCATATATTCCACCCCCACCGCTCTCTCTCCCCATTCTGTCCCCTCCCCCCTCATTACACCTCACTTTGATGAGAGGGAGTCATACAAACATACACATGTATTCCATCGCTCCCCTTCCTTTGTCTCATCTCCCTCTCTACAGTTTCACCTCCCCCTCTTGTTTTGTCCTTTATTTTAAAACTACCCCCCCCCCCCCCCCCCCCCACACACACACATGCACTTCCCATAGATTTGATTCACTGTAAGCTGTTGTGACTGTTATCACATGGAAATGTTATGGAGATAGATTGATGCCTTCTGTTCAGGACAGATTTGCCCTTCATTTATTTAAGGCCCTGGAACATGAATAGATAAATAAATAAATAAATAAATAAATAAATAAAAAATTGCTTTAAGCTCTTCAGAAAAGACCTTTCATTGTTTTGGTTTCTCCCTTCCTCCCATAAACTTCATTATTAAGATAAACTCTTTAATGGTCATTCTAAGTGGTGTAAAGTGTAGTTAAGTTTAACTATCTGTAGTTTTAAGTAAGCTGTTATTTTTTCTCTTTATATCTTTTAGCTAAGAGTATTTTCAAGCTAGGAAATGAGAAAATGTCATGAATGGATGGCTGTTAACATACTTTACACTATCCTTATTTATTTAGATTTCTGTCATCCCAAAACTCGCTACTGAATTCTATTTTGTTACATCCATTCCCACGCCCCACCTTGTGCTAGCATGGGCTGGACAAGTGGACAAGACATTTTTGAGGCTGTATTCTATACAAGCTTGTCTGGTCACGCTTGGGGATCCAACCGGATCAATTAGAGATGATTGCTTCTGACAGGACCTGCTGGAAGGAGTGTTTGAGGACTGTGCCCCCCCCCCCCCCCCCCGATCCTCTCGGGGATAATTGGGTGGAGAAGTAGTAGTATTCTATACCCCAGATGTCCTTCATTTATGCCATTACTTTTAATTAAGGTACTGATTTCTGTACATAAAACTGCTTGCTGAGCTGTGGGACTTTTGTTTATACTGAACATAAGCAGAAGCCCCTCAAGCTGTGTCAAATGCCAAGTGAAGACACATGCATCACAAATGTTGTGCAATTTCCTTCTAGCAAATTTCCCTTACAATGTACTAATCAGCCAGGGACTGTAGTATGACACTTGCCCAATATGTTACACAGTCACATGACTGTGAAATATACTTTATAACTGTATTTCTAATGAGATAAACTTTATTGCAATTAAAGAAGAATTTTAAGGGATCTACTAACGACATTTGTTATTTCATTACTAAGATAGTAATTTAACATATGGTCTTTATAAAATATTATGTTGGAAGATTGTAATTTAAAGAGGGACCCTTTAAAATATGTGGTCTTGTTTCATAGAACCAGATCTGGTTTGGAGTTGGTCGGTATCAAAAGGGTTAAACACACAGCCATACCTGCACACATGAGGGTTGGCCAAAAAGTTCTTAGGCTAACCAAGATACTCTCATGGAATGACCAAACAAGGTTTATTTTTCAACATAGTCTCTGGAAATAAAACACTGCAGTTATTAATAAGAAAAGTTTAAATTAACACATGCAAGATTTCACAGCAATAGCATCACTCCTTCATAGCCAGCTTATGAACTATTCAGCTGGCCATCATATTACATTGTTTATATTTAAATTTTTCACTGTAAATGTTTTGAAAAGGCTACATGAAAGCTTTTGTAAGTTGAAATAGAAATTGTTTTGGAATGCAGTTGGTAAAACTTCATATCTATTGTGAGGTCTAATATTCCGTAACAACTGTTAGCTATATCTAAAAAACCTCACACATGAAGTATTCATCAATATTCTTTACATAGTTTGTCATTAGACTGCAACCAAGCTAGGGGTGAACCATTGGAAGGATTTAGTTCAACATATAAACCCCAGTATTTGTTGTCAAATCTGTTACTTAAAAACACACACGCACACACACACACACACACACGCACACGCACACGCACACACGCACACACACACACTATAAAGTAAAATGACAGGAGGCCAGGCAAGCTGAATTTCCATAAGGCAGCCAAAATAACAACAGGCTTCCATGATCATCTTTGAGTCAAAAACAAAAACATACTTTTTTCTTGCTGTTTTTTCTTTGCCTTTTTCCTTAAAGCCTCTTGGAATGTGTTTACCATCACTCCTTTGGTATACAACTATTATGCAATATACACCTGAAGATGTCACCAGGTTCTTATGCAACCTGGCCACTGAAATCTGCATTAGTGTTTTGCAGAAATAAATGATTAAGGGAATTCAACCCGCCCCACATCCTGTTATTTCTCTTTATAATATATTTAACTCCGTTTCCACACCTCCAGCAGGATTCAATATCAAAGATGGATGAGTTGCATAACGTTGAGTGCTTTCCTACCATTACATCATGATTAACATTGCAGAATGACCAATTCTACCCAGTGGTGAACCACCAAATTTAAACGTACACGTGCGCGCACACACATATATATATAAATAAGGGGTTGGGAGAAACCTTCAGTTTGTATCAAAAGATAAGACAACTCCTGTTCACTGGGTAGAAGGTATGATCAAAGATGAATGTAAGTATTTAGTCCAACTAATTTTGATTAAATAGTAGAATAGACAAAACTGGATACAGAAATAATTAAGAGGAATAATTAAAAGTAGTCAGCATATTTGTATGGGTTCTCTTTATTTACATTAAGTAGCAATTTTTATTTCTGAGGAATTTGTGATAATTACATATCATCTAACCTGTATAAATACCTGTATAAATTACTAAACATAATGAGGACAATACCTGTATAAATTACTAAACATAATGAGGACAATACCTGTATAAATTACTAAAGATTATGAGGACAATACCTGTATATCATTGTATATCAAATGCTTTAATTATTATTCTTTCTTTCTTTCCTTCCTTTATTTCTTTTGATTATTTTTCAGTTTTTTAAAAATTGTTTTAACCTTTAGTTCCCATATAAAATCCACAGGATTATATGCCCCCATTTCAGCAGAGAATATTAACCCTTTAGCATTTAAACTGTCTGTATTCGGTCAGAATTCTCTCACCACTTTCTGTTCAAACCAGCTGTAACCAGCCGCTCATACTGACGTTAAGGTATTGTTCTCAAAATAAATAATATCAAAATCTCAGAGATTTGATATTATGTGAGATACAGCCTTTACTGTGAAAATATAATATATATATATATTGTTTCTACTCTTGGCACAAGGCCAGCAATCACCCAGTGTATTACTGGTACTTTATTTTATCGACCCCGTAAGGATGGAAGCCAAAGTTAACCTCGGCGGGATTTGAACTCAGAATGGCAAGGGCCGTAACTCTATGCGTCAAAGCATGGCGTCCGACCCTCTACCGATACTGCCAATCCATGCCCTATAATAGTATATATAATGTAAATGCTAAAGGGTTAAGAAAGAAATTTAATGTAATTATGAGTATACATATAAATACAGTGTACTGCCCAGAAGTAGACCCTGAGTAAGATAGTTTGAAAACATCCATGAGGTCGAATGGTCTCACTTGAGGATCCAGTTGGATTAATTTGGTCCAGGTAGACCCCGAACAAAATGGATGCATAACATCCATGAGCTTGTCTGGTCTTACTTTGGAATCCAACCAGATCAATCAAAGACAGTTGCTTCTGACTTGCTGGAAGGAGTGTTTGAGGACTCTTCCCCCACATGACGCTCCCAGGAATAAGTGAGAGATGATGATAATGAGTCAACATACAGTGTTATTAAAACATCTAGCTTGACTATACATATAACATTAGGGTGAGTTAGAACTTCAGATTTATTGCCTTTGTATTTGTTCTGGAATTCTGCACTTTTAGTTCCAATCCTACCAATGCCAACTTTGTCTTTTATCCTTTCTGGGGTTGAGAAAGTACCAATCCAAGGGTTGGGTTGTTTGCTGGAATTGTTAAGGAGTCAGATGGGATACTTTGCAGAGACTGATCTGGCTCTGTACATTCAGTGTTCAAATCCTGCTTCCTCTCTTGCCAAGCGTTGCAACTGGTAGATAGTATCAACAATGGAAAGACCAGTGGAAACATTGTTTCTTTAGTCCATTTACTTCAACCCACCACCTGATTTGCAAATTTCCTGACAAACATGGCACTGGAACTGATTCTCTGCAACAAAGTTTGAATATATATATATAGACAATATGCCCCCCACACCCTCCCACTGCAAAGTGGTCGTGGAGGTGCCACAGCAAAAAAGCACCCAGCCCACACTGTAAAGTGGACGTGTAGGCGCCACGGAAAAATGCACCCAGCACTCACTGTAAATGAGGTTGGTGTTAGGAAGGGCATCCAGCTGTAGAAATCAAGCCAGAATCAGTTCCCGTATGAGCAAGGCATGGTCAGCCGACCGGACACTGCCCACAACAGGACAACCCGTCTAACCCATACTAGCGTGGAAGAACGGACATAAAACGGTGGTGATGACATAGTTCAAGGAGATAACAAACAGAGGGTGTGTATGTGCCATTTACATTAGATACAAGCGACTTATTGACACTGAGTTTCTAAAAGTCACCAGTGGCAGTTGTTTATGTCCTACGTAAACAATACACCCAGCAGTGTAACTGTATGATGAAGGTTAGCAGTGTATACTTAGAATAAGGTATGGGTTGACATCAGGATGGATATCTGACTATAGAAAACCTGCCTGAAGGGTCTTGTCCAACCCATCCAAAATATCCAGCTGAAAAAATATTTATGATGATGATGATGTTGATGATAATATTGACGATATGATGATGATGGTAATAATATTATTGATAATATTGATATTGACAGTGATGTTAATATTGATATGGATAATGCTATTGTCGAAAATGTTAACAATTATTGACGATAGTGTCATTGATAATTATTAGTAATGTCAATGACAATATTAATGATGATAAAGCAAAAATCTCTATTGAAAATAATCAATTGACAGTAGGCTTGGTGTATAAACAGTAACAAAAAAAGTTATATAGATCTGTCAACATTTGAAAAAACTCCTGGTAGAAATATGTACTTCACAATCTGTCAGTTTATTTGTTGAAAACCTCAATGCAAATAAACGGAAAATAATCATTCATATAGATGCCTATGTGATGTGTGTGTGTGTGTGTTGTAATTTCTCTCATCTACTAGTTGCCATATCTACGTCATATCAGATTATCTGTTCTGGATATTGATTGTGCAGGAGAGGAGATTAGTTGTGTGCTGGAGAGGAGACTGCATTGGTATGGATATGTGATGTTCATGGATAATGATTGCTGGGTGAAGAAGTGGCAGGAAATTCCAGTGGAAGAAAACCACTGGGATTTTTTTTATCGCATCCCTTAAGGATGAAAGGTGAAGTCAACCTCAGGGGAATTTGAACTCAGAATGTTAAGGGATGTGTCTATATGCCACAGCATGTCTGATGCTCTACCAATACTGCCTATAATAATATTTGTAAAAGTAAAATACAACAAAAAGCATCCGGCCCACACTGTAAAGTGGACGTGTAAAAGACAGGGCAAAAAGCACCCAGCCCACACTGTAAAGTGGACGTGTAAAAGACAGGGCAAAAAGCATCCGGCCCACACTGTAAAGTGGACGTGTAAAAGACAGGGCAAAAAGCATCCGGCCCACACTGTAAAGTGGACGTGTAAAAGACACGGCAAAAAGTACCCAGCCCACACTGTAAAGTGGACGTGTAAAAGACAGGGCAAAAAGCACCCAGCCCACACTGTAAAGTGGACGTGTAAAAGACACGGCAAAAAGCACCCAGCCCACACTGTAAAGTGGACGTGTAAAAGACACGGCAAAAAGCACCCAGCCCACACTGTAAAGTGGACGTGTAAAAGACACGGCAAAAAGCACCCAGCCCACACTGTAAAGTGGACGTGTAAAAGACACGGCAAAAAGCACCCAGCCCACACTGTAAAGTGGACGTGTAAAAGACACGGCAAAAAGCACCCAGCCCACACTGTAAAGTGGACGTGTAAAAGACAGGGCAAAAAGCACCCAGCCCACACTGTAAAGTGGACGTGTAAAAGACAGGGCAAAAAGCATCCGGCCCACACTGTAAAGTGGACGTGTAAAAGACAGGGCAAAAAGCATCCGGCCCACACTGTAAAGTGGACGTGTAAAAGACACGGCAAAAAGTACCCAGCCCACACTGTAAAGTGGACGTGTAAAAGACAGGGCAAAAAGCACCCAGCCCACACTGTAAAGTGGACGTGTAAAAGACACGGCAAAAAGCACCCAGCCCACACTGTAAAGTGGACGTGTAAAAGACACGGCAAAAAGCACCCAGCCCACACTGTAAAGTGGACGTGTAAAAGACACGGCAAAAAGCACCCAGCCCACACTGTAAAGTGGACGTGTAAAAGACAGGGCAAAAAGCACCCAGCCCACACTGTAAAGTGGACGTGTAAAAGACACGGCAAAAAGCGCCCAGCCCACACTGTAAATGTGGACGTGTAAAAGACACGGCAAAAAGCACCCAGCCCACACTGTAAAGTGGACGTGTAAAAGACACGGCAAAAAGCACCCAGCCTACACTGTAAATGTGGACGTGTAAAAGACAGGGCAAAAAGCACCCAGCCCACACTGTAAATGTGGACGTGTAAAAGACAGGGCAAAAAGCACCCAGCCCACACTGTAAATGTGGTTGGCGTTAGGAAAGGCAGAAACACCCCTATTTGAGCCGAGACACGGTCACCCGACACAACTTGCCTTAAAATAGCACTCATCTAGCGTAGAAGATGGATGTTAATCGATGATGATGATGTTTCTGATTTAGGCACAAGGCCAACAATTTTTGGGAAAGGGACAGTTGATTAAGTCGATTCCAGTGCATTACTGGTATTTTATTTTATTGGCCCCATAAGGGTGAAAAGCAAAGCTAACCTCGGTGGGATTTGAACTCAGAACATAAACGACTATAACTCTATGCCACTAAGTATCTCCGACACCCTGCTGATACTGCCTGTCCACCACTAATAGCTTTTGATTTAGGCACAAGGCCAGCTATGTATTATTGACTGGCACTATATTTTATTGACTCCGGAAGGATAAAAAGCAAAGGTGAGCTCAATGAGATTTGAACTCAATGTATAGAACTGGAACAAATGGTACCAAATATTATGCCTGATATTCTAAAAATTCTACCAATCCACTGCCTATATATGATAATAATAGCAACAACAACAACAACAATAGCAACAGCATGACTATTGCTGCAAGAAAAATCAACATTGGCAATTTTTTGAACTCACACTGTAAAAAAAACCTAACTAATACTGTCGCTTTGCCAATTCGGAATATCCCAAAATAATGATAATACCACAAAAACAACAAAAAAAATGTAAAAATATAAAGATTATAATAGCAGAGGGTGATTTTGAAATGTGAAATTTTTGGTTTTCTAGAAAGGGATATTGTTGAATATAATGATATGCTTATTATAGACCCCCCTCCCCACTCCACTTACATATATTTAGAAATTTCTTAATAACGACCTATTTACAATAAATATCTCTCTCTTTCTTTCTTTCTCTACTTATTTACATTTTTTTCTTCTTTCTTTGAGAATGTCTTTTGTGATTAAAAAAAAAAGAAAAGAAAAAGATTTTTGCTTTGGATAATTTGAGAATCTTTGTATGTTTCATATCAGTTGGTAGATTTTGTGTGTTGAACTCTTCTTGTCAATAGTATTTTTGCATTGATTTTATGTAAAAGTATCTTTGCTAAGTCTCCTTTTTCTATTTAAACTTGCCAATACTTTCTATTGACTGTTACAAAATGCTAGATAGTATGTTGTTATTTTATTGTCTGTTCAAAAGTGTCATCCTTGTTGCATTCTGAAACCCACAGCTAAAGAATCATTTTACTCTCTCTCGTATGATTATGGCTTTCCATCATCCATTATAAAGTCTTTAAAATGTCTCAAGTTCCACTGATTTCTGTTAGTACATGTGAGGGAAGAAGAGCAAGCATTATCTGTACATATGCATTCTTGTAAAAGGATTGATTTACTTGCCCCTAATTTAACCTTTTAGCATTTAAACCGGTAATATCCGGCCAGAGTTCTCTCACCTCTTTCTGGTCATTATCGGCTACTCATACTGACGTTAAGGTATTGTTTTCAAAATAAATAATTGTTTCTACTTTTGGCACAAGGCCAGCAATTATCCCAGTGCACTCCTGGTACTTTATTTATTGACCCCGTAAGGATGAAAGGCCAAGTTAACTTCAGCTGGATTTGAACTCGGATCATAAAGGCCTGTAACTCTATGCTGCAAAGCATGGCATCTGACCCTTTACAGATTCGATATTATGCGAGATAATTATGTAAGATAAAGCTTTTACCACAAAAATACAATAATATATATAGAGTAATGTAAATGCTAAAGGGTTAAAGAGTGATAAGTGTGATAGGTAAATAAACCAGCTCCGCACACCAGACCCTTCATTGGAAAAGTGACTAGATCTCAATAACTGTAGGCAGGACGTTAGGATGTGGTCAGTGTGGAGGTGCATTTTTGTGGGGTTGTGGCATGCAATGGTGAAAGCCATGTTATCAAGACAAGACTAGCTATCTTTAATATTATGTGGTTTAATATTATGTGGTTCACTTTATGAGAGTTAGTTCCTATTAATATTGATGATGTCATCTAGATTAGGAGGTGGACACACACACACACACACAAGTATTCATATTTCTGTAGGAAATAGATACGAACTGTACAATTAAGTAGTTACATACTTCGCACTTATCTCTCCCAAGTTAGTTTAAAACTTGACTACAAAGAACAAAAAACAAAAAGAGATGTGTATATCTCTACATATTCAGTAAATGTTTTGATGTCTTATCTAAAATCTCTTCTTCTCTTTTTCTCTCTCACACCCATCCACATACAAACACACATACATATAAAAGGAACGACCAACTTTCATCAAATCGGACCTAGGAAACAATGTTTCCATTGGTCTTTCCAATTGTTAATACTATCTATTGGTTGCAACTCCAGGTAGAAGGAGCAACATGAAATATTGTGTCTTGCTCAAGGATCTAACGCATCACCCGGTCCGAGAATCAAACTCACAACCTCACGATTGCGATTCCAATTCTCTAACCACTCAGCCACACGCCTCCACATACATATAGGCACACACAATACACATACATATTAAAATTTACTGAAAGAATCAGGGTGGAATTTGCAGCATTTGATATGCTACAAAAAAAAAGCGTTTTATTGCATAAATCTGTTGCTTTATTTGTGCTTGTCATTGATTTTAACTTAAAAATCATATTTGAAACGATCATAATTGCCGTCTGTGAAAAATGTAGTATTATTTCTCTATCAAATGAGAATCCCTCTATTGTATTCAGAACCGTTTTTGGAGTATATTACATTCTTTATGATAAATTATTAAAGAATAACTGAATTAGAAGCATTTTGTTTCACTAAATACCATGTATAACTAGTGGAAGGTTGACTTTATTTTTTTCTTTTCTTCGTGTTTCTAGTGAGATCTTTTAAAACTTGTTTTAATATTAAAAAGTTAATGAGTGTGTTGTTTTATTGATTGTATTGTATTGTTTTTCTGTGCCCAAGTAAGAAATCATTATTGTTTATAAATGATCAATTTATGCATTTATTGCATTCAATTTCTCTTGATTGGTTTTTCTATTTACAATTTGTAAATTATTATTATTTATTAATTTATTTATTTATTTCTGAATGCTTTCTGGCTATGAAGTCAATTAGACGGATTAGAAGTGTTTTGGGAAATTAATAGTGAGAATAATGATGTATTTGGAGATAATAAAAATAACCAACAACAATGTTTTGTTGAGAATATCATGATGAGGAATACTATTGATTATAATTCCTCTATAAAGGTTGTTTAATCTGTGATGACATGGAACCTGGAATCATCCTCTCCAGGAATTGACTCAAATTTAGGCAGTTTTTTGAATATAAAATTTCAACTATTTTATATACTTGAATAAAAGCCGAGGAATTTTTGAAAAAAAAAGAAAGAAAAAATCGATTGTAAAATTGGTGGGTGGGTGGGTGGTATATAAGTGCCATCCAAATCAGCAGTGGTCCGTGAGAAAATTTTGGTGGTCTGCAGAAACTTTTTTATCTATTTATCTTTTTTAAAAAAATTCATATGGTGGTCTGCGAGATTTAAAATTATGAATTTAGTTGGCAACCCTTGATCTAAACAATGTGTTGATTAGTAGCCTTAGCTTATAAATGGGGTTTGGATTTTTGCCTATTTCTCAGACCTAAAATAGTGGGGATGGCTCACCAATGGAAAGACCAATGGAAACATTGCTTCCTTGGTCTGATTTGACAAGTTCCACCCTACTCGGTAAATAAATGTCTGGGACCTTGAAGATTGTCCATATTTATATTATATTTAAATATGGACGATTTATCTGTCTCTCTGTCTATCTATCTATAGGAGGAGGAGAGGAAAGGAGTACAAACTCTTCGTACTCCTGGAGATGAGGGGTGCTCATTTTTTCGGGGGTATGTGTTACCCGTATGAAATGTCTCCCCCCATTGGGGAAAATCGACTAATTTTTAAATTGCATTTGTGATAATATTTTACACGTTTTTATTGTATGTAAACTTCCCCCTTTGTATTTGTCCCCTTCTTTTGTGCCCCTGTGGCTAATAAAGAAACATATCTATCTATAGCAGAATAAATAAATAAATAATAAATAAACAATAAATAAATAAATATATCTATCTATAGCAGGTTAGCATGGAGAAGCCCATTCTTCTTCAAGCCATACTGATGGACACACACACACATGCACGCAAAGTCAACAAAATATTTACCCTAGAATTGTTCTGTTCTACTGATGGATTGCATAACCACATGGTACCAGTTCACAGCTACTCAGGTTATCAACTGACAGCTGGTAGACTGACATTTTATCAACTGGGCCAGCTGTCATTCTCTCATAATAGATAAATTGTTATTAATAGAAAGGATCCTTAAAAAGGATTAGCTGCAACAGGATTTAGAAAGTTTGGGTCACTTTTGCTTGTAGAATTGAAGGCAGTAACTAACCAGTCCCGAAGCTGGAATGAATGCTTTCCAAGCCAGAATTTTATATAGAATGTTCCTGTGTAATCTTTTCACAAGAACTTTATTTATTGTTTAGGGGAATAACGTTTTTTTTTTTTTTTTTTTTAAGGCCATGAATAAGTTTCTGAGTTAGGCACAAGGCCAACAATTTTTGGAGAGGGGAAAGTCAATTAAATCAACCTCAGTGTGTTATGGGTACTTTTTTAATTTTATCAACCCCATAAGGATGAAAGGCAAAGCTAATCTCAGTGGGATTTAAACTCAAAATGTAAAGGGACATAACTATGCCGCAAAGCATGTTGGCCAATCATCTACCAATTTCTGTCAATCCAGTCTATGAATAATGGATGAAGTTTTGAAGAATTGCTGGGTGATGGATATTCTGTTACTATGGTAATTTTGGAGGTAATAGCTGTCAATTAAACAGTTAATAATCAACTGTGATTGAGTATTCTGTGACCTTGGTTACTCTTAACTTATTTTCTTCTAAAGCTGGTAGCTTTTATTACAAGTGGATGTTTTATGGTGGATAGATATTTACTTATTTAAAAATTGGTTTCTTACCATATTATTTAAGTTATTTAATCTTTTAACATTTACTTTACTTTACTCTCTCTCTCTATATATATACTATTATATTTTCATATAATATCGAATCTATGAGACTTTGCTATTATTTATTTTGAGAACAATACCTTAACATCAGTATGAGCAGTTGGTTACAGCTGGTTTGAACAGAAAAAGGTGAGAAAATTCTGGCCAGATATGGCTGGTTTAAATGCTAAAGGGTTAAGATATATTTTTAAAAAAATTATAAAATCAAATATAATTTCGATTGGCAAGAATAAATTTACATAAGAAATTTTCTCTTAAATTGTCTAAGATCTGCATCTTAGTTAAAGATATTGATCTTACAAATCTCATATTTTTATATATTAGGTGTTAGGTGAAAGAAATTTTCTTGTTTTTGCAGTATTCAGTTCTGGGTATGGTAGACTGATGGAAAATTGTGAATTGTGGAGAGGCTTTGTCAGGAATGTTAGACTGTGGTCTCAATGATATGATATAATTTTTGATAAATGAATTGAAAAATATTCTTTTATCTAATCATTATCATGTCAAATACAAAGGGCGGTGGATTGGCAGTATCGGTAGAGGGTTGGACGCCATGCTTTCCAGCATAGTTACGTCCCTTTATGATCTGAGTTCAAATCCCGCCGAGGTTGACTTTGCCTTTCATCCTTACGGGGTCGATAAAATAAAGTACCAGTAATGCACTGGATAATTGCTGGCCTTGTGCCTAAAGTAGAAACAATTATGTCAAATACAATCACTCTCTCTCTGTCACAGTTTTATTCTAATTTATTGTTTTATTGTTTTATTGTGTTTTGAAGGTATTGTATGGAAAATATGTTTACTGATAAAAGTATATACTTGCTTTATCAACCTGCACATATACACATCTGTGTATGTGTATATATATATATATATATATATATATATATATATATATATATATATATATATATATAATGTACATATATCTATGTGTATGTATCATATATACATGTGTATGTGTGTGTATATACATATGCGTATGTGTGTGTATGTATACATGTGTGTGTATACATGTGTATATATATACATGTACGTGTGTATATATATGTGTGTGTGTGTATATGTATGTGTGTATAAACGTGTGTGTGTATATACGTATGTGTGTATATACGTATGTGTGTGTATATACGTGTGTATATGTATGTGTATATATGTGTGTGTATATGTGTATATACGTGTGTGTATATGATGTATGTGTGTGTATATATACGTATGTGTATATATGGATGTGTGCGTGTGTGTACACTTAATATTGATGGTTGTGAGAATGAGTACTCAATACTGTGGTATAGTGTATATTAATATATTCTTTACAAAGACCAAGCTTGAGTTTCTCCCATGTACTCAGTGTTGTCAGGGTCATGAGTACACATGAAAAACACCAGAGGAACAACAAGACTCAAGCCTGGCCTTTACACACACAACTTTATATCTTCTTCGTACAAGTTCAATAGTCTTAATATGGTTCATTGTTTCACCTTGTCCTGTCTATACATTTGCTCTCTTAACCTTTTAGCATTTACATTACTCTATATTTACTAATGTATTTTCATAGTAAAGGCTTTATCTCACATAATATTGAGTCTATGAGATTTTGTTATTATTTATTTTGAGAACACTACCTTAAAGTCTGTATGAGGGCCAGTTATGGCCGGTTTGAACAGAAAAAGGTAGGTGAGAGAATTCTGGCTGGATATAGCCGGTTTAAATGCTAAAGGGTTAACACTAGTTTTATTACATTAACTCTGTATTACCCAATCTTCTATTTCATAGTATGTTTCTTATGTATTAACTAAAATTTTTATTTTTTAATTTAAATTACTTACAAAGTAGTATTCTGGGTATCTTGGGTTTTTGTTTTTGTACATAACAAAAAAAAAAAAAATTCTTCTTTGCCTACTTATTCCTGAGAGGGTTGTGGGGGCAGAGTCCTTAACTCTTTCACCTTTACATTACTCTATATATATAATTGTATTTTCGCGTGAAAGGCCTAACCTCACATATCGAATCTATGAGATTTTGATATTATTTATTTTGAGAACAATACCTTAACATCAGTATGAGTGGCTAGTTACGGCCAGTTTGAACAGAAAGAGATGAGAGAATTCTGGCTGGATACGGCTGGTTTAAATGCTAAAGAGTTAAACACTCCTTCCATTGGGTCCTGTCAAAAGCATCCATCTCCAATTAATCTGGCTAGATCCCCAAGTGGGACCAGCTGAGCTCATGATAAAACAAAAAAAAAGGTTATTCTCATTTTTAAATAGCTTCCTCTTTTGCCTGTTCCAGCTGACTGGCTATGGTCATGCTGGGGAACTGGCAATATCTTCCTAACTATTTTACCCAAGCTTGTATGAGTTACATGGTTTTTTGAATTCAGATACTTGATTGAATTTTTAAGCATGCATTTTAGCGAGGTTTGTGTGTAGTGCCTAGTTTCTAAAGATTTGAAGCAATATCTATTCCTTCTGAAAGACTGTCTCCATGTGGACAATACATAAGATAGGTAGATACTGTGATAGGTGTGTGTGTGGGGGGCTAGGGTTACTAGCTAAATTGATAGAGTATCAATTGGCTATGGAACCGATGATTCATATCTACATGATGGATGGTCTCTGAGCTGTGTTCATTGCTTAAACACTTAAGTTTTACTATCTGAGAAAAGTGTGTAATTGATGTGTTTTTAACTGACGTCTTCCCATAGGTAAATATCTAGAAGAAGCAGTCTATGAAACTGACTTATTACATATACAATACATATATCATGTATGTATTATAGGTTAGGGGAGGGGAACATATAAAATCAGGAATAAAAACTAGAAATAAGGTAAAAAGAAAGCCTCACAAATTTGTAAATTTTGTGAACAACTTGATTTACAAATTTCAACAGAGGAATTGCTATCCATTTGTTTTGAATCTTTATGGAAGTTATTTATGTTTTGTGAGAGTCTTCAGTTGAAAATTGCTGACATTTTGTTTCTTAAAACAACTGCTTTGAATATGTTATTAATAATGTTGAATCATAAATTTATATATATATATATATATATATATATATATATATATATATTTTGAGTTTATGTTGGTTGTATACCAACACCTCAGTATGCAGGCTGGAGCACTCGACGAAGTGCGCAGGTTAGTTTGGTTACTCCGGAGTAGTGTAAAATAAAGTTAAATAAAAGTCAAATGATTAAAATTTAGCTTCGTTTATTACTGCTATATATATTTCAGTGACAGCCATCTTTGGCTGTGACCTCTTCAGGCAGTTTGAATTAGTATGGTATAGACAAGTACATATGTTGTTTAGGTGTATAATATTGTCAATACTCTGATATGCCCAGTTCCTTGTTGGGTTGTTAATTCACTGAGGAACTGGAGCCATACTAATTCAAACTGCCTGAAGAGGTCACAGCCAAAGATGGCTGTCACTGAAATATATATAGCAGTAATAAACAAAGCTAAATTTGAATCATTTGACTTTTATTTAACTTTATATATATATATATATATCAAAAGTTATGTTGGTACCACAACATCCAGCCTGAAACAAATGAGGTTGTGTAGGTGTCACAACAAAAAAAACACACAGTCCACGCTGTAATGTGGCCGTGTAGGTAACACGGTAAAAACCTCCCAGTCCACACTGTAAACGTGGTTGGTGTTAGGAAGGGCATCCAGCCGTAGAAAACCCGCCAGACAGTCCTATGCGAGCAAGACAACCACTCTTGCCTCAAGTGGGAAAAGTCCCGTCCAAACCCATGCAAGCGTGGAATATGGACGTTAAACGATGATGATGATGATCAACTAGAAATTGATTCACACACACACATATATATATATATATATATATATATTAGATCTATATATATATATATTTATATATATATATATATATAACAACCACAGGGAATATTTTGTAAAGTGTGCAAGCCCACACAGCTAGGTAGGTAACTAATTAAAGTTTAACTAGAACTTCAAATATAGATACCTTTTAAAATGACTAATCTCCTTTGTATATATTTCATTAAATAAAGAAATATATTTCAGCATCAATCGGTAAATCACAGTATTTATATATATATATATATATATATATATATGTCAATCAATTTCTAGTTGATATAAAATGCTTGGATCTATTCATTGGAATCTTTGAGCATATTCTACAGTGGATATGCCGCATGTCTCTCAAACATGACATCCTTAATTTTATTTTGGATATATATATATATATTTATTTATTTATTTATTTATTTATTTATTTATTTAAGAGGCCCTTATCGAATAGAATATGTATAGCTTAAGTTGTTTCCTCACTCACTCAATAACCAATTAAGTTCATATTAAAATTCAAACCCAACTGGTTAGTGCACACATGTTAATCAGTATGTATATATACTATTTATGTTGTGTGGTTTACCAATGGGTAGAACTGGTTATTCCGGTTTGCAAACCATGATGGAATAGTAAGAAAAGCCCTCTACTTTATGCAACTCATCCATCAGAGATTTATCATGTTGGTGGGGCAGGTACAGAGTTAAATATTTATTTAAAAAACAACAGAAATTTGTTTTGGCAATATCCCTTTAAAGTTTTAATGTTGCAAAACAACACTGTAGATATTTCAATGGCCTAGTTACATCATCAGATCACGACGTAAGATCTTGGTGATATCATCAGGTGTGGATTGTAAACAAAATTAGTTGATCACGAAAAGAAATTACAGCAATCATAGAGAATATACTTGATTCGGAGGTGGCCCACGAATTTGGTGTTTTATATATGTATATATATATATATATATATATATATATATATATATATATATATACATACACACATATATATATATAAATATGCATACACACACACAGAGAAAGAGAGGGAGAAGGAAGGAAGGAAACTTATATTGTTTCCTTTTACAAACATTTTTAACATTCTTGAAATGTTAAAAAGCTTTAGTTATTGTGAGTCAAATTCCTTGATTTCCCAATTTCACATTTGGTGTAGATATTATCAAATTATATTTAATGTATGTACTTTTGAATTTAATGTATGTTCATTTGTTCTTCACCATTTTTCATGTTTTTTTATCTTTTCAGGGATTGGGAAGATTCCCAAAGATGCAGCCAGTGTGAGGTCTACCCACCCAATACCTGCATCCTGTGGTATATATTACTTTGAAGTAAAAATTATCAGCAAAGGAAGAGATGGGTAAGTAATAGCTATAAATCATTTGTATATTGTTGTAATTAATGGTTTCTAAGTTAGGTTCAAGGCACAATTTTGGAGGGAGGGAAGGGCGAGTCGATTAAATTGACCCCAGTGCATATTGCTGCTTTCGACCCTGTAAGAGGGAAAGACTATTTAATAGTTATTTAAACTTGGAAGGAGTTAAAATACAGGTTCAACTTCCAGTATTTTACAAAATTTAATTATATATATATAATGGTTTCTGATTTAGGCACAAGACCAATAATTTGGGGAGAGGGGAAGTTGATTAAATCAACCCCAGAGCATTACTGGTACTTTATTTTATTGACCCTGTAAGTGTGAAAGGAAAAGTTAACCTCAGCGGGATTTTAACTCACAACATGAAGGGCCATCAGACGATACAAACCTCAATAGGGAACAGTTGGCAGGAGCAATGGAAAATTGTCAGTTGTGGAGAGTCTTTGTCAGAAATGTTTGACTGTGGTCGCAATGATATATCATCATCATCATTTTAACATCTGCTTTCCCTGCTAATATATATATATATATATATATAAATATATCAGTTGAGAAACTAACCAGGCTTTAATGCATGTATTTCATTTCATTTCATTTTAAGTCCGCTTTTCCCTGCTTGCAAGGGTGGGACGGGAACTGATTCTGGCTTTATTTCTACAGCTGGATGCCCTTCCTAACACCAACCTCATTTACAGTGAGTGCTGGGTGCTTTTTTGCAGTGGAATGATAGGGAACCCAGTCCCTATCATCTCATTTCTACAGCTGAGTAAACTGGAGCAATGTAAAATAAAGTGTCTTGCTCAAAGAAACAACTACAATTTAAGGTGTTAAATAAAAAACATAACTCGCATAACGAATAAGTTATATTTAAATGGCCGTACTTCTATATATATATATATACACACACAATGTGGTCTACCTCTCGTGGTAGAGTCTTGACCGTAGTTAGAACTTAATGTAATCCGCTAGCCAGTTATGTTCACAACAGTCATTCAGTGTCAACTGTATAAAAACTTTGCACACATACAATTATATACACATTTATTGATACATTCAATTGATAGGAAAGGAAATGTTTAGATGCATACACACACATTTAAATGGCACCAGCCTCTCAAGTGTGGTTGCTATGTATGATAAAGGGGTTGGTGCTAGGATGAGTATCTACCCATACAAAGTCATGCAAAAACCCTCTTTCTATTTTTATCGCAGTCTTTGTTATAAAAAAGATTTCTTTCTTTTCTTATTTATCTCAGTGTCAATATCACTTTGTTACCATTCAACATTCTCATTCGATGGTGTCCTATCGAAAGACATGTCATTCTCGGGGAAATATCTCAAATGAATCGTATTCAAATAAGTATCTTTAAATCATTGGCTTCAAATACAATGGTATATGACATTCTTCTTATCTATATTAATTAGCATATTGCTGATAGTATTTTCTACTTTTTATATCTTTTATCTATAATTTAAGCAGTTTTGTCTTTATACAATAAAAATGGTATTTAAAATTTTTCTCTCATTTAATATATGAGTGTGTATAAAAAGTCTTAAAGTTTGTCTCAAGCCCAGAGGTTCATTAGGCCAGTGCTTATTCCAGTTTCTGGGGCATTAAGCTACTGAGAATGCAAAACTCCCCACTAGACAGGACACCAGTCCATCGCAGGGTTAAACCCCTCAGCTACTGTATTGATAGTCATTTTCAGCTGAGTATAGTGGAGCAGTGTGAAATGAGATGTTTTGCTCAAGAACACAACACACAAACCAGTCCAGGAATATAACTCACGACATTTTGATTGTAAGTCCAACACCCTTACTGTTAGAACATACACCTCCACATAATGTATAAAAGTCAACTAGGAAAAACAGTACAGAAGAATGATGCAATACAATGATGGTACATTAGTTTAATGTTTGATGGAGTTGGAAAAGAGTCTACATACATACACACACACATATATACACACACGCATACATCCAACGTGTGTGTAATTGTTATTTTTAACATTGGTACAAGGCCAGCAATTCAGGAAAGAGGAAAGTTGATTATATCAACCCTGGTATTTAACCGGTACTTTAATTTTACTGACCCCAGAAGGGTGAAAGGTGAAGTTGACTTCGGTGGGATTTGAACTTTGAACATAGAATGTCATGACTAAATACCACAAACTATTATATCTAACACTCTGCCGACCCACCGTTGTGTATATATGTAATTATAGCAATGTTTTGTAAGGAATACTGCCATAAAATTAAAACTTAAGTGACCTGTTATTTGCTAATTTTCACTCTCACCTATTTCACAGCAAGATATATAACCCTACTTAACTAAATATATTAATTTATATAATGTACATTAATAGATGAAGGTGTTGAAATCTTGTGTTACAATAAAGTTCATAAGTGTTATTTTATATTCAACTGTAAATATGTCACTAAAAGACAAATAGTAAATATATTGAACAAGACGTAGACTCCCATTGTTGCAAATATACATTTTAAAAATGAAGTACCGTATTTCCCGGTGTCGAAGACGCTACTTTTTTCCTAAAATAAGTCTAAAAAATCTACCATGTGTCCTAGAGGCCGAAGGTTGTTTATTATTTTTTTTTCCAAAATTTTTGGTTGTCAAAATTAGGGTGTGTCCTCAAGGTCGAAGCATCTTCGGCGACGGGAAATACGGTATTTCAAAATATGATATACAATTGTCCCCCAGTTTTTGCGGGTGTTACGTTCCTAGAGACCCTGCCGCGAAGAGTGAAAAACTGCGAATACTGGACATGGTCCTATAAACGTCAAAATATAACATAAAATTTAATATAAAAAAAAAAGGGGGGTGTCCAATAGGCTGGAATATAGTCCAAATATGGAATATTGTTATTAATAATTTATAAATTTAAAAAATATATTGCCATGAAAAAAGCCATAAAAAAAATTGCAGAAGATATATACGATTCCACAAATATGCGATGGTTTCCATGAACAATTATAAGTTAGGTTCTAAGGAATATTCCGCGAATGCTGGAGGTGCACTATATAATAAGAATGCATATCTGAGAAGACAACTTTTGGTGTGGTACCTAACTTGAGGTTCCCCAACATTGTGGTTGATGATAGAAAGAAAGTATATAATTATGGTCTTCTTTTTCTTCTACTTATTCCTGAGAGGGTCATAGTGGTAGAGACCTTAAACACTCCTTCCAGCAGGTCCTTTCAGAAGCTACCATCTCCAATTGATCTGGCTGAATCACAAAACGAAACCAACCAAGCTCAAGGATGTTATCCAACCATAATCTGGATCTCCTGCCAGTTGGTATTGCTTGTAAAATCTGTCCAGCAATTCTTTCCATATAATTATAGTGAAAATTCTTAATTGAATCCATAGAAGCATATGATTTGTTGGTAATTGAAATAGCAAAAGTGGGGCCAAATTTGAACATCCTTCATCTTTTCAGGTAATGGAACCCAGAATGGTTATTAATATTGTAGTTATGTGAGGCAGAGGTGAAGATGTAGGAAGGGTTAAGGTGACTTAACATGTGTTGTGTTTAGGAAGCAGAGAGATGGGTTTATCAGATGATTACAGAGAAGGTGTATGGTATAAATTATGAGTTAGTAACATGGTATTAGTGATATAATAAGTACACCGTTCAAAGATAGGAGAATAGATAACTTATTTGTTGTAAGTTTAGATGTGTAACAAAACTTGGATGCAATATGATAGCTGCTGTAATATATACTTAAGGATCAGAAAAGACAAGCCATTTTTTTTTCAAGAATAACTGTCAAATATATATAACTGGGATATTGTTTTCAGTAGTAGGGAAATATAATGTCCTTGTTGGAGAACATCAACAAAGATATAATTACGTGTATGTAGATTATATACAAGGAAAAATTGGTTGAGAAGACTTTATGGATGTGAGAATTCTCTAATTATGTGTATGGGGGTTATATACAAGGAAAAATTGGATGAAAAGATTCATGGATCTGAGTTCTTATATAGTGTAGATTATATACAAGGACAAATTAGGTGAAAAAACTTTATGGATCTCAATTTGATTTCTATAGATACAAACTTTAGAAAGTCAGACAGCTGACTTGTTAATCTATCAATTGGTATTGAAAGCTATATCAACATTCTTTCAAATCAAATGAGTGACAATGGAGATGAATAAGAAACACAATATATCCCAGGAAATGAATGTGTTTTTCCAAAAAGAGAAAAGTGATTAGTGTGATAAAAGCAAAAGCAGTGAATGTTAAGAGAAAATCTACAAGTAGAAGAGAGTGAGCATTGAAAGACTAGCTTCTACAAGTCGTAGCAAAGCGTGGGAGAGAGTTTGTATAGAGAAGAGGACGTGGGGGCATTTCTAAAAGACAGTTTTATGTAATCTAGTAATCACTTTGGTGGATGTAACCAAGCAGTCAGTGATATAACAGAAGATGATGTAAGAAGTGACAAGTTTGAAATGTTAAAGAAATGCACAAGCAGTGCAATAATGATGTATGGCAGGGAATTAAAGACATTGAATGCAAAGGACCTGCAGCAATTGAAGATTATTACATTGATATGATCCAGTCTATTCTAATGTTAACTTAGAAGAAGAAAATACTGGAGATACTTATATATATACTGCACTGAATATACGTGTGTGTGTGTGTGTATATATACTGCACTGTATATGCTTATGTGTGTATATATATATATATATATATATATATATATATATTTATAAATACTGTACTGTATACACTTGTGTGTGTGTATCTATACACACACACACACACACATTGTATATATTTGTATATGTACACTGCACTGTATATGCTTGTGTGTGTATATATATATATTTATAAATACTGTACTGTATACACTTGTGTGTGTGTGTATCTATACACACACACACACACACACACACACACACACACACACACACACACACACACACACACACACACACACACACACACACACATTGTATATACTTGTATATGTATACTGCACTGTATATATTTGTGTATATACTGCACTATCATTTCATTTCATTTCATTTCATTTTACGTCCGCTTTTCCCTGCTTGCAAGGGTGAGACGGGAACTGATCTTGGCTTGATTTCTACAGCTGGATGCCCTTCCTAACTCCAACCTCATTTACAGTGAGTGTTGGGTGCTTTTTTGCCGTGGCACCTCCACGACCACTCTGCAGTGGAATGATAAGGACCTCAGTCCCTATCATCTCATTTCTACAGCTGAGTAAACTGGAGCAATGTGAAATAAAGTGTCTTGCTCAAGGAAACAACACATCACCCGGTCTGAGAATTGAACTCACAACCTTTCGATTGCAAGGCCAATGCTCTAACCACTAAGCCATGTGCCTCCATATATATTTGTATATCCACACTATAAATGTGGTTGGTGTTAAGAAGGGCATCCAGCCATAGAAAACCTGCCAGATACAGTCCTATATGAGCGAGACACGGTCACTTGATCAATGTTGCCTCAAGTGGGACAATTCCTGTGTAACTTATGCTAGTGTGGAAGATAGATGTTAAACGATTATGATGATGACTGCACTGTATATATTTGTATATATATAGGAATAAGAGGGATCAGATGCTGTTTACTCGAGAGAAGACTACGTTGGTATGGTCACGTGATGCGCATGAAAGACGACAACTGTATAAAAAAGTGCAGGGCGATCAAAATAGACGGTAGCCACGGAGTAGGCAGACCCAGAAAAACCTGGGACGACTTGATAAATTCCGACCTCACACACACTTACACCTCTCCAAGACAATGTCACTGGACCGAGTTCTTTGGCGGTACTCAGTAATAGAGAAGACCTACCTTGCCTAAGTACAAAGCGAAACCTACAGTCAGTAGGCATCTCTTAACAAAAATACACCCCCGTACCACCACCCCAACCCCATCCACACCACCCCTTTCGATGTAAAGTTATGTTGGTACTACAACATCCAGTCCTAAATAAATCAGGTCGTGTAGGTGTCACGACAAAAAAAAACACACAGTCCACGCTGTAATGTGGTCGTGTAGGTAACGCGGTAAAAACCTCCCAGTCTACACTGTAAACGTGGTTGGTGTTAGGAAGGGCATCCAGCCGTAGAAAACCTGCCAGACAGTCCTATACGAGCAAGACAACCAATCTTGCCTCAAGTGGGAAAATTCCCATCCAAACCCATGCTAGCGTGGAAGATGGACGTTAAACGATGATGATGATGATATACTGCACAGGTAGACAAATCTCATCTCTATTTTACATAGAGCATTTACGATGTATCATATATATTTAAATCCAGATTTTGAAGGATCAGTAGATAAGGTGTATGCAAAGGTTTCGTTTATTTTCATGAAAAAACATGTAACTTATACACAAATATTTATATATAATAGTATCTGATGTGGAAAATAGACATTAACACTTTAGCATTTAGACCAGCTGTATCCAGCCAGAAATCTCTCACCTCTTTCTGTTCAAACTGGCTGTAACCGGCTTCTCATACTGATGTTAATGTATTGTTCTCAAAATAAATATCAAAATCTCGTAGATTCGATATGTGAGATAAAACCTTTACCATGAAAATACAATAGTATATATATATAGAGTAATGTAAAAGCTAAAGGGTTAAACAAAGATGATACACACACACACACACATATATATACATACACATACATGTGTTGCACACGGTAGTGGGGGTAGCTGCTCTAGCCATGTGAAAGAATACGTTGACCGTCTTCAGGCAATCACACACCCATATTCCCTTTCAAATACAGAAAGGTGGTATGAAAAGACCATCTAGTTAACACTATGAGGTGGCACATCACAGGGCCGTCACTCTAAATGTGAGCACACAGACAGGTAGATGTGGAGAAATTGTGGATGTGCTGTGTTCAAGATATGAGATGGAGGTGTGCCACAAGAAGTTGCCACTCTAATCCTGGGTACATACGAAGGTAGATGTGGGGAAATTGTGGATGTGTGCTGTGTTCAAGATATGAGATGGAGGTGTACCCCAAGAAGTTGCCACTCTAAACCTGGGTATATACGAAGGTAGATGTGGAGAAATTGTGGATGTGTGCTGTGTTCAAGATATGAGATGGAGGTGTGCCCCAAGAAGTTGCCACTCTAATCCTGGGTACATACGAAGGTAGATGTGGGGAAATTGTGGATGTGTGCTGTGTTCAAGATATGAGATGGAGGTGTGCCCCAAGAAGTTGCCACTCTAATCCTGGGCACACACAAAGGTAGATGTGGGGAAATTGTGGATGTGTGCTATGTTCAAGATATGAGATGGAGGTGTGCCACAAGAAGTTGCCACTCTAATCCTGGGCACACACAAAGGTAGATGTGGAGAAATTGTGGATGGGTGCTGTGTTCAAGATATGAGATGGAGGTGTGCCCCAAGAAGTTGCCACTCCAATCCTGGGCACACACAAAGGTAGATGTGGGGAAATTGTGAAGATGCACGAGAGGAGGTGAGTAGATGTGTGCTTTGTTCAAGATCCTAGATAGAGGAGGAGAGGATGGGGGCTCATGAAGCTGCCACTGGGGAAATTGTAAAGATGTTTGAGGAGAGATGAGTGGATGACCTTAGTAAAGAAGAGGGGGTGGTGAAGGAACGCAAAGTGTCAATGGATGCTGTGCTGGAAAAGATCCATCAAACTCATGCAAGCAGGGAAAAATGGACATTAAACAGTGATGATGATGATGATGATATATATGGTAGTATACAGAATAATATATTGATAAAGTGTAATAAGTCAGAGCAAGTAGCAAGACACTGTTTATCACTTCAGTTAATCTACTACTTTTGTCTTTCATGAGATTTATGAAGTTGTATATTCTGTTGTTATTAAAAGAGTAGCAAAACAGGAAGTTGTATATTTAGTTATTAAAAGGGTAGTCAAACAGGAAGTAGCATATTAAGTTGTTATTAAAAGGGCAGTCAAACAGGAAGTAGCATATTAAGTTGTTATTAAAAGGGTAGTCAAACAGGAAGTAGCATATTAAGTTGTTATTAAAAGGGTAGTCAAACAGGAAGTAGCATATTAAGTTGTTATTAAAAGGGTAGTCAAACAGGAAGTAGCATATTAAGTTGTTATTAAAAGGGTAGTCAAACAGGAAGTAGCATATTCAGTTGTTATTAAAAGGGCAGTCAAACAGTAAGTTGTATATTGAGTTGTTAAAAGGGTAGTCAAACAGGAAGTAGCATGGTGAGTTGTTATTAAAAAGGTAGTTAAACAGGAAGTAGCATATTTAGTTGTTATTAAAACAGGAAGTTGTATATTTAGTTGCTATTAAAAGGGTAGTCAAACAGGAAGTTGTATATTTAGTTGTTATTAAATGGGTAGTCAAACAGGAAATTGTATATTGAGTTATTAAAAGGGTGGTCAAACAGGAAGTAGTATATTTTGTTATTAAAAGGGTAGTCAAACAGGAAGTTGTATATTTAGTTGTTATTAAATGGGTAGTCAAACAGGAAATTGTATATTGAGTTATTAAAAGGGTGGTCAAACAGGAAGTAGTATATTTTGTTATTAAAAGGGTAGTCAAACGGAAAGTTGTATATCTTGTTATTATTAGTGGTTTGAGCATTGGGCTTGCAATCGAAAGGCTGTGAGTTTGATTCTCAGATCGGGTGATGCGTTATGTTCTTAAGCAAGATGCTCTATTTCAGGTTGCTCCAGTTTACTCAGGTGAAGAAATAAGTTGCGACATCACTGGTGCTAAGCTATATCAGCCATAGCCTATCCCTTGGACATCATCAGTGGTATGGTGAGGGGAGGCTAGTGTGCATGGACGACTGCTGGTCTTACTCAAAACAACCTTGCCCGTACTTGTCCCTTGGAGGGAAACTTTCTAGGTGCAAATCCCATGGTCATTTGTGACTGAAAGGAGGTCTTCGAGTCAAACAGGAAGTAGTATATTGAGTTGTTATTAAAAGGGTAGTCAAACAGGAAGTTGTATATTTCATTATTAAAAGGGTAGTTAAACAGGAAGGTGCATATTTAGCTGTTATTAAAAGGGTAGTCAAACAGGAAGGTGTATATTTCATTATTAAAAGGGTAGTCAAACAGGAAGGTGTATATTTAGTTGTTATTAAAAGGGTAGTCAAACAGGAAGGTGTATATTTAGTTGTTATTAAAAGGGTAGTCAAACAGGAAGGTGTATATTTAGTTGTTATTAAAAGGGTAGTCAAACAGGAAGGTGTATATTTAGTTGTTATTAAAAGGGTAGTCAAGCTGGTTTAGCTTACCATTTAATAACAAAATCAAAATCTTGATAAATCTACTGAAAGACAAAGGCACTAGAGTCAAATTGTAAACATTTCATTATTATTAGTTTTTGACCCAAGTGATAAATAATGTATTATTATTTCTGACAATTATGAGTTCAAATCCCGCCGAAGTTAACTTTCCCTTTCATCCTTATGGGGTCGATAAAATAAAGTACCAGTCACGCACTGGGGTTGATTTAATCGACTTCCCCCTCCCCCAAAATTGCTGGCCTTGTGCCTATATAAGAAACCATTATTTCTGACAATTATATATATATATATATATCATCATCATCATCATACGTCTGCTTTTCCCTGCTTGCAAGGGTGGGGTGGGTCCTAGTCAGCACAGCATCTCTCCACTTGTCACGGTCCTTCGTCATCTCCACTGTGAGCTTCAGGGATCTGAGGTCTGCTCTCACCACCTCCGCCCATGTTTTATGTGGTCTACCTCTGCTGTGTCTTCCTTCTACTGGGATTTCTTGGCACTTCTTTACCCAGCGGTCATCCTCCATGTGCATCACATGTCCATACCATCTCAGCCTTCTCTCCTGCACACCACAACCTATCCCTCTTATACCCAGTTTCTTTCTCAACTCGTCTATGCTTGGTCGTTCACGCACATTGACATTGCACATCCAACGGAGCATACTTGCTTCATTTCTCTCCAGCCGTCACATATCCTCTGCAGTTGCCGCCCATGTCTCACTACCATGCAGCATCGCACATCTCACACATATATATATATATATATATATATATATATATCTATATATAACTGGAAAAGCAGGCGTAAAAACGATGATGATATATAATAAATAAATAAATAAATATAAATAAATATATATATATATATAAATGAGGTCGTGTAGGTGTCACGACAAAAAAAAAAACACACAGTCCACACTGTAATGTGGCCGTGTAAAAACGTCCCAGTCCCACACTGTAAATGTGGTTGGTGTTAGGAACGGCATCCAGCTGTAGAAAACCTGCCAGACAGTCCTATGCGAGCAAGACAACCACTCTTGCCTCAAGTGGGAAAACGCCCGTCCAAACCCATGCAAGCGTGGAATATGGACGTTAAACGATGATGATGATGATGATGATGATATATATATCATGAAACTACCACTTTGTTCTTTTGCATTTCTCTGTTATATATATTTATATATATATATGTTGTTTTTCGTTTTGTTTTGTTTCCGTTTGTTGTCTTGTCCTCTCTTTGATAATTTTCTTAAGAGAGAGTATTAACAAATCAATAAGTCAATACTTAGATGTCATAGATCTACATTGTCCTCATTGTGGTGGATAACTGTTTTGTAAAGGTCATGGACATCTACTAGGATCTAAGTGGAACCATTGTATCGACCTATTTAAATATTTTACATACACATGACAGACTCTACACAGAAATGGATTGAGCATTTTAATGTATGTGAAATGAAAAAATAGAATACATATATATATACATACATACATACATATATATGTATATATATAATATCAAATGTTACTATTGGTTTTATGTGATTACTAAAACATTTGTTGTGTTATCAATACCAAAATAAGGTGTAGGATGATAGAAGCTGAAAAGAACAGCTTTCTTTTGTTTCCTGATTAGAGGAAGATATCAATAATGTTCTTTAGAAAGAAACTATTTCATCTGTAAGTACATAAGTTAATAAAAAATAAAAAAAATGGCTGCATGTACTTTTGTTATTTATGTAAAGAAGAAAAGAAAAAAAATAAGTACGAAATAAGAACAAAAAAAATAATTTATTTTGTTTGGTGTTTCAACTACTTTCATAGTTTCTTTTGTTAAAAAGCTATTTAATAAATAAAAAAAGAAAGAATGCTTTTGGTTATATAGAATATTGTTATGTCTAATGGATTTGGATATCAGAAATAAAGCAATAAACACTGTTATTCTTAGCTCAGCTTGACAGTATTTAATGCTGCAGCTAAAGATAGAACTTTGTTTCAGTTTTAATTGGTGCACAAAGGCATGATGTTATAATGCCACTTGTATTTCATTGTGTTGTAGTGTATTAAAGTGAGCACCATTCACTTTGGGAGCATATATATATATATACACTATATATATATATATATATATATATATATATGTGTGTGTGTGTATATATATGTATAAATACTGTGTATGTGTGTATATATGTATGTATAAATACTGTGTATGTATATATGTATATATGTATGTATAAATACTGTGTGTGTATATATGTATGTATAAATACTGTATATGTATATATATATATATATTGTATATATTGTGTATCTTTGTTTGAAGCATAGTGCAGTTTATTGAAAGCATAAGCCTCAGCTCAGCCCAAGATGATTACTATTACTTAGTCATACATCAAAATTATTACCTTCAGTAAAAAAGCAATTTCTAGAATTTTATTTTGCTTAAAGATGCATTCTGAGATAGTCCTAAAGATAAAGAAAGGGAAGCTTTTAATGTTGTTGTTAAACCCTAGGTCAACTCTGATTGAGTAGACATGATCAAAAGTGTTCAAGCCATGACCATTTATTTTATCTTTCCGTATATCTAGAACTGCATTGTCTAATGTGTTCTTTTTTAAGGTAGAGTATGATTTGGTCTGAAGGAGATGTGGTTGGTATTTCTAGCAGGTCAAGCAACTATATACAAAACCTCTTTGTTGGGTCATGGCACCCTAATTGTATCATATTTTAGAAAAGTATTTTGGAAAGCAAGCAAAAAAAAAGAAAGAGCATTTTTAAAATGAAAGGAAAAAATGTTCACGATTGATAAAACTTTGGAAGCAGAAGTTGAGGAAATGAAGTGGGGATATGAAGAATAATAAGAAATAAAAAAAACTTCAATGAATAATTTATTGCTCAAAGACTTTTAGTATTTCTTTTTTTTTTTTAAATTTATTTGAAGATAAGCCTATTAGTTTTTATAGTATTTAATTTTTGTTTACAGTTTTCCAATAACAGAGTTTCAGACAGAAATAATTGTAGCAATAATGTTTTCTTTTTTTTTCTTATTTGCTATATTTAGTTATATGAAAGAATTTATTTGATTTTGAAACACCTATATTTATTTTAGTTGTAAGTACTTCTAATATTATTGCTTCACGTTTAGTCATATTAGGCTATGTTGAAGATGGATAGCGTCTCTGAGTTATTCACTTTCTAAACCAATTCTGTTTGTCTCCTATGTCAACTAGTGTACAATCTTCTACACTTACTGATTCACCCATCACTATTTCAGCTTGTAGGTCAAGTCTTTGTTTTGTTTGTGAGGTCATTCTTCTTTGTATGGCCACAGGACAAGACAATGAACAACTCTTGGTGACTTCCTTCACAAGCACTGTATACTTATGGACTTTTCATGGGAGAATATAAAGATGTTAGTGTTCACTGAGTTGTTAGAGAGTCAGATTAGCAATCATGAGCTTGTGGGTTAAATTCCTGGACTGGGTGATGCATTATAGCTTGAGCAAGACACTTTATTTGGCAATGTGTCTTCTGCCAAGAATTGTGACCGGTAGATAGTATCAGCAGTGGAAAGACCAATGGAAATATTATCTCCTTGGTTCAATTTGACAAGTTCCACCCCACTTGGTAAGCAAATGAGGCCTGATATATTGTCGATAGTTTCCATAAAGGTGACTCTCCCTCCCATTGTTTTCCTGAAGGTATTATTGTTTTGTTTTACAAGACACTTTCTTGTCAGCTAGTTACAGACAAGTTCACCATATTTGTGCACTCACAATATAAGGACCTGGAACAATTACTGAAAAGCATTTTGTCTGTTTTAACAATTCTGCTGATTCACTACTCTGGACTAGTGCTATAATTTTTTTACCCTCTTCATCCCAGAAGGATTTGAGCTCAATATGTAAAGAGTCAGAACAAATATCACAAGGCATTTTATTTGATGCTGTGATGATTCTGTCAATTATCTACCTGATGAGCTCATAATAAGATGAAAACAAATTAGAAGTTATCTCCTATATTTATCAAAATATTTAAGACCAGCTGGATCCATTGAAATTCCATGTTTATGCATAAATTTATAGTTTTTCATAACATTGTTCATTACATTAAAGATTACACTTGTCTTTGATTTTTCAATTTTGTTGCATAGTTAATGTGTAAAACTTGAATTTGTTTCATCTTAACTATTTTGTTTGTCTTCGATTTTGCTACATAGTTAAGTCTGCTGAAATCATAGCACTTAAACATGTCTCATTCTGTTAAAGATTTTGATTGCTGGAAGATATTAATTTAAATAAGTCGTTTTGTATCATAGAACTCGTTGATTTTTGCCTGGTTGGTATCAAAAGGGTTAAACAGTGTTAAAATAATTTTAACATTTAACACATGACAATGGGTTGCTGACTGATTTTAAAGCATGGCAAAATTAGTGATGCCTTAATTTTTCAAATTTTGTTTCAAGTACCTGTCTGTTCATCATCATCATCATCATTTAAATTCTGTCTTCATGGCTAGCAAGAGATGGATGTGTTTTCACAAACTGAATCAGTACACTAGCAGAGCTACTGACTTTAAGATGAGCGTGGAGGGGAGTGCTACATTTTGCTTATATACATTCCTACACTTTACTGAGTGCATTTTATTGTAGCACCAGCACTAAAGAGGTTGTCATGCCATTGACACAGCTGAAGAGTTCTTCTGATCCTTTGTTTGGCATATTTTCTATGACTGGATGCCCTCCCTATCACCAGCCATTCTACAGAGTGTACTGGGTACATTTTCAGTTTGTCGCTGTTATCATGTCTGACGAGAGACTGAACACCATTGACTGTCAAACAGAAAAGTAAGACTTTACAGACAGGATCATGGTGAAAAGGCATCAAATATTACAGAAGAGTGCAATATTTTACTAATTAAACAACATAAAATCTCTGTAAACATGCTTTTTAATATAACTCGTTCAAAATGGCTTCCTTTGTTTACAGTTAGATCAATTATCTGAATCTGAATAATCAGTTATCGTTTGTTTAACTCATTGTTTTAGTTTATATATTGTGTAATTATATATATTGTGTGTAGTCATTGTATCATCATCATCGTTTAACGTCTATCTTCCACGCTAGCATGGGTTAGACAGGAGTTGTCCCACTTGAGGCAAGGTTGGTCGGGTGACCGCGTCTCGCTCATATAGGACTATCTATTTTCTACGGCTGGATGCCCTTCCTAAAACCAACCACATTTACAGTGTGGAACTGGGAACTTTTTACCGTGTTACCTACATGGCCACATTACAGTGTGGACTGAGATTTTTTGTTGTGACACAATCTCGATCTCATTTATTTGGACTGGATGTTGTAGTACCAACTTTACAGAGAGAGGGTGGTGTTGGTGGGAGTGGGAGGATAGGGTAGGGGTAGTGGATTGAGGTGCCTACTGACTGTAGGTTTCGCTTTGTACATAGGCAAGGCGGGTCTTCTGTATTACTGCATAGTGACATTGTCTTAGAGAGGTGCAAGTGTGTAAGGTTGGAATTTATCAGATCGTCCCAGGTTTTTCTGGGTCTACCTACTCTGTAACTACCATAAATTTTGATCGCCCTGCACTTTTTTATACAGCTGTCGTCTTTCATGCGCATCACGTGGCCATACCAACGTAGTCTTCTCTCAAGTAAACAATATATCATCCCTCTTATTCCTAATTTCTCACTTAGTTCATTTATGCTTTGTCATATATAACTTACACATATATATTGTGTAAGTTATATATTGTGTTTAGTCATTATATATTGTCGTCAATATATATTGTTCAGTCATTGTATATTGTGTTTAGTCATTATATATTGTGTAGTTATTATATATAGTGTTTAGTCATTATATATTGTGTCGTCAATATATATTGTGTCGGTAGATTGGCAGTATCGGTAGAGGGTCGGACACCATGCTTTGTAGCATAGTTACGTCCCTTTATGGTCTGATTTCAAATCCCGCCGAGGGGAACTTTGCCTTTCATCCTTACAGGGTCGATAAAATAAAGCACCAGTAATGTACTGGGGAAATTGCTGGCCTTGTGCCAAAAGTAGAAACAATTATATATATTGTGTAGTCAATATATAATGTGTGCAGTCAGTATATATTGTAAAGTCATATATTGTGTAGTCAATTTACAGAATGTATGTATACACTTAGGAATACTTCTGGAGAAAATATTTAATGTTGTTTTCCTTCCAATATTTTTAACAAGTCTTGTGTCTTGTGCTAATTTAAAATAAGAGTAGACCAAGGTAATTTACTATATTTATGTTTGTTGTAGTATATATAATGTATAAAATTTAGAATTTTTATTTTTATTTTGTAGTTGGCCTTATGTAACAGTAGAGAGCATCTTCGATTTTATATGTGTGTGTGTGTGTGTGTGTGTGTGTGAACGTGTGTATATATATATATATCATCATCATTCATCATCATTTTACGTTCGCTTTTCTCTGCTTGCAAGGGTGGGACGGGTCTTATTCAGCACAGCATCTCTCCACTCATCACGGCCCTTCGTCATCTCCACTGTGAGCTTCAATGATCTGAGGTCTGTTCTCACCACCTCCACCCATGTTTTTCGTGGTCTACCTCTACCACGCCTTCCTTCAACTGGCATTTCCTGGCAATTCTTCACCCATCGGTCATCCTCCATGCGCATCACATGTTCATACCACCTCAGTCTCCTCCCCCGTACACTACATTATATATATATATAATGTACCCACGGCATTCGTGGTCCCAGTTATTTACGGAATTTTCCTTAGAACCTAACTCTTAATTGTTTGTGGAAACCACTGCATATTCGTAGGTTCGTAAATATCTTTTGTGATTTTTTTTTTTTTTTTTTAATGGCTTTTTCGTGGCAATATATATACTTTTTAGCGCTAAATTATTCACAATATACCAGGGGACAACTGTGTATATATATATATATATATATATATATATATATATATATAGTCCACACTGTAAATGTGGTTGGTGTTAGGAAGGGCATCCAGCTGTAAAAAAAACCTGCCAGAGACACTTTTGTGCAAGCGAGACACAGTCTCCCGACGATTCCCGCATCAAATGGAACAAAACCGTCTAACCCATGCTAGTGGATGTTAAATGATGATGATGATATATATAAAATCTAAATGTGGCTGCCAAAGCTTCCTTTTTCCTTGTCTATAATTGGTGATCTGACCAGGTTTCCTTTTAGTTTTTAGGTGCTCTGACAGTAGTTATGCAGCATTGTTTTATCTAAGTTTTCTGACAAATAACATATTTATTTGGAAGGAGTGTGGTGCTTGTGCTGGTGGTGGGGGAGTTTATAAAAGAAAGCAATGAGATTTTACAAGCAGGTAGAATCCTTTCTTTGAAATAGTTTATCATGCTGAACAGCTTTGTAATGCATATATTTTCCAGAGCAATTCTTGAATTACCTAATCTCTGGTATATTTATTTAGTTATGCAACATAGCAACCAAATGTGTGTCATGGTGAAATACCAGTAGAAATAAGCAGTCATTTAGTACATTGTGATTTGATCCAGTTATTCCCCACCCCAACAAAACTGGATAATCTATATTTAGTTCACATCTATTCATTCAAAACTATCAAATCTGTATTCACTTTCTTTAAATTTAACATTTATATTAAATAAGGTAAAAACCTTAAACCCTTTAGCATTAATGTTATATTTACTATTGTATTTTTATGGTAAAGGCTTTATCTTACATAATTATCTCACATAATATGGAAGCTATGAGATTTTGATATTATTTATTTTGAGTACAATACCTTAACATAAGTATGAGTGGCCAGTTTGAACAGAAAGAGGTGAGAGAATTTTGGCCAGATACAGCCGGTTTAAATGCTAAAGGGTTAAGCTCTGAATTGTTATATATCCACTAAAATCAAAGATGTAAGACAAGATTTTATTATCTTATTCATTGTGAGACTTGAGGAAAATAAGTAAACCTCCCCCAGGAACATATATATCATCATTATCAGTATTTAACATCCATTTTTTCCTGCTAGCAAGGGTCAGATGGAAGTCTGCTTCCTGTTTACATATGGTCATGTGTTTCATTTCATTTTCTTTTTATATATATATATATATATATATATATATATATATATATATATATATATATATATATACACACATCATCCTCATCACCGTTTAACGTCCATCTTCCATGCTAACATGAGTCAGACGGTTTTGTTCCATTTGATGCGGGAATGGTCGGGAGACCGTGTTTCGCTCGCATGGAAGTGACTGGCTGGTTTTTTTACAGCTGGATGCCCTTCCTAATACCAACCACATTTACAGTGTGGACTGTTGTGTCATCGACACAGTGGACGGAACAGGAAAAGGAGTAGGGTGTGGGGGTTGGGGTCTACATACAGGGTATCCCCCAAAAATGTATATAATACTTTAATTAGAATGCTGTTGAAGTGTGTATACAAATTGATACTATTTGAAATTAATCTACCCTCCAGCTTTTATCCATATACTAACTACTTATAGACCGTACTAATGAAGCAACACTTCAGAAGCCATGTTATGCGGTATATTGCTGTGTTTCAGATGATGTCCTTTGGAGCTGAAAAAGATCATACTGACTATAGTTATTTCACATTTAAAATCCTAGGTCAATGCTACCATTTAATCAGCAATTTACTCCCCCCAGCCAAATAAAGAAGTTTTATGATTGTTTTGTTTTTATGTCTTTTTTTTTATGTCTTTCTCACAGACATTACGGTCTCACCTCATACCAGACAGCACATCCAATAGTCGTTTTCTCTGTTCTCCCGGGCGAAGCTGCATACCTCAGCTAGTACAATAGTAAATATAGAGTAATGTAAATGCTAAGGGGTTAAGGCAACACCTGTGGAAGACGTCTGCAGTTTTATAGATTCTGCTGGTGTGATGTAGAGATGTTGACATCTCTATATCACACCATATAATGTAGTAGTGTTTAATGGGAGATCTAAGTTATTGACCAAAACATGAAGCATTATTTATTTATGGAACTCTCTATGAAATCAATAGCTTTCCTTATAAATTATGAGCCATTGGAAGTTGTATGACTGAAGGTCTAATAAAATAAATACTTCTAAATAATGTCATTATGTACTATAGTGTTGGTCTTATAACTTATTTACTACCAAGGAGAAATAGATACTCTAAGGTAGCTTTAATTCAAATGACTAACAGGCTGCCTAGTCATAAATTTCCTACTGTCAACTATCATTTCAATCACTCAACCCTAACAAGACTATAGTCACTGCCCCTCCCCTCTCTTCCTCAAGCTCAGTTTATTATTATTATTATTTATTAATTCATAAGATTCACACATTTAACCTTAATCCTTTCATAACAGTATTTCTAATGTACTATAAAGTGTTATTACACTTAACCCTTTACCATTTAAACCAGCCATATCCGGCCAAAATTCCCTCACCTATTTCTGTTCAAACCGACTGTAACCGGCTGCTCGTACTTAAGTTAAGGTATTTTTCTCAAAATGAATAATATCAAAATCTCTCAGATTCGATATTATGTGAGATAATTATGAGATCGTGTTTACCATGAAAATAAAATAGTAAATATAGAGTAATGTAAATCCTTTCATAACAGTATTTCTAATGTACTATACAGTAATATTACACATTATTAAGTTGGTGGATTGGCTGTATCGAGAGAGGGTCGGACGCCATGCTTTGATGTATAGAGTTACGGCCCTTGCCATTCTGAGTTCAAGTCCCGCTGAGGTTAACTTTGCCTTTCATCCTTACGGGGGCGATAAAATAAAGTACCAGTAATGCACTGGGTAATTGCTGGCCTTGTGCCAACAGTAGAAACAATTATTAAGTTGGTAATTGTAACAAAACGTTTTTATAAACAAGGGTTAGCTGAAAAGTTCATAGGCTGACCTAACTCTCATGGAATGACCAAATATGGTATATATTTCAACATACTGTATTTCTCGGCGCTGAAGACACTTCCCCCTCGAGGACTCGCCCTAATTTTGACAACCAAAAATTGGGAAAAAAATAATGAACAACCTTCGGCTTCCAGGACGCTTGGTAGATTTTTGAGACTTATTTTAGAAAAAAAGTAGTCTTTGACGCCAGGAAATACAGCAGTCCCTGGAAAGAAACAATGCAGTTATTAATGAGAAGAGTTGAAATTAATGCATGCAAAATTTGCCAGCTGTTAACATCACTCCTTCATAGTCAGCTTATGATCTTTTCAGCCCACCCTCATATTATGTTGGGGTGTTTTAATTTAAATAGGAATCCTTCAAAAATCAGTGGTTTAGGTGGGTTGGTATCATAAAGGTTAAAACCATTAATTTATTGAAGTTAACGGAAGGTATTTGAACAGATTATTTTTAGTTAGAAAAATAAAACAAATTAAAAACAATTAATTATTGATGAAAACAATTTCTTTCTCATTGATTTCAACTCTTAAATTTATTCAGTCATTAAACATAATTTCAAATTCAAATCTGTGTTATAGAAATAAATATATGTGTAAAAATATGGTAATGATAATGTTGCATAAGCTACTGAGGCTTGTAATGTTACGGTTACTAATCTGATGCAGGTGACATGGCCTATATGTAATATCTGTAAAGTTAGTATTACTAGTGTGTTACAGGTAACATTACATACCTGTAAAGTTAGTGTTACTATTACAGATAACAAGGGCGGTGAATTGGCACTATCAGTGGAGCATCAGACACCCTGCTTTACAGCATGGAGTTATGGCCCTTTGCATTCTGAGTTCAAATCCTGCTGAGGTTCACTTTGCCTTTCATCCTTCAAGTACCAGTAATGCACTGAGATAATTGCTGGCTTTGTGCCAAAAGTAGAAACAATTATTTTCAGCACTTGTTGTTTGAAAATTCCTTTCAGAAGTAGGTAACTCCTTGTTGAAAATAAAGACTATTTCTTTTGACTCCTTTCAGCAACTGAAAACTTCAACTCTATGTATGTTAAAACCATCTTCAACTTTATAGTTAATTGGGAACTTCTCCATTATGGTTTCAACGACTCAGGAATTTAAGACTGAACCTCCATGTAACTCAAAACTATAAATTTGAGATTATTTCTTAACCTAATTCATTTACAATTTGAACAGTTCCCATTTTTCATTGATTCACATGTAATTCTCTCATTAGAATTTGAACTCTTTTCAAAAGCTTACTTGCTACATAAACAGATGCCAAATAGATTACTTTGTTTATTGCCAAGAACCCTTTTATAGTTATATTACAGAAGTACATTTGTGATTCCATACTATAGTTTAAAAAGAAGCATGCTATCTATTGTAAGTCTATCTTCTAACTAACTTGGTTAAGATTTAACTACATAAATTCCATCCATTAGCTTAATCATTCTGTATCTCATTTCTCTTCTAGTTTATAAATGGTGTATCTAGGTCAGTGAAGAAGACCCAGTAAATTCCCCATCCTCAATCAGTTTCTCTTCAGCTATTATTGTTTCTAAAATTGACTATTGCATTTTAGAGTAAAAGAAAAAACAGCATTAAACTGATTCATATTTTCTTGTTGGGATTTCTTTCAATTAAGTGAATGTGCCCACCTAATATTCATCATCATCATCATCATGACTACAAAGTCTCTCCACTATTCACAATTTTCTATTGCTCCTGGCAACTGATCCCTACTGATGTTTGTCTGAGAGTTGATCGATGAATGTTCAAGTAGGTCTTCTACTGTGGTTCCCACAATATTAGTCCAATATTGCACACACACACACACACTATATATATATATATATATATATATATATATATACTAGCATTAAAGCCCGGCGTTGCTCGGGGTCATTAAGTTACCAAAGTTAGGTTGCACCACCCATTTTATGGCAGCACTTTTTTGTCTGCCAGGCACTGAGTGAATGAATTGCAGACCTGGAAGCATGAGCTGCGCCAGCAGTGACAATTGTAGTTTCGCCTATGGATATTATCTCTGTGCAAAAAAGTGTTGAAATTTATTGTTTCACAGTACTTGCGCAATACGCGCGTAGACGATGCCAGCCGAACAACAGAGCTGCGATGGAGTTGTTCTGCATGGTTGTCTGTGTGTTTTCTAAATTTAAGACAGTAGGGAGGGTTGTGATATGAGGGAGAGTTGGCTGTTGTTTCTAGCAGGTTTAGTGACCTCATAGAGGATGTGTTTTCTAAATTTAAGACAGTAGGGAGTGGTGTGATATGGAGGAGAGTTAGCTGCTGTTTCTAGCAGGTTTAGTGACCTCATAGAAGATATGTTTTCTAAATTTAAGACAGTAGGGAGGGGTGTGGTATGGGGGAGAGTTAGCTGCTGTTTCTAGCAGGTTTAGTAACCTCATAGAGGATATGTGTTTTCTAAATTTAAGACAGTAGGGATGGGTGTGATATGGGGGAGAGTTAGCTGCTGTTTCTAGCAGGTTTAGTGACCTCATAGAAGATATGTTTTCTAAATTTAAGACAGTAGGGATGGGTGTGATATGGGGGAGAGTTAGCTGCTGTTTCTAGCAGGTTTAGTAACCTCATAGAGGATATGTGTTTTCTAAATTTAAGACAGTAGGGATGGGTGTGATATGGGGGGAGAGTTAGCTGCTGTTTCTAGCAGGTTTAGTGACCTCATAGAAGATATGTTTTCTAAATTTAAGACAGTAGGGAGGGGTGTGGTATGGGGGAGAGTTACCTGCTGTTTCTAGCAGGTTTAGTGACCTCATAGAAGATATGTTTTCTAAATTTAAGACAGTAGGGAGGGGTGTGGTATGGGGGAGAGTTAGCTGCTGTTTCTAGCAGGTTTAGTGACCTCATAGAAGATATGTTTTCTAAATTTAAGACAGTAGGGAGGGGTGTGGTATGGGGGAGAGTTAGCTGCTGTTTCTAGCAGGTTTAGTGACCTCATAGAGGATATTATTGTTTATCATTATCTATAAAAGGCAGATTGTTGTTGTTGTTGTTGTTGAAGTGAGTGTGTTTGTATGCATTTGGAAAAGAGGTTTTAAAAAAGATTTATCGCTTGTTGTTGAATAAATGTATCTGTTGCTTTTGAATAATTGTCGTTTCATATGAAATGTAATAATTTGAAGTATAAAAGAGAAAGTAGCAAAATGTGTGGGTTGTAGATAGAGGATTGCAGATGATATGACAGAGTAATACGGACAGTATCACCATCAAGCTTGGAAAGAGAAAGTAGCAGAAAGTATGAAGTTGTATAGATTTTGAATGGTAGTGGAAAGAGTTTAGCAGTTTAAATGACAGAGAAAAATCGTAAAATATTGAGTTCTATCTATTTTTTGCGTAATTGTGGGTGAAATTGAAAAAATGAGATGTGCCAAGACGCAATCGAAACTATTTCGAATACTGAATTGTAAATTTCAATTGAAGAAATTCTATATCGTAGATTTCTATAAGAAAGGAGCATGACCACACACTGAGCTTTATAGATTATGATATATAGAGTGTGTGTGTGTTTTGTATTTAAAAAATCCAGTTAAAACGTCAGTAATTAAACTTTTTTCTCCCCGTTAAATTTAATAACCAATGGACACTCTAATGTAAGGAAAGGCACTTCTGTGATAGTCAAATGTGATTTAATTCATGAGTGTTTATTGTCAAAAGCAATTGAGAATCCTTCACCAGAGTATAATTGGATATATCTGGAGATATTAAGACAATGACAAATTTCCTTTTTTTAGTGGAATGTTGTTTCTTTTTACCCCCACTTCCCCTTGTTTTGCAAGGGAGATAAATGAATTCCTTCCATCAGCCACAGTGTTGGCCAAGTTGTAGTCATTATTTTTTTTCTGAATAAGGACCCTTACACTGAACAAAATATATCCAGCACACACTGTAAAGTGGTTGTGTAGGTGTCACAGCAAAAAGCACCCAGCATACACTGTAAAGTGGTTGTGTAGGTGTCACAGCAAAAAGCACCCACCATACACTGTAAAGTGGTTGTGTAGGTGTCATGACAAAAAGCACCCAGCACACACTGTAAAGTGGTTGTGTAGGTGTCACAACAAAAAGCACCCAGCACACACTGTAAAGTGGTTGTGTAGGTGTCGTGACAAAAAGCACCCAGCATACACTGTAAAGTGGTTGTGTAGGTGTCACAACAAAAAGCACCCAGCACACACTGTAAAGTGGTTGTGTAGGTGTCATGACAAAAAGCACCCAGCATACACTGTAAAGTGGTTGTGTAGGTGTCACAACAAAAAGCACCCAGCACACACTGTAAAGTGGTTGTGTAGGTGTCATGACAAAAAGCACCCAGCATACACTGTAAAGTGGTTGTGTAGGTGTCACAACAAAAAGCACCCAGCATACACTGTAAAGTGGTTGTGTAGGTGTCATGACAAAAAGCACCCAGCATACACTGTAAAGTGGTTGTGTAGGTGTCGCAACAAAAAGCACCCACCATACACTGTAAAGTGGTTGTGTAGGTGTCGTGACAAAAAGCACCCAGCATACACTGTAAAGTGGTTGTGTAGGTGTCATGACAAAAAGCACCCAGCATACACTGTAAAGTGGTTGTGTAGGTGTCACGACAAAAAGCACCCAGCATACACTGTAAAGTGGTTGTGTAGGTGTCACAACAAAAAGCACCCAGCATACACTGTAAAGTGGTTGTGTAGGTGTCACAACAAAAAGCACCCAGCATACACTGTAAAGTGGTTGTGTACGTGTCACAACAAAAAGCACCCAGCACACACTGTAAAGTGGTTGTGTAGGTGTCACAACAAAAAGCACCCAGCATACACTGTAAAGTGGTTGTGTAGGTGTCACAACAAAAAGCACCCAGCACACACTGTAAAGTGGTTGTGTAGGTGTCACAACAAAAAGCACCCAGCACACACTGTAAAGTGGTTGTGTAGGTGTCACAACAAAAAGCACCCAGCACACACTGTAAAGTGGTTGTGTAGGTGTCGTGACAAAAAGCACCCAGCATACACTGTAAAGTGGTTGTGTACGTGTCGCAACAAAAAGCACCCACCATACACTGTAAAGTGGTTGTGTAGGTGTCGTGACAAAAAGCACCCAGCATACACTGTAAAGTGGTTGTGTAGGTGTCACAACAAAAAGCACCCAGCACACACTGTAAAGTGGTTGTGTAGGTGTCATGACAAAAAGCACCCAGCATACACTGTAAAGTGGTTGTGTAGGTGTCACAACAAAAAGCACCCAGCATACACTGTAAAGTGGTTGTGTAGGTGTCATGACAAAAAGCACCCAGCATACACTGTAAAGTGGTTGTGTAGGTGTCGCAACAAAAAGCACCCACCATACACTGTAAAGTGGTTGTGTAGGTGTCGTGACAAAAAGCACCCAGCATACACTGTAAAGTGGTTGTGTAGGTGTCATGACAAAAAGCACCCAGCATACACTGTAAAGTGGTTGTGTAGGTGTCACGACAAAAAGCACCCAGCATACACTGTAAAGTGGTTGTGTAGGTGTCACAACAAAAAGCACCCAGCATACACTGTAAAGTGGTTGTGTAGGTGTCACAACAAAAAGCACCCAGCATACACTGTAAAGTGGTTGTGTACGTGTCACAACAAAAAGCACCCAGCACACACTGTAAAGTGGTTGTGTAGGTGTCACAACAAAAAGCACCCAGCATACACTGTAAAGTGGTTGTGTAGGTGTCACAACAAAAAGCACCCAGCACACACTGTAAAGTGGTTGTGTAGGTGTCACAACAAAAAGCACCCAGCACACACTGTAAAGTGGTTGTGTAGGTGTCACAACAAAAAGCACCCAGCACACACTGTAAAGTGGTTGTGTAGGTGTCGTGACAAAAAGCACCCAGCATACACTGTAAAGTGGTTGTGTACGTGTCGCAACAAAAAGCACCCACCATACACTGTAAAGTGGTTGTGTAGGTGTCGTGACAAAAAGCACCCAGCATACACTGTAAAGTGGTTGTGTACGTGTCACAACAAAAAGCACCCAGCATACACTGTAAAGTGGTTGTGTAGGTGTCGCAACAAAAAGCACCCACCATACACTGTAAAGTGGTTGTGTAGGTGTCGTGACAAAAAGCACCCACCATACACTGTAAAGTGGTTGTGTAGGTGTCGTGACAAAAAGCACCCAGCATACACTGTAAAGTGGTTGTGTACGTGTCACAACAAAAAGCACCCAGCATACACTGTAAAGTGGTTGTGTAGGTGTCGCAACAAAAAGCACCCAGCATACACTGTAAAGTGGTTGTGTAGGTGTCGTGACAAAAAGCACCCAGCATACACTGTAAAGTGGTTGAGTAGGTGTCGTGACAAAAAGCACCCAGCATACACTGTAAAGTGGTTGTGTAGGTGTCGCAACAAAAAGCACCCACCATACACTGTAAAGTGGTTGTGTAGGTGTCATGACAAAAAGCACCCAGCATACACTGTAAAGTGGTTGTGTCGGTGTCATGACAAAAAGCACCCAGCATACACTGTAAAGTGGTTGTGTAGGTGTCATGACAAAAAGCACCCAGCATACACTGTAAAGTGGTTGTGTAGGTGTCGTGACAAAAAGCACCCAGCATACACTGTAAAGTGGTTGTGTAGGTGTCATGACAAAAAGCACCCAGCATACACTGTAAAGTGGTTGTGTAGGTGTCATGACAAAAAGCACCCAGCATACACTGTAAAGTGGTTGTGTAGGTGTCATGACAAAAAGCACCCAGCATACACTGTAAAGTGGTTGTGTAGGTGTCACAGCAAAAAGCACCCAGCATACACTGTAAAGTGGTTGTGTAGGTGTCGCAACAAAAAGCACCCACCATACACTGTAAAGTGGTTGTGTAGGTGTCGTGACAAAAAGCACCCAGCATACACTGTAAAGTGGTTGTGTAGGTGTCACAGCAAAAAGCACCCAGCATACACTGTAAAGTGGTTGTGTAGGTGTCACAGCAAAAAGCACCCAGCATACACTGTAAAGTGGTTGTGTAGGTGTCATGACAAAAAGCACCCAGCATACACTGTAAAGTGGTTGTGTAAAGCACCCAGCATACAAAGTAGTGGTTGTGTAGGTGTCACAACAAAAAGCACCCAGCACACACTGTAAAGTGGTCATGTTGGAGTCACGGCTAAAAGCACGCAGCACACATTGTAAATGTGGTTGGCATAAGGAAGGGCATCCAGCCATAGAAACCTAGTCAGAAAAAGTCCTATACGAGTAAAACACAGGCACCTGACCCAACCTACCTCAAATGGGACGACCCGTCTAACCCATGCTAGTATGGAAAATGGACGTTAAACAATGATGATTATGATACACACAGAGCAACTCAGTGGAATACAGACCTGGTTCCTTATCTCGTTCCAGTTATTATTGTTTTTGTGAAGATAAACTAAATACAACGAAGACTTATCAATTAGGGTTAAAAACCATTGATAAATTGAGTCAATATTTCATATTCTTTATTATGCTTAATATAGCGTGGAAAAATGGACGTTAAACGATGATGATGATGATGATGATGAGATCAGCTGTAAAGAGAATAATCTGAAAAGCTGATTAAGTTAATTTCATCAGTGTTTTCATTTATTTGTTGATCAGCAAAGAATGGAGGCTGTGCTATTGGTTGTTTCTGTAGGCTTTGCTTTTGTTTGGTTTTTATTTTCAGTAAAAAGGTCATAATTGTTGCTGTGTTATTTGTTTAGCACTAGGTTAACCCCAATCAGGTAGACTGTATGATCAAAAATGATGATAATCTTCCTGTTTTTTGTCAGGTATAGTGTATCACGGACTAGATTATCCAGTGTGTTCCCCCTTTTTAAAGATGGCATGATTTGAGGGAGATTTGACTGCTATTTCTGTGAGTTGGAGTAAACCCATGAAAACTCATTCTGTGGTGGGCTGATGTATGTTTCCACATGAAAGTGTTAAAGTTAATTGATAGAAAACAGTGGATATCTAGTTAGTTGTATCCCGTCTAAACCCATGCTAGCGTGTAAGATAGACGTTAAACGATGATGATGATTAGTGGTTATCTAGTTCTATACCAGTTGTTATCTAGTATATTAGTGGTTAGTTATCTAGTTGTATATCAGTGGTTATATAGCTGTATACTAGTGGTTATCTAACTGTATACTAGTGGTTATCTAACTGTATACTAGTGGTTATCTAACTGTATACTAGTGGTTATCTAACTGTATACTAGTGGTTATCTAGTTGTATACTAGTGGTTATCTAGTTGTATATTAGTGGCTAGTAAGTTAGTTGTATGTCAGTGTTAGGTGAAAGAGGAAAAGACCAAAGATTGCTTCACAACAAAGAAAATGTACTGAAGTGTGAAAACTTATCTTTGAAATTGTATTAAATTTCACATCTCTTCTGGAATCTGACATTTTGCCAATTAGGCAGACATTTCTTTTGTTCTTCATTGGATACCAACACACAATAGTCACTAGAGTCAGTCACTCCACTTCTTCATTGGATACCAATACACAATAGTCACTAGTCAGTCTCCTACCACCTCTTCATTGGATATCAATACACAATAATCACTAGCCAGCCCCCCCCCCCATACATCTCCATTAGGATACACTATAGTCACTAGAATCTGTCCCCCTCAGCCACCTCCTACACCTCTCCGTTACATTACAGTTGCAACATATTCAATATTCTATCAGTTTATCTATATTTCAATATTTCTTATGAAATAATTTCCAGTTTGAAGGATTCATATGAAAAGTCTTAGGAAAGAGTTTAATCTAATTATGAGCTAATCTAATTATTGGCTAGCGTGTAACTTGTTTTTATTTTACAGCTACTGACAGTTGCTTTTAATTTTAATTAGCAGTAGAGCATCTATAAATGTTCTTAATTGGAATATCTTTGCATGCATATATAATTAAATTGCTGCGTATACAAATAACGGGTCAACAGCTTTTCTAAATGTAATTGTTAGCACTACCATGCTGCACAGATTTAGGTGATTCACTCATCAACATTCTTAATATACTAGTAATAACGAACCTATCTTTTCAACTACAACTCTGTTTATTAATTAACGCTGTTTATTAATTAATGGTTTGTTAATCACAAAAAACATCTAGCAGGATGCTGTGTTTCAAGATGTCTTTCTTTTAGTTTTCTTTTGTCTGTTGTCAGTATAATGAAATGAATTATGCTTGGAGGTTCATATACAAGGTTCAAGGTGTACAAGGACAGGTGTAAGATGCATGTCGTAAACATGGAGTTTTAAATGTGAATAAGATATACATTTAGATAGACTGATGATGGGGATGATATATATTCATTTAATATGGCTAAATAGTGAGTCATGTTACTCTGGACTTTCACCTGCACACCTGCCTCCAATTGATCTGGTTGGATCCCACAAGTGAGACCAGCCAAGCTCATGGATGTTATTTAACCATTTTGCTCTGAATCTACCCCTGGATCTGATCTCCTGCTCGTTGGTTTTGCTCATAAAAATCTGTCCAGCAATTCTTTCCCTGAGACAATCTAACCAGGTGTCTAGAATTTAAATGGAATCATTTGTATGCAAAAAATTCTCCTTGTTTTTTTTTTCCTTCTTTTTTTCTATCTCATATCATGTCAGGATATCTATGTAGGGGGGGGGGGTTCTTTGATACATAACCAGCACTTTATTTATTGACCTTATAAGGGAATAAAGTAAAGCCAACCTTGGTGAGACTTGAGTTTAGATATATAAGGTACCAATCTAAACATTGCTGAGCATTATTAGTTCCAGATGTTTTTATTGTTTTCTTCTGTAACATAGTTATAAAGGAGATAGTTCAACCTTTTAAACGTGTTTTAGAAGGCATAGACATATATTACTATGACTGTGTTTTCAGTTTCATTAACAAGAATTTTATATTTGTCAATATTTATGGGCTTATATTTCTTTGTTTGTCTACTTTCTAACCTTCTAAATATTCAACCCCTTTTGCTTTTACTTTTTAGAGTGTTTTAATAAATCAATAACTTCGTTAGTTCTCTAAAGCAATTTTATGTTGGCAGCTAGCGAGAAATTTACTGGTAAAACATCAGCATAGCTAAGATTGTGTGGCATTGAACTTGACAGGGGAAAATCAATTCACTCGTTAATCTGTGACAGTATTTTCCACTTTCAACATTTTCTATTAATACAATTAAGCTGTTTCAGATATTCGAACTAAATGGTAAACTGTTTTGAAATAGAAGAAACGTATCTTGAGAATGATGGCAAGTTTTTGTTTCTTAGGAATGTTTTTTTTTTAATAAACCTTTCAATGCTTTAAATATTTCCGCCATTTAATTTGTAATTAGTTTAATTTGTAATTTGATTAATTTGTAAATAGGTTATCAAATTCCGTACTATTATCTCAACTAAAAGTTAATACACATGTTAGCAATTCAACAACCTTTACAATATAACAATATATTCAGGGATGTTTTCAAATTGATGGTTCTTAGAGATAATTGTAACAGATGTGTCTTATTTTATCCATCACTCTTAGGTAAGACAGCGAGCACAACTTCACACCCACAATTTCTGTTTCCCCATGAAGGTTTGTAGGTCGTCCTTGTTAATTCCAGTGTCTCTTGCTATGGTATCCTGGTAGCTGAGCTTTCAGGTAGAGGAAATCAGATCTCTCACAACAAAAGGTACAACTATTTACTGCCAGGAATTTCACCCAATCTGCTGTAGTTGGGCCATATATTACCGTTTGTAATATTACAAGAATATTGGTTTCTATTTAACCCACTGTTTTTACTGGTACTTGACACTGTCTTAAGATGTCACACAGTGAAATCAAACTTGGAACCTCATTATTACATAGCTAACTTCTTAATGTCTTATCCAGTTTGCTATGCTGTGTCCATACATATAGATTATCTAACAGATAAAGATTTGAAAGAGTTAAAGTGAGAAATAAGCTCCAGTGACTGCAAGTATACCTTGGCTTAGATTGTTTCAAGTTTCGTCATTTTCAAAGTTACGGTAGTTTTTCTTAATATTATATGTCAAAAATAAACCTTGTGTTATGTCAATTGACTCCTCTTTACATCGGTCTACCAAAAATATTAAACCATAAAAAACACTAAAAACAAAACGATAAAAATATATAAAATCACATTTAAATATATGCTAAAATATATAGTATAATGTAGGGAATGCCTGTTAGCAGTTTATAGGGGGTTAATTCGACATTCATCGGTTTTTTACTTAAGTCTTCTGGAACTAATTAACGGCATAAGGTGAGGTATACCTGTATATGGTAATATGAATTAATGATCCATAAGCAACTTTGATACCATCTATATTTTTATTATTTATAGTGCATTCACCATCTTCAAAATAATTTTGTACAATATGATAGTTGTTAATTTTAATAACCTTCGCTTTGTTTATGTTGAATGCTTTTCTCTCTGACTTTGGGAATATCTTCATGTAAACAAATTTTCATTTTTATTTCACTGACTATTTCAGACACAAATTCTAAGTCTAAATATGTGTGATGTTGATAAGCAAATGGAAGTTATAAATAAATGGGTAAGAAAGAGATAGAGAGAATATATGAAAGCAAAATAAAAGAAACTTAGAAACTGGCTGTGATATTATTCAAAGGTTAACTTTAAAAAAAATTCAAACTTTGTTAAAATTTGAAAATCTCTGAATTTTAGAAAGGTTTCACTTATGAAGGTGAAGTAGAAAACACGGTTACTATAAGTTTTATAATACAGGAAAACAATTTTCTCATACTCAAGTTTTGTTTCTTTGTTGTTGTTGTTGTTGTTGTTGTTGTGTAAGTATAGTTATTGAGGTTGACACCATGGCCTTTGAACTTCATAAACTGGTTCCAATTTTCATTTGAAGTTCCACTTTAATTAACCCTTTAGCATTTGAACCAGCCATATCCGGCCAGAATTCTCTCACCTCTTTCTGTTCAAACCAGCTGTAACCAGCTGCTCAGACTTATGTTAAGGTATTGTTCTCAAAATAAATAATATCAAAATCACAGATTTGATATTATGAGATAATTATGTGAGATAATTACTGTGAAAATATAATATTAAATATAGAGTAATGTAAATGTTAAAGGATTAAATATATTTTAGGAAAAACATCAATATAAATCCACTTCCTGTAATTCTAAGGATTTAAGTCTTATTTTATTAAATGTTATTGTTAACCTTTTGACCTCTCAAAAAGCCATGGACATCCAAACTTACTAATAAATTACAGTAATAAATTATTGACCCTCGGAAGTCTCCCCCCTATTGGGGAGTTCTCCTTTGTTTCATTTATTTTGTTACACCCTTTGTTTTTGTTTTATGTTTTTGTTTTTACATGCAGAAATGCCCATTTGTACCGTCCTGTTCTTAATGTTATGCTTTGTGTCAACCTTTGTGGTTAATAAAGAAAACATTATTATTGCCAGCAATTTGTTGAAAGATGGGTGAGAGAGGCAAGCATGGCCTGAGTGAATGGGCCTGCTCTGAGTATATGCCTGTAGATTTGGAGGTGGAAAACTGGGAGAGGGCACTTGCCCTGGAGGTCAGGGTCACCATGGCTTTTTTAATGGGCTTTCTCTATGAGTGACCCTCGGAAGTAAACCCCCCCCCCCTCCTTCATTGGGGAATTTTCCTTTGTTTTTTTGTTATTTCCTTTATTGTTTTTTCTTTACACGCAGAAATGTCCATTTGTACCGTCCTGTGCTGTCCTTAATGTTATACTTTATGTCAACCCTTGTGGTTAATAAAGAAAGCATTATTGTTATTATTATTATTATTGTTATTATTTGTTCTTTCAGTTACATGGGCATTGGACTATCTACACAGGGGGTAAACATGAATAGACTACCAGGTAAGACATTTTTTTAAAAAGTAATTTGATGTTCTTGATGTGGTAATCATCATCATCATCATCATCATCAACGTTTAACGTCCGTGTTCCACGCTTGCATGGGTTTGGACAGTATTTATTATAAACTTTTACAAACAAAAACTGCTTTGTACCCTTCATAAACTGTCTTATACAAATTTCTCACTTTCACCCTCTTTAAAAAATAATATTTTCTCCCCTTTTTTATACATATTCACATCATTACCATTGTCCTAGTGCCAGCTATTCCAAGATGTCAATGATATGACCAGGGAATCCAACAGAGCATTTTTCTTTTCTTTTATACTTCTAGATCTTACATTGTCTTATTTGTGAAACTCAATATTCTCTCAAGTTATGAAATGAGATGATCCTATTTCATTTTGGATCATTTTTTGGTTTGTTGTGTATTCCAAGACCCCTTGCCCTGTCCTTCCAGCCAGCCCCTGTCCTTCTGACCAGCCACAGTTTTAAGCATATTAGTCATTCACAGCAGACATTATCTATTTTTACATCCCATATCCATCCATACCATACTGACAAAGTTATATCATTTAAGGCATTGTAATAGTTTGATTTTTATATCAATTCCCTTGTGCTTACCCTTCCTACTAGCCTGTTAACATTGTTGCTATTGCTCATCTAATGGAGCATATTGTGTCCATTGCCAACTGCTGTTTACCCTCACCATTTGTTGCTGTTGTTGCTGCAACTGTTGCTTCTGCTGTTACTGTTGTTGGTCCTGTTGTTGCTACTGCTGTTGCTATTTTTGTTGCTGCTGCTGTTACTGTTGCTACTACTGCTGCTATTACTGCTGCTACTGTTGTTGTTGTTACTGTTGCTGCTGCTGTTAATGTATCACAACTGTACCACATTATACATCTTATGTATGATGACTCATAGAGCCTGTCTTTTATATAGAAAGAGAAACTCTTTTGTTGCAAACAGTGTAGCAGTTTACCAAAGTTTTGCCTCGCTCTTATCACAGGCATCCATCCATTACAGCATTAATTATATTAACCCAGCCACAGAACATGTTTACTGCTCCCAATGAGTTATTGATGCACTCTGTGTTCATACCGTGAACAATTCTAGTAGGTTTGGTGTACAGAAAGTTATGGTTCTTTATTAGTCTTACACAGACCCCCCCCCCTCCTGCAGCACCTCCCTAGTTTCACATATTACTACTCCTTATACACTCAGCATCTGAAGGACATGCACACATATGCACACACATACATGCTCTCATGCTCACATATACACACACACAAACATGCATACACACAAACACATACACAAACATGCACTCATGCTCACATATGCACGCACACACGCATGCACGCACGCGCGCGCACGGCTTCATACTGTACTATTTCTATAATTGTCTTATATTGTTATGTCAAAGACTAATGGTAGAATTATCTGACATCCCAAAGGTCCCATGTCCACATGTTGTAGAACAGTTTGTTGTTTTATTATAAAAGGAATTCATCAGCCAATAATTTCTGAACTGTGACGTATGCCTACCGGTTGAATATTGTGTCCTTGAAATTACAGATTACACATCACACATACACGGACAGGTACAGCAAACACACATATGCACACACACATACACACACACACACACCACACTCTCATGTACACCACATGTACACACACTTATATGCACAAGTGTTCAAGTTTGTATATGTACTTAAATCTGTGTGCTAGCAATAGTCAGATGAAGTAAGAGGGTTGGACGCCATGCTTTCTAGCATAGTTACGTCCCTTTACAGTCTGAGTTCAAATCCCGCCGAGGTTAACTTTGCCTTTCATCCTTACGGGGTCGATAAAATAAAGTACCAGTAATGTACTGGGTAGTTGCTGGCCTTGTGCCTAAAGTAGAAACAATTATTTTGAGGGAAATAAATTAAACCAAACCAGCTAGTTTTCTGTTAGTTAACAGGGTTGTCAAGTTTAATACAATGTCTTTGAATCAAATATATGCTTTGCCATATATATATATATATATATATATATATATATATATATATATATATATATATATATATATATATATATAAGGGTGAAAGCAGCGATTCTTTGCTTAAACTTTAATCTGTTATTTTAATAAATATATATATATATATATATATATATATATATATATAATAATAATAATATTAAGAGAGTATTGAAGTTTGCTTGAAGCATTGTGGAACAATAAGTAAATATCTTTAAGTCGTTTGGAAGCCTCGACAATGCAAATGGGTAAATCTCCGGGTAACAAGGTCCGGTGGTGGAGAGAGAGATGTAGGTGGGTGTATGTTGAGATGCGTGGTGTGTATAAGATGTGTGAGATGTGTAGAATGAAGGGAAGAGTATAAAGGATAAAATAAAAATAACAACACAAGAGAGTTACTTTGGGAGAGATTTAATAGTCCCTATATATTTCGTATTCACATCCATCAACTGGGGTTTTTTTCCGGGGTGGGGGAAAAGGTTGTCTGTCGGACAAGTCCGGAACGCGTCCTTCGCTGTTTGTTGTTTTGAATATATGCAAAACAACAAACAGCGAAGGACGCGTTCCGGACTTGTCCGACAGACAACCTTTTCCCCCACCCCGGAAAAAACACCCAGTTGATGGATGTGAATCCGAAATATATAGGGACTATTAAATCTCTCCCAAGGTAACTCTCTCTTGTGTTGTTATTTTTATTTTATCCTTTATACTCTTCCCTTCATTCTACACATCTCACACATCTTATACACACCACGCATCTCAACGTACACCCACCTACATCTCTCTCTCCACCACCGGACCTTGTTACCCAGAGATTTACCCATTTGCATTGTCGAGGCTTCCAAATAACTTAAAGATATTTACTTAATAATAATATTATTTATAGTTATGTATACACTATATAAAACTATAAACAGGAAAGATCAGTAATTCATTACTACCTTATTACCAGTAAGAAAATAGCTCAATGTAAATACATCAGATGTTTTACAGAGCCGGAATATAAATTACACAATAATCAAAGCTATGTTCAAATCATTTTATTGCTGACAATCGTTTCTTCCAAACTTTCGTTTGGAGTCATCGGAGCAGTAGCAATGTTTGTACATATAATTAACCTCCAATTCAACTGAACAATCATATAGATACATGGATATTAATGTTGTCAACAACAGTTTCGTATTTACAGAGTGGAATGGATGCAGCAGAGATTTCAAGAGAATTGTACAATAATTAAAATTAAAAATTAAAAAAGGCACTGAGTGGAATGCATGCGACAGAGATTACAAGGGAATAGTATAACAATTAAAGAGGCATCCATTCCACTCTGTAAATACGAAACTGTTTTTGATAACATTAATAACCATGTATCTATATGATTGTTCAGTTGAATAGGAGGTTAATTATATGTACAAACATTGCTACTGCTCCGATGACTCCAAACGATAGTTTGGAAGAAACGATTGTCAGCAATAAAATGATTTGAACATAGCTTTGATTATTTTGTAATTTATATATATATATATAATAGAATAATCGAGTATCGGAAAATCAGCTCACGAATTAACGATAAACAATATCCGATATGAGTGGCAGAGGGCTCAATAATTTGGATAAATCAGAGCTATACTATCGTTAAATTACCAACACATAGAGATTATGCCTAAAAAGAACGACCAGGAAGATTCGGGTCACTCAAATAAAATATCAATAAATTAATAATTTAAATGAATGTAAAAAACTTACCCGGACCCGCTAGAAGGGTGTTAAATCTAGCTTCTTGGGTTTCTGCAATTCCTTAATCCGTTCACTATCAGCCCACATAAAAATATATGACTTCTAGGGAAGGAGTGGACCGGAAGAGCTTTATCAACGGGTTCCGTCCGATAATAAAGAAGTGACCTTTAGCCAGACACGCACATGGTGCCCAGCAAGGGAGATAACTTCTATATTAACGAAAAAATTTTTGGTAATGTGGAAATCATGTAGGAATACAAAATATCACATATCGAATCAGAGTGCTCAATAGACATGTTAAAATAAACAGGAGCTATTCATCAGTCAATAGAATCGACAAAAAAATGATCAATAAAATTAACTGGTCAATAGCTAGGTCTAGAGCTAAATATAATATATATATATATATATAAGATTTATTTTCTTTTGGTCGTTTTGGAAGCCTCAACAATGCAGATGGGTAATTCTCCGGGTAACAGAATTACCCATCTGCATTGGTGAGGCTTCCAAAACGACCAAAAGAAAATAAATTTTATTATTCCACAATGCTTCAAGCAAACTTCAATACTTTCATATATATATATATATACGCATACATACATGATGGCTGCCCCCTCGTAATCGAGTATGGCCATTGCACAATATACCATTATTAATTAATTCTATTGTGCAATGCCTGTGTGTGAAAATATTTTTTAAAGTGAGGAAAGACTGTGCTCTGAGCCAATCCCACTCTACACACACATACACACACACGCTGCCATATATATATATATATATATATATATATATATATATAAAATATGGGGGAGAAGAATACTGCATGGTTGCACATGGATAACATGTTATAAAATGAGTCCCTCATCAGTGATTTGCCAACAATCATTGGTATTTCATCGCATTAAAAATCATATACCTCACGTTGGTGCGATAATAACTAAAATAAGTTATTAGGACAATATATGTGTGTGTGTAAATGATTCAGGACCCAGACAGCTGAGCTCCTGCCATTCCAACAGTCATTTCCATTCGGAAATAGCTGTGTCGCGAATCCTTCATATTACCACCTATACTACACCAAGTATTGAGTACTCTGGTGAGTAATGGTCTAACTGGTTTTTACTGCATCCATTCTGACACACACACACACACACACGTGTATGTGTGCGTGCATGCTGACCCATATATATTTATGTGTACATGCTGCCGTATATATAATGTATATGTATGTATGTACGTGCTGAGCTTATGTTGTATGACCAGTCATCTTTGAAAGAAGCACCACTTTTTAATAAAGTACAATATGTCAACATGAAGTATGGTTTGTTCAGGTCTTTGCAGCAGTGTTTTTATAACTACTGGGTGCAGCATAATATTAAAAGCTTTATTGTTAATTCATTACCTGGCTTGTCTTGACAAACTTGTCTAATCTACTGAGAATCTTCACGAGCATTCACTAACCTGCTTGTCTCACCACCCTTCAACCATTGCAGTTTTCTTTGTTTTGCTTTTTATTATTTACTTCTTAGCAGGGTGGTGGATTGGCAGTAATCGGTAGGGCGTCGGAAAACATACTTTGTGGCACAGAGTTATGGCCCTTTACGTTCTGAGTTCAAATCCTGCTGAGGTTAGCTTTGACTTTCATCCTTACGGGGGTCGATAAAATAAAGTGCCAGTAATGCACTGGGGGGGTCGATTTAATCAACTTTCCTCATCTCCAAAATTGTTGGCCTTACGCCTAAATCAGAAACCATTATTATCAATCCCACCGAGGATAGCTTTGCCTTTCTTCTTTACAGGGTTGATAAAATAAAGTACCAGTAATGCATTGGAGTCGATTTAATTGATTTTCCCCTCCACCAAAACTGTTGGCCTTGTGCCTAAAGTAGAAACAATTTTTATTGGTCCTAACGAAGTTAGCCTTATCTTTCATCCTTACAGGGTTGATAAAATAAAGTTCCAGTAACATACTGAGGTAAATACACCCCCCCCCCCCCAAAAAAAAGAATTTGTTGGCCTTCTGCCCAAATCAGAAACCCTTATTATTAATCCCATGAAGGTTATCTTTGCCTTTCATCTTAACAGGGTTGATAAAATATCAGTAACGCACTGAGGTGAATTTAATCAACTTTCTCCTCCTTCTCAAATTGTTGGCCTTGTGCCTAAATCAGAAACCATAAAATAACAAAGAAACCATTATTTTAATTGCTAGTAGTATTTCTCTTTAGTTTCTAGACTAACTTACACATTGATTTAAAAGTAAAACTGAAAACTAAATTTATTTCACTTCTAAACAAACATAATTTGGCACCTGTCTTAGAACAAATAGATAAATACCGACAGAATTGTTTATATTTATTGTTATTTGTTAATTTTTATTACTCTCCTACGGACTGTGGTAATTATTGTGAAAATTAAGTTGATTGATTTAAAAAATAATGTCATATGAATGTAATGAACATTTAATTATGTTCATTTGGTTTAGCAATTAACCAAAGTTTTCCTTTCAAGAGTTATTTGTGACAAAACTTTATGTTCTGCAGTGGTTCCCAACTTTTTTTGCTCCATGCCCCACCTCAATATTTCAAAAATGATTATGCTCCCTCCACTTTTGGTGTGAAAACAGCAGTGATCAACTGCAAAGTGTAAACAAATTGGTACAAAAGTGGTGCCAGATGCACAATAAAATATGTGGATGAGGTGAGATAGGAATTGGATACCAAAGTAATGTGTACCAAAGTTACCTTGGTGTAAAAGTAATGATGTAAAATCTGAAGTTTGTTCTCATTAACCGTTTAGCATTTAAACTGACTGTATTCAGCCAGAATTCTCTCACCTCTTTCTCTTCAAACTGGCTGTTCTCAAAATAAATAACATCAATCTTGTAGATTCCATATTATGTGAGATAAAGTATTTACTGTGAAAATACAATAGTAAATATAGAGTAATGTAAATGCTAAAGGGTTAACATCATTTTCAAATTGGGCCCCTTAAATATTCAAATTGCCTACCTATAGGGCATGTGTCCAACATCATTTTTCTGTAATAGTTTTATACTATAAGAATTAACTTCAAGACATTGATTGAATCAGAATAGGGTCTGAATAATTTAGTTGCATTTTCTATAAAAACAAGCATAAAATATTCTGCTTTATATAATCATTATTAAAAATTTATTACTTATTACTGACATTTTTGGAAATATTCTATGCACCATGATTTGTTCCTAACTAAATAATAAAAATAGAATATTGATAATTAACAATAGAATATTGATAATGATTTGCAAAATTGCTGTAACTTCTTGTGAATTAACTTGTACCTTTTCTGGGGTAATAATTATGAAGATTGTGAATTAACTCCTTTAGCATTTCCATTACTCTATATATACTATTGTATTTTTCACGGTAAAGGCTTTACCTCATGTACCTATCTCACATAATATGGAATCTATGAGATTTTGATGTTATTTGTTTTGAGAACAATACCTTAACATCAGTATGAGCAGCTGATTACAGCCAGTTTGAACAGAAAGGGGTGAGAGAATTCTGGCCAGATATGGTTGGTTTAAATGTTAAAGGGTTAAGAAACATTCAGATATTTTAACTGAATATTTTACAGAAAGAAGTATATGAGAAAAGTAAGCTTTTATAATTTATTTCGGAGATGGTTGTTTCTGATAGTACCTGCAGGGAGGCATATCTGAGGACTCTGCCCTCCATAATCCTCTCTTGGAGATGTCTGTTTATGACTAGCCTCAGGAAGGCATATCTGAGGACTCACAGTTGTCTAATCTCAGGTCACTTCCATCTAGACACACTTGGCTTAACTCTCACTTCTCTTCTTGTGACCCACACAGACCCTTCATTAACCCCTGCATCCATCTATTCCCCTCCTTCCCCAGAATATAGCACACTCCCACCTCCTGTATTCTCTCCCCACACATAGTTTTCTTGTACCTGCCAATGTGCAACTGTTCAAAAACAACCTAAGTTAATGTCTTGTTGTTCTTGCCAGTCTCGGGTATCTTTAACCCTTTACCATTTACATTACTCTATATATACTATTATATTTTCACTGAAAAGGCTTTACCTCATAATTATCCTACATAATATCGAATCTATGAGATTTTGATATTACTTATTTTGAGAACAATATCTTAACATCTGTATGAGCAACTGGTTACAGCTGGTTTAAATAGAAAGAGGTGAAAGAATTCTGGCCGGATATGGCTGGTTTAAATGTTAAAGGGTTAAAGGCTGTGGGTGAAACCCCTTCCTCTAATAATTTAAAAAAACCCCAAAAGGATGAGATCGTTAACTAAACCAATAAAGAAATTAAACTAAATGTAATGCAGTCTTTTTTGTAGTTTTTTTTATTATTTTTTGCTCTGAGTTAAAATTGCTTATTCAAATCAATATTCTTAAGTTCAGATGTCCTCTATAAAAATTAGCCTTATGTTTGGTAAAAAATAAATCAATAATATATTCTATTATCATCCCTAATGTTTCTAGTTAATATTTTATATTGAAGAGATTTAAAAAAACAAAAACAAAACAAACATTTATTTATCTTTATCAGATAATTAATTGAACAATTATAACTTATCACAACAATTCTTGCTTTAGAAATATAAGAAGAATTAGTATCTATTTTCTTTTCTTTGTTAAAGAGAGAGATTACTTGATAGTGAAACTGTTATCTAGATATTTGGACTTATTCAGACTGAAGTCACTACTATCATCATCATCATCATCTTCGTTGTTGCCATCACCGTTTCATATCTATTTTTCCACATTTGCAAAGGTTAGATGAGTTGTCTGGACATAGTGAGTCAAGTCAGGTCAGATGGTCGTGTCTTGCTCATACAGAACTGTTTCTGGCTTGATTTCTGCGGCTGGATGTCCTTCCTAATGCCAACTACATTTACAGTGTTGACAGGGTGGGGGCCTTGTATCGTGGCACCAAAATGACCACCTTACAGTGTGAACTGGACGCTTTTTTTTCATAACACCAAACCAACCACCTTATAGTGTAGACTAGGAGCTTTTTGTCATGTCACCAAACCGACCACCGTACAGTGTGGACTGGGAGCTTTTTGTCATGTCACGTCACCAAACCGACCACCTTACAGTGTGGACTGGGAGCTTTTTGTAATGTCACCAAACAGACCACCTTACAGTGTGGACTGGGAGATTTTGTCATGTCACCAAACCGACCACCTTACAGTGTGGACTGGGAGATTTTGTCATGTCACCAAACAGACCACCTTACAGTGTGGACTGGGAGATTTTGTCATGTCACCAAACAGACCACCTTACAGTGTGGACTGGGAGATTTTGTCATGTCACCAAACCGACCACCTTACAGTGTGGACTGGGAGCTTTTTGTCATGTCACCAAACCGACCACCTTACAGTGTGGACTGGGAGCCTTTTGTCCTGTCACTAAACAGACCACCTTACAGTATGGACTCGGAGATTTTGTCACGTCACCAAACCAATCACCTTACAGTGTGGAGTGAGAGATTTTGTCATGTCACCTAACCGACCACCTTACAGTGTGGACTGGGAGGTTTTTGTCATGTCACCAAACAGACCACCTTACAGTGTGAACTGGGAGGTTTTTGTCATGTCACCAAACAGACCACCTTACAGTGTGGACTGGGAGTTTTTTGTCATGTCACCAAACCAATCACCTTACAGTGAGGACTGGGAGTTTTTTGTCATGTCACCAAACCAATCACCTTACAGTGTGGACTGGGAGATTTTGTCATGTCACCAAACCAATCACCTTGCAGTGAGGAGTGGGAGATTTTGTCATGTCACCAAACCAATCACCTTACAGTGTGGACTGGGAGATTTTGTCATGTCACCAAACCCACCACATCACAGTGTCAACTGGGAGCTTTTTGAAGTGACAATAAAGAATAAATAGAACTGAAGACAAAACAAAAAACATTCTTCATTTCCATAAAGCTAATAGAGAAAACTGTCTGAGCCTAATAGGTGGAACTTGTAAAAGATTAAAACCTAACAGTGATATCAATAATGACTTTGTTCCATCTCCAGGGATATTTTACCCAGTTTTCTCAACCATTATTTATAGTGACCGACTATTATTATTATTATAGTTATTTACATTGGAGCGACTACATTTCAGGTTTTCCCAATTGTGTCTTAATTTAAACCGGATGTTCTAAATGAAATATAGATTATTTTCTCATTGTTTGTATTGTGAAAAGTTGTAATGTAATAGAGTTGACATTTTCACCAGGCCTGTTGTTTGTTAAAGCTATTCCTGGAAGTAGTTTTAACATAAATCTTTTTTAGTTTTTTGACACTGATCTAATAATTTTCTAAGATTGAGGCATTATTTATTGTCAAAAGAATTAATATTTTCACACAAACTTTCAAGAAAAACAATGACAAGAATTCATAGAAAAATGAGAAAACTCAATAGAAGAATAGCTGTTAAAACAGCCAAATACTGTCAATGACAGCATTGGGTAAAAATACCTCGCAGACCAGTGGCTAGTGGTCAATAGAGATAATCCATGAGGCGGGCTGACAGGCAGACAAATATAGAAACAATTTAGAGAGGAGGAGTAGAAGAAGGAAAAATGTGATGGCATATGGAAGTGACTGGAAGAAGGAAATAAAGAAAGGCGATGTACAAGACAAGTTCACACACATCTACACCTTCATGAGCTCTCATTGGAGCAAAAATGGTTTCACACGATTTAACTGAGGGTACCATTTTAAACTTGCTGGATTATACAGCAAGGGTATTTTAGCACAAATCAACAACTTTTACAACAACTTTTAACATGTTTTTATTCACCATGTGTTATCCATTCACATTACATGTTTGATATTAATGTAGTCACCCATCAAGTAACCAATATGTCTATTGTCCACTCTATTTATATTTGTTATGTTTACAGATAGTTAGCTCCATATAACACATCATGGGGGAAATCATAGGAAAGAAATACTGACACCACAAATAGCACCCACCCTCTCTCTCCCTAACTCTCCCCCTAACTCTCTCCCCCTAACTCTCTCCTCCTAACTCTCTCCCCCTAACTCTCTCCTCCTAACTCTCTCCCCCTAACTCTCCCCCTAACTCCCCCCTAACCCTCCCCCTCTCTCTCCCTCATTCCTCCCTCTCCCTCATTCTCCCCCCCCCCCCCCCCCCCCCTCATTCCCCCACTCTCCCACTCTCTCTCCCCCCACTCTCTCTCTCCCTCCACTCTCCCTCCCTCATTCTCCCTCTTCCACTCTCCCACACTCTTCCTCTTCCACTCTCCCACTCTCTTCCTCCCTCTCCAATCTTCCACTCTCTCTCTCTCTCTCTCTCTCTCTCTCATCCACTCATTCTCTCTCACGCTCTCTCTTTCTCACTATCTCTCTTCCACTCACCCCCCCCCTCTCTCATCAATTAGTTTATTGATCTGATGGGTGTCACTGTTTACTCTGTGTGAAACTTGATAAGAATATTTCACTTTAGCCAATAACAAATATCTGACCATTATCCCCTGCCTCCTCCCTCCTCACCAATCCATCTCTCCACGCCACCCCTAGAGAGCATGTGTCATGGTTTTCACCACATTCAGGTTGAACAACACCTAACTCCATTGAAATTGTTTGGTTGTCAGACATTTGTGAGGGTCGGCAGAAAAGTTAATAGGTTGACCAAGATACTCATGGAATGACCAAATGAGGTTTATTTTTTAACATTAGTCCCTGGAAAGAAACAATGCAGTTATTATACAAGGGTCATCTGAAAAGTTCATAGGCTGACCAAGATACTCTCATGGAATGACCAAATGAAGTTTATTTTTTAACATTAGTCCCTGGAAAGAAACAATGCAGTTATTATACAAGGGTCATCTGAAAAGTTCATAGGCTGACCAAGATACTCTCATGGAATGACCAAATGAAGTTTATTTTTTAATTAGTCCCTGGAAAGAAACAATGCAGTTATTATACAAGGGTCATCTGAAAAGTTCATAGGCTGACCAAGATACTCTCATGGAATGACCAAATGAAGTTTATTTTTTAACATTAGTCCCTGGAAAGAAACAATGCAGTTATTATACAAGGGTCATCTGAAAAGTTCATAGGCTGACCAAGATACTCTCATGGAATGACCAAATGAAGTTTATTTTTTAATTAGTCCCTGGAAAGAAACAATGCAGTTATTATACAAGGGTCATCTGAAAAATTCATAAGTTGACCAAGATACTCTCATGGAATGACCAAATGAAGTTTATTTTTCAACATTACTACCTGGAAAGAAACAATGCAGTTATTATACAAGGGTCATCTGAAAAGTTCATAGGCTGACCAAGATACTCTCATGGAATGATCAAATGAGGTTTATTTTTCAACATTACTACCTGGAAAGAAACAATGCAGTTATTATACAAGGGTCATCTGAAAAGTTCATAGGTTGACCAAGATACTCTCATGGAATGATCAAATGAAGTTTATTTTTCAACATTAGTCCCTGGAAAGAAACAATGCAGTTATTAAGAAGAGTTGAAATTAATGTATGCAAGATTTCACACCACTGAAACTGGGATAAGCAGTGTCCTGACGAGCCTCTGGATTTGAGACAGACTTTAGATACATTGTTAGGCTTCAGTTGAGATGTTCTTGTAATGTCATAGTTTTGAAACCAGATTCAATGGTTGTCATCAGTTATCACATAGAAACTTTCATCAAACGTCTGTTGTTTCACACTTGCATGGGTTTAACAGGTCCTTCTCAGTACAGCTTCTCCCCACTTGACGCTTTCCTTTGTCATCCCTTTCATTAGCTTAAGTGACCTGAGATCAGCTCTCACCACTTCCATCCCGGTCTTTCTTGGTCTTCCTCTACTGCAGCTTCCTTCCGCTGGGACTTTTTGGCGCATCTTCACCCAGCGATCATCATCTATGTACATCACCATCATCTATGTACATCACATGTCCTTACCAATGCAGTCTCCTCTCTTGCATGTTCGTTACAAATAAGCTCATATGTAAATGATGTATGTATAAAAATGAAAGTATTGTATGTTGTTAAATTGCCCCCCTTTTTTTCTATTTCAGGTTGGGATAAAAATTCCTATGGTTATCATGGAGATGATGGAAATTCATTCTGTTCCTCTGGAACTGGCCAACCATATGGACCAACTTTTACTACTGGAGATGTCATTGGATGCTGTGTAAATTTGATTGAAAATACATGCTTTTATACAAAAAATGGGGTAAATTTAGGTAAGTGAGAGAAATCTGTTTTGAATTTGATAATGATAATAAATGTATTAACATCATCATCATCATCATTGTTGTTGTTGCTACCACCACCACCATCACCGTTTTTATGTCTGCTTTTCCATATGGCTATGTGCTATAAGAACTGTTTTTGATGGCATTTTTTCTATGACCTGGTGCCCTTCTTGATGCCAATCCATATATATATTATATTTTTAAGTATGGTATACATCACTGAAAGGTAGCAAATTGTCACTCATTAGAACATTGGATAGAATACTTTGCGGTGTATTCATTTTGGCACTCTGTTCTTCATGTTCAAATCCCACCAAGCCACTAAACGAAATGATACTATCTGCAGAGTGACAAAAATTGAAAGTAAAGTGTTAAATTCAACAACTTTGCCTTTCATGCAAAAAAGTACCAGCCTAGTACTGGGGTAGATTCTTCCTCTACATCTCTTTTTTCACTTCCTCTCTCTTACTTTCTATCCTTCTCTGGTAGAAATCTGCTGTATTCAGACCTGGAGAGGAGATGGGCACTGCCAGGTTTAAAAATGCCCTAAAAACATCATGCATCAGTACATCGCCTCTACATGGCACACAAATGATACATCCCACATGGTTTAAACCAGTCATGGGCAACCTGCGGCCCGTGAAGCTTTCTGAATGGCTCGTCTAAGTCGCTAAAGTGAAATCATTCTGATTTTTTTACCCCAATTTATCTTTCTATCATTTTTATGATCGAGGAAAACAACTTGTACGAATTCTGAAGAAACAAATCAAAACAACCCGAGTTACCACCCCCTTTTTTTTATGTGGGTACGAATGTAAATTAGCGCTTGAGGCCCGCCTGATGATGAGCCATATCTCGTGGCCCGCTTCTCGAAAAAGGTCGCCCATGCCTGGTTTAAACAGTTGATATTAAGACACATTGAATCTGATACACATACGACAGGCTTCCTTGCAGTTCCTGTCTATTAAATTCTCTCCCAAAACTTGTTTATCGAAGGCAATAGAAGCCACTTGGTGCGAGATGCTCCATGCAGTGGAATCAAACTTGAAATAACATGGTTGTAAAGCAAACATTTTAACCACACAGCAGTGACCACGCCTATAATACACATCTATACTTACATGTTCTTTGATGTATATAAACACCTTCTATAGAATCATTCAAAGATACATATAAAATAATAATTATATGAAAAGGTAAAAAAGGTGAGTTTTTAAGATGTTATTGTATTAATCATGGCAGCTATCAAGAAAGGTGGGTTTCTTCTTGAATCATTTAGTTCGTCATTCTTTTTCATAGACAGTCATTGATTTGTTTTCTTCTCAATTTCTTTCTTTCTTCCTTTCTTTCTAAAGCTATTGTATTGTTGGGCTGTGTGTGACTATAAATACTCACTGATGAAACAACTTTGTTTGTTGTACTTGACTAACTTTGTGTTTTGGCTAAAATGGAAAAACTATATATATATATATATATATATATATATATATATATATATATATATATATAATGTATGTATGTGAAAAAACAAACGAAACAAAAGGGCAAATTCTGTTGAGGCTATATTCTTTTGTGTATGGAATACTATATGAAATCTTTTTTGCATATAATTCAATTTTTACTTTGTAAAACAGCAAGCTTCATTAAGGCTAAAGAAAAAAATAATTAATGTGAATTCCCTACCTATTTTGTTTCCTTTTCTTTACAGCTTAAAAATAGTATTCCTATATATGTACATGATTCAGCATAGTTCTTTTATTTAGAAGAGATTTGAATAACTTCCATCTCAGACTTAGATCGAAATGGTCTTTAATCATTGTCTCTATTTAAGTAGATTATTGGAATTTAGATTTTGTATTATTATTATTACTATTATTATTATTGTCAGTAATCAGTAGAGCGTTGGACAACATGCTTTGTGGGCATAGAATTATGGCCCTTTACATTCTGAGTTCAAATCCTGCCAAGTAAGCTTTGCCTTTCATCCTTACGGGGGTCGATAAAATAAAGTACCAGTAATGCACTGGGGTTGATTTAATCAACTTTCCCCTCTCCCAAAATTGTTGGCGCTGTGCTTAAATCAGAAATTATTATATTATTGGCAGTATGGGTAGAGTGTTGGACAACATGTTTTGTGGCATAGAGTTACAGCTCTTTACATTCTGAGTTCAAATCCCGCCCAGGTTAGCTTTGCTTTTCATCCTTAAGGGGTCGATAAAATAAAATACCAGTCACGCACTAGGGTCAATTTAATCAACTTTCCCTTCCCTCCAAATTGCTTGTCTTGTGCCTAAATCAGAAACCATTATTATTGTCGATAAAATAAAGCACCAGTAATGCATTGGAGGTAATTGCTGGCCTTGTGCCCAAAGTAGAAACATTTATTATATTATATCTTTATTGTTGTTGTCTATTACCATTATGCATAGTGTGTAGATTTTGATCAATGGAAGCAAAATGAAACAAAAAATTATTTAAGATATTTGGTCTTCAGACAATATGTATTTCCTTTTGGGTATTTGTAGGTCTTTATAAATCAAATTTCTAGAGATAACCATTGTATTTTTAGCTATTGTGTATAAAATGGTAAGTTCTTAAGGACTGAGCTTAGTGATATAACATCCACTTGTATTGTACAACCTTGAAATATCTAACCTAAGTTCTGAGTCTGGTTGACTACTTCTGAAATTCTGACGTCTACAAATCTGGTTTATTCCAATGAAGATCTTGTAGTTAAAGATTGAGAGCTTCTAGACTGTTAAATCTTTATTCATTGGAATATTCACACTTTGCACATTTCTTTATTACATTGTGTAACCCTTGTAACGTCCCTTCTGAACACTAACCCCTAATGTCCCTATACTATTGCTAGATTGTCGGTTATTTGATGCTGAGTTCATCTGTCCAATAGATAAAGAAAAATAAATAGAAAATACAGAAAGAAACCATTATTTTTTTCATGCTTTGTGACATATAGTTACATCCCTTTAAGTTTTGATTTCAACAAATCCCGCCGAAGTTTAGTTATGAGGTTGCATCACATAGAAGAAGGTTTCTTGGTGACCAGGGGTGGGGACAGAACTTGGACCCCTGAGACAGATACTGGTAAACATCCCAGCCAATACTCTACCAATCCTGTTAACCCTTTAGTGTTCAAACCGCCCGAAACCAGCCAAAATTATTTCCCCTTCATTTATTCAAACCGGCCGAAACCGGCCGATAACACCCGCACTAGAATATCATTCTAAAAATAAACAAACCATCATCAAAATTTCGTCAATTCGAGATTACTGCGAGATTAGGCCCTTACCATGAAAATTAACACTTAACACTTAATATAGTGAAACAACTTAAAACAACGTATTTTTTTAACGTTGAAAGTAGAACAGATTTTTTTGTGTATCAACATGGCTTGTGAAAGTAACGATACCGACTTTGAAGGTTTTACACACGACGACATTCAGAATGAACAAGAAACAAGATAATATTAGTGATTTATCAAATTAATCAGATGTTTACATTTCTGAAATTTCATCCCACGATGATTGTTGTTTTGAAAGTAAAAACGGAGATCTCCAGGACGCCATTGAAAATATTACAGCAACGTGGTTGAAAAATACCACACCAATATATGTTCCCAATTTTATTCAAAATACTGGTCCACAACACACATTAGCTCCCGATGCTAAAAGCACTGGATTATTTATTTTTGTTTTTACCACAAACTTTCTTCGAAGTTGTGGCAGAAGAGATTAATCGATATGCCCAACAACAGATTTCAAATCAAGGAAAACCCGATCTGTTTGGCGATCGACAGATGCTGCGGAAATGCAAGCATTTTTTACCATAAATATTATGTTTGGTATAAAACAATTTCGAAGATTGTGGAATTACTGGAGCACTGATATAAGGTTTAGTGATCCTTATATATCAAGTATTATGCCGAAAACAACATATTTAAAATTAAACCAGTATTTGCACCTGGTTGATACTTCAAATGCCCCTATTAATTAATTTCACCTGCCCATCAAAGTCAAATTTGACCCCCCAAAAATCCGGTAAAATTATATAATTGATATTTAAACATCTACTGACAAAATTTCAAGCCTGCACATAGAAAATTAAAAAAATTACAAACAAATAAAATTGATAACCCTCTTGAGTATGATTAACTCAAAATAATTATTTCTACTTTTGGCACAAGGCCAGCAATTATCCCAGTACATTACTGGTACTTTATTTTATCGACCCCGTAAGGATGAAAGGCAAAGTTAACCTCGGCGGGATTTGAACTCGGACCATAAAGGGCCGTAACTCTTTGCTGCAAAGCATGGCGTCCGACCCTCTACCCATACTGCCAATCCATGATTAACTCAAAATAATGCGAACAGATAAGCATGACATTTGAAAATTAATGCGAATGCTAAAGGGTTAAGCCACTTTTCTGGACTGGTTCTTTATTGACATCAAAAATATGAAAGGTAAAATTGAACTCAGATCACACAGAGCTGGGCTGAAATACCTCAAGTCTATATTTGACATTAATATTACAGATAGCTGTAGGTACTAGTAGCATACTGGGTCAATTTAATCAGCTGTGAAGTCATACATGTGTTAGGATGACTGTTGTTCCAGGATGACTGTTGTTGTTCCATACTGTATGTAAGCAGTACATTGTAAAGAAACTAAGTTCAATGATACGATATCACTTTTCTAGTTAGGTTTGTTTTCCTTCACATATGTTGTTTATGTCATTGGCAACCCTCCATTGTTATAGTTGTTATTGTTTTTTTATCTGTAACAAATAAGATGACTCACCAAGCTTACTATGAAGCTCTCGGGCTCTGTTTTGAATCCTTACATTTATTTATTTTTAGCTGTGATGTCAACTGACTGGAGAAAATAGGTTTCATGGCAATCAACATAGTGTCTTAGGTAGACTTTAATCTAAATGACATTCGACTCGTTCGTCCTATATGTTTTAATGACATCATGACTGTCTTCTCATAGCACACACACACATGCTTATACACACACACATGCTTATACACACACACATGCATTTTTGCACACACACACACACACACACACACTGCTTTGTTACTTAACTTCATAACATTACATATGACTAGGAATAAACATCTGATATTGAACCAGATTGCATTATAATCTAGAATTCTGCTTAGTGTTTAACCCTTTCATTACAGTATTTCTGATTAAATACACTATTTCAATTAATTAATAAATAATTTTGAAAGATTTATTAAAATTATTAATTTTTTTTATTAATAAGATAGTAACTTAACATCGTCTAACCCATGCTAGCATGGAAAATAGATGTTAAATGATGATGATTTAAAAAAAAAAGTCTATCTCAATCCCTCATCAGGCTGGTGTTTATCTTGGTTTCTGTGGCATGAAGACTTCCCCCTGGACAGGACACCAGTCCTTCACAAGATTAAAGCTCCAGCTACTGCTGGTACATATTTTGAGTTGAGTATACTGGAGCAACGTGAAATGAAGTGTTTTAGTCAAGAACATAACACACAACCCAGCCTAGGAATCGAACCCACAGCATTATGATCATTAGTCCAACACCCTTACTATTAGGCCACGCTTAACATATGGTTCTTATATAAAATTGTTGGAAGATTTTAATTTAAATAGGAAATCTTTAAAGTGGATGGTTTTGTTTCATAGAACCAGAAAGGGTTTTGACTGGGTTGGTGTCAAAAGGGTTAAATAGGAGCCCTTTAAAGTGGATGGTTTTGTGTCATAGAACCAGAAGGGGTTTTGACTGGGTTGGTGTCAAAAGGGTTAACTGATAGATTTTAAAGGAAGATAAATACTAAATGTAAATGTTAGCCAAATTTGATGAATATCTCATTTCAAGGGAGTTGGTGGTGGACTAACTTCAGCCAGCCATTAATTCAATAAACTGCTAAGTCTCTCTCTCTCTCTCTCTCTCTCTCTCTCTCTCTCTCTCTCTCTCTTTCTCTCTCTCTCTCTCCCTCTCTCTCTCTCTCTCTCTCTCTCTCTCTCTCTCTCTCCGTATAATACTTAACTACTCTCTTAGCCCCTTAATTATATTTCATTTATCTAGTTGGCTATGTATAACACATGCAACACACATCCAACTGGTTTTATTCAAGTCTGAACAAATTCTGATCCATAAATCCTATAATAAAATCTGTCTGTCTGTCCACCCGTCATGTTCTTTGTATAGAGGGAGGGATATACTACTTCAGTATAAAACCAATAGATTCTCTGAAGCTTTTAAATGGTTTAAAGTGCTTCAATTAATTAAATGTATTTTTAAAAGTCAGACTTCGCACCATGTGTCATTTATTGATATTAACATTGTCATAAAAATAATTTAACATCCCTGTTCTTTACATTCAATAATGTTCAGCTGGCAGTATGGTATATTCTAATCTCTTTGTTTCTAGTAAAAAAAATTAAAAAAAAAATTAATAAAGTGAGGAGAAATTCCTGGTACAGGGTGGGGAAACTCTAGTAGCTGTCAGATATTACTATAATTGAAGCTCTACTTGATAAACTAAATATTGATTTGCCCCTCTCTCGTGAAAATAAAAATAATTTGAAATAAAAATGTTTAGTAAGTAAGTAGCCATAATGTTTTCAAGGTTATTATAGATATAAAATACACATATATACATAAACAGTGAATATTTCTATCATATCTATTAATAGTTCATATCCATTAGTAGCCAGCCTACTTGTTAGTTAGTTATAAGTGAAGGAAAATATAACCGACCACAAATTAAGTGTAACTAATACATCATTAAATACATAAATCTTTTATTTGTAGAAACGATGGAATTTCATTGAAATTCTGATTTTCTTTTTTCCTCCCCACCACCGCATACTATCTTATTAATAGATGACCTTGATTTTATTATCGGTAGCCATAGAAACCAAATCCTATGTTTATTTTGAAATCTTCTCCTGCTTTCTATTCTATTAACAGGAGAAGCTCTTTCCGCATTTGTATGTATCTAGTATGCTTTGTATATTTAGGAAAGAAATTCTTAATTTCCGTGGGGGAGGTAAGCAGGTCTTGCAGCTTTCTTCTTGTAGCTAATCCGGTCTCAACGACTGCTGCAGTTGTGGTGATTGATCTGTTCAGATCCATGACAAAATATATAGAAGTGATTTACTTTATAGCTATCAGCCCATCAACCAACTATTCAAGATATGTAATGTTTCAGCCAGCTTTGAAACTGACAAAGTAGCAGCCAAAATGTTTTTTAAAACCAGTTCTGTAGCATTTAAAACAAAATTAGGACCACATGTTTACATAAAACGTAGGGGCTGTTGAAATCCTTCGCATTAGTCTTAACAATTTTCTTTTTGGTGTGTTTTGTTTTGTTTTAATTAAAATAAATTTCAGTAATTAGAATATTGTAAGACGGGTTGAAAACGTTTACACTCTGTGTGTATATACCCCGTGTTTATGCACATACGCTCTGTGCCCTACGTAAATAATATATATATATATATATATATATATATATATCATCATCATCATCATCATCATCATTTAATGTCTATCTTCCATGCTAGCATATATATATATATATATATATATATATATATATATATATATATATATATGAAAAACAGAAACAGAAGCGACTTAGTACAATGAAGAAATATATTAGTTTAATGCTTGATATAATAGGAAAAAAGTCTTTAACATTTCAGACACTTGTCCTTTCTCAGAAGATAGAATGAGAAATAAAAGATGAAATACAAGGTTAGCGAGTGAGAAGAGGAAAGAATGGGGGGAGGAAAAAACATTTTTAGAAAAAGCACTTGTGTATTTATTCTGTCATATATAATAATTGTTTCTACGTTAGGCACAAGGCCAGCAATTACCTCAGTGCATTACTGGTACTTTATTTTATCGACCCCGTAAGGATGAAAGGCAAAGTTAACCTTGGCGGGATTTATAATAATTATAATAAAAGGACGATTTGTTGTGTCTTCGTTATGTTTATTGATTGGTAACGTGCATTTCGCTATTGATCAGTTCAAGGTTCAACCTGTATTGATCTGGTCCAACTCTGGAATCAAAAGTTTGTCGGGCCTCTGTTGTTACAGACATGAATCTAAGTATCGAGTGCTCATTTGAGTGACCCTACAGTAACTGCACGTTACACTCCCTGATATATAGAACATGTAAGCCCTCTGGTCCAGGTTAAACCAGGAATTCCCATTCAATTATTGAAACCATATATGTATGTATATTATGGAGTTCCCTTTTTTGTAATTTTATAATAATAATAATAATAATAATAATAATGAAATTATTGTGTACAGTGCTCAGGTGCACTACAACTCATCAAAGGTGCATGTATAGTACATAGAATAATGTACAAATGTCAGGAAAATGAACAGTGTATGAGTCATGATATAATAATGATTTCTTTATTAACCACAAGGGTTTACATAAAGTAGACATTAAGGACAGTGCAGGACAATGCAGGACGGTACAAATGGGCATTTCTGCGTGTAAAAAACAAAAACAGAAATGCCCATTTGTACCGTCCTGCATTGTCCTGCACTGTCCTTAATGTCTACTTTATGTAAACCCTTGATATAATAATGATATAATAATAATAATGAAATATTGTGTACAGTGCCCAGGTGCACCACAACTCATCAAAAAGTGCATGTCTGAGTGCCCGATGAGAGGCCAGGCTGGAAGAACCTCGTCCACTATACAGTGGTGGCCATAACTGGGACCCCGAAACCAATGGTTGTACACACGTTAAGTTTATGAAACCACATTTATACTATATATATCATCATCATCATCATCACCGTTTTACGTCCGTTCTTCCACGTTAGCATGGGTTAGACGGGTTGTCCTGTTGGCAGTGTCCGGTCGGCTGACCTTGTCTTGCTCATATAGGAACTGATTCTGGCTCGATTTCTACAGCTGGATGCCCTTCCTAACACCAACCTCATTTACAGTGAGTGCTGGGTGCTCTTTTTCAATGGCGCCTACATGTCCACTTTACAGTGTGGGCTGGGTGCTTTTTTGCTGTGGCACCTCCACGACCACTTTTGCAGTAGAATGATAGGGACCCCAGTCCTATCATCTCATTTCTACAGCTGAATAAACTGGAGCAATGTGAAATAAAGTGTCTTGCTCAAAGAAACAACACATCACCCGGTCTGAGAATTATATATATAATTAAAATTAGAATTTTATTTCTCGCCCTAGCACAGCTGATGCATAAATGTAAGTATGCACGCGTACACACACATATGTGATATATATATATACATATACACACACATACATACAACTGTGTGTGTGTGTGTGTGTGTGTGTGTGTGTGTGTGTGTGCATACTTACATTTTATGTATATATACATATATATATATATGTACATAAGTAATTAAATAGCTCTACAATACATAGAGCACTCATCTTTTCTTTACCCTTTCTACCGAATTAAGACACACACACACACACACACACACATATATATATATACATAGAGAGAGAGAGAGAGAGAGAGAGAGAGAGAAAGAGCGGGAGGGGGGCGTTATTACACTGAATCTTGTATTTATACAAAATCAATGTCTACCACACACAAGTGTGATGATCATAGGCTAGCTGTTTGACAGTGACTTGTACTGTTGTAGAATAAGTTGTGAAAATAGCTTTAACAACTTTGCTGTTTATGTCTGTGCTAGTAGCTTGACATATCTGCTTGCACTTACTAGTTACTTGCACTATATGGCAATCTATTAAGAATTCTGTACTTCCACATGGAAGTAGAGAAAGGTCAACAGACAAAGAATGATGTCACCAAACCAACAGGTAGTGCCTGGCCTAGGTTATCCATGTGAAGCTATAAACTCTTATTATAGCTGGCCACCAGTCTATGTAACTTTTGTTCTGCTCTCTTGTGTTGTGTTCAGTTATATTGGCTAATGATTTAACACATACAGTTTGAGTGTTTTCACAATTAATTGCCACATTTATATCTGGAAGTCTTGACATGTTTTATTAAAAACAATAACTTATTAATTGCAGATGTGTAAGTGTGTGTTGGTTGGTAGGTAGGTAGGTAGGTAGGTAGGTAGATGGCTAGACAGATATGTTTCTTTTATTTGCCACCAGGGCATCAAAAGTGGGACAAGTACAATGGGGGGAGTTTACAAAACCAGGCGTCCTCAATAAGGAGGAGGCAATAACAAAATATAAAAATAAAATAAAATATGACAAAAAATAAAATTTATAACCAAATCCTCAATAGAGAGGAGGCGCCTTGGGGGGTCGCACACACCCCCGAAAAAAGTGTGCAACCTTTTTCCTCAGGAGCACAGAGAAGGGGTGCTCCCTTGGTCTTTCATCTTCCTCACCTATAGTCTGATGGCTAGAGAGATAGATAGATGGGTAGGTAGGTAGATATGTAAGTGGGTAGGTAGGTATGTAGATAGATAAGTGGGTAGATAGATAGGTAGGTAGGTAGATATGTAAGTGGGTAGGTAGGTAAGTAGGGAGGTGGGTAGGTAGGTAGGTAGATATGTAAGTGGGTAGGTAGGTAGGTAGATATGTAGGTAGGTAGAGATGTAAGTGGGTAGGTAGGTAGGTAGGTAGGGAGGTGGGTAGGTAGGTAGGTAGGTAGATATGTAAGTGGGTAGGTAGGTAGGTAGATAGGTAAGTAGGGAGGGAGGTAGGTAGGTAGGTATGAAACTTAAAAATAAAAGTCAGGTGTTTAAATTGTTCCCTAAACCTCTCTAGTAGTATTTATATTTTGGAAGCCTTATCTACTAATGCTTATGGCAGTAAATCTATTCTACATGTCACCACTATAAATGAAACTTAAGGGTCAGTCTGCCTCATGGTCACAGCTGATAGGATGGACAAGACATGACACTGGAGGATGGCGAGGGAGACTCACTGGAACAGCTAGTTTACCTTGTGGGGCTCACACTTGCAGGTAACCAGCCCTGCTCCAATGAGGCATTAAGATTCTATAATATATAGCAACCACTATTAGCAGTGGTAACTGTACTATGTAGTGTATAGCAACCACTATTAGAAGTGATAACTGTACTATGTAGTGTATAGCAACCACTGTTAGAAGTAACAACAGTACTATAATATATAGAGCTATTGTGTTAGAAGTAATAACTGTACTATTATAGAACTCCTGTTAGAAGTGATAACTGTACTATAATATATAGAGCTAGTGTTAGAAGTGATAACTGTACTATAAGATATAGAACTAGTGTTAGAAGTGATAACTGTACTATAATATATAGAGCTAGTGTTAGAAGTGATAACTGTACTATAAGATATAGAGCTAGTGTTAGAAGTGATAACTGTACTATAATATATAGAGCTTGTGTTAGAAGTGATAACTGTACTATAAGATATAGAGCTAGTGTTAGAAGTGATAACTGTACTATAAGATATAGAGCTAGTGTTAGAAGTGATAACTGTACTATAAGATATAGAGCTAGTGTTAGAAGTGATAACTGTACTATAATATATAGAGCTTGTGTTAGAAGTGATAACTGTACTATAAGATATAGAGCTAGTGTTAGAAGTGATAACTGTACTATAATATATAGAGCTTGTGTTAGAAGTGATAACTGTACTATAAGATATAGAGCTAGTGTTAGAAGTGATAACTATACTATAATATATAGAACTACTGTGTTAGAAGTGATAACTATACTATAATATATAGAACTACTGTTAGAAGTTATAACTGTACTATAATATATATGTTTCTTTTATTTGCCACCAGGGCATCAAAAGTGGGACAAGTACAATGGGGGGAGTTTACAAAACAAGGCGTCCTCAATAAGGAGGAGGCAATAACAATATATAAAAATAAAATAAAATTTATAACAAAGTCCTCAATAGAGAGGAGGCGCCTTGGGGGGTCGCACACACCCCCGAAAAAAGTGTGCAACCCTTTTCCTATAATATGTACTATAATATATAGCGCTAGTGTTAGAAGTGATAACAGTACTATAATGTATAGTAACTGTGTTAGAAGTGATAACTGTACTATAATATATAGAACTTCTAAGGCGGTGGATTGGTAGTATCGGTAGAGGGTTGGACGCCATCCTTTGATGCACAGAGTTACGGCCCTTTCCATTCTGAGTTCAAATCCCGGTGAGGTTAACTTTGCCTTTCATCCTTACGGGGTTGATAAAATAAAGTACCAGTAATGCACTGGGTAATTGCGGGCCTTGTGCCAAAAGTAGAAACAATATATAGAACTTCTGTTAGAAGTAATAACATTAGTATCATATATAGAAATACCATTAAGGGCCTCCTTGTAATATTTCTATTTCATTTTATATTTTATTTTTACACAAACTCTTGTTTGAATAAACTTATTTACTTATAAATGAATATACTCTTTGTTGGTAGTTATTTTTACCTGTGCCAATCCTTACCTGATTACACACTTTTATAAATAATAGTTGAGGTGTGTAGTCTTCAGAGATAAAACTAGGGTATTTGCCAACTTTGGTACAGCAATAGTAGCATTCAGGCCCCTTCTCCCTCATCACGAACACTTCAATGTTTATGGTTTAAGATTTTGTTAAAATATACAAACTTATATATAAATATATATACACCCATACACATATATACATCCATACTGATATACATACACATATATACATCCATACTCATATACAAATATATATAAAATTGAAATAGAAAGCATCACTAACTTTTCAACTAACTAAAATAGTCAAATAATGGGGCATATAAACCCACCGAATGGAAAAAAGGAGTATCAGCACACATGCACACACACTCACACACACGCACACACATATATATAAATATATATATATATATATGTGTATATATATATTTATATATATGTGTGTATGATTATGTATATACACATGGCTTAGTGGTTAGAGCATTGGCCTTGCAATCAAAAGGTTGTGAGTTCAATTCTCAGACCGAGTGATGTGTTGTTTCCTTGAGCAAGACACTTTATTTCACATTGCTCCAGTTTACTCAGCTGTAGAAATGAGATGATAGGGACTGGGGTCCCTATCATTCCACTGCAAAGTGGTCGTGGAGGTGCCACGGCAAAAAAGCACCCAGCACTCACTGTAAATGAGGTTGGTGTTAGGAAGGGCATCCAGCTGTAGAAATCAAGCCAGAATCAGTTCCCGTCCCACCCTTACAAGCAGGGAAAAGCGGACATAAAATGAAATGATGAAATGATGATACATACACATGTACACACATTTATTTACCCTATTTCATGTCTCCTGTTAAAAGTTAAGACTCAGTTACCTCACTCTATCTCACTTTATTTCATCCTATATATATATATATATATATATAAAAAGTCTGTCTTAGGCCAGAAGGGTCATTTGGCTGGTGCTTATCCCGGTTTCATGGTGTGAAGTGAGTGAGAGTACAAAACTCCCCCCTGAACAGGATGCCAGTTCATCGCAGGGTTAAAGCCCCAGCTATTGCTAGTACTCATTTTCAGCTGAGTATACTGGAGCAACATGAAATGAAGTGTTTTGCTCAAGAACACAACACGCAACCCAGGAATCGAACCCACGACATTATGATCGTAAGTCGAACACCCTTACCACTAGGCCACGTGCCTCCACATAGAATGCTGTACATATGTGTATATCTGCTTGTATGAATGTTTGTTTATCTACGTTTGTCTATCTACATCTTTAATAGAATGCTATACACATGTATATATTTGCCTGTATGCATGTACATCTTCTAATAAAATGCTATACACATGTATATATTTGCCTGTACGTATGTACATCTTCTAATAGATAGCTATATGTTCCTACGTTTGTCTATCTACATCTTCCAATATTCCAATAGATCTAAAGTCTGTCCCAAGCCTGAAGGCTCATTTGGCCGGTGCTTATCTCGGTTTCATGGTGTGAAGTGAGTGAGAGTACAAAACTCCCCCCTGAACAGGATGCCAGTCCATCGCAGGGTTAAAGCCCCAGCTATTGCTGGTACTCATTTTCAGCCGAGTATACTGGAGCAACGTGAAATAAAGTGTTTTGCTCAAGAACACAACAGCAACCCAGGAATTGAACCCACGACATTATGATCGTAAGCCCAACACCCTTACCAGTAGGCCATGTGCCTCCATACACATATATACACGCACACACAGACATACATAAAGACACACACATTCACACACATTTATATATAAAGTGAACAAATATACTAGTTGTTTAGACATTTCTTAATTTAAACCACATTTTTTTTTTTCTAACTCCTGATACATTAGAGAAAATATTCAAAAGTGTTTTTCGTCAAGTGACTCCCTACCTAGTGAACCAGGACAAATCTAATATATTGTTAGTACTTTAGTAGTTCTAGTAATTAGATGAAAGTTTTAGGGTGGTGGATTAGCAGAAATGGTAGAACATTGAGCTAAATACCTTCTGTATTTAGTTTCATGCCTACATGTTCTGAACTCAAAGTTTCTGGTAAGGTTGTGTTTACAAGGTCAGTGAAATAAATACAAGCAGCCACGTGCTGGGTCTATGTTTTATGTTCTATTTCCAACAGGTGAATGAATCTTTCCTTATATAAGCTGAGATTGGATAGTTTGCTATAGTCAAGCCATTATGTTACCAAGATAGCATGCTATAATGGTTTTATAATTTTGGCACAAGGCCAGAAGTTTTAGGAAAGAAGGGAAAGTCATTTATATCAACCCCAGTACTTGGCAGTTACTTTATTTTAACAACCTGAAACCTCAGAAGGTTGAACAGCAGTGTTAATCTTAATGGGATTTGAACTCATAAAGTAAAGAACCAGAACAAATACTGCTATCGATTTGTCCAACACTCTGATGACTCGACCAGTCTCTTGTCATAAGTAAAGTGGTTATGTTGGTGACATGACTAAATACGCCCAGTCCACCCTGTAAGGTGGTTGTTTTGGTGCCATGATAAAAAGCACCCAGTCCACACTGTAAAATGGTCATGTTGGGTGACAACAAAAAGCACCCAGTCCACCTTGAAAGGTGGTCGTTTTAGTGCCACAATAAGGAAGCACTCAGTTCACAGTGTAACGTGGTTGGTGTTAAGAAAGACGTCCAGCCATAGAAACCAAGCCACTGTAGAGATCTGTATGAGCAAGACATGGTCTCTGGACCTGATTTGTCTCATAATGTGACAACACATCTAACCCATGCAAGCATGGAAAATGAACATTAAATGATTATATATATATATATATATATTGGAGGCACATGGCTTAGTGGTTAGAGCATTGGCCTTGCAATCGAAAGGTTGTGAGTTCAATTCTTAGATCGGGTGATGTGTTGTTTCCTTGAGCAAGACACTTTATTTCACATTGCTCCAGTTTACTCAGCTGTAGAAATGAGATGATAGGGACTGTGGTCCCTATCATTCCACTGCAAAAGTGGTCGTGGAGGTGCCACGGCAGAAAAGCACCCACCACTCACTGTAAATGAGGTTGGTGTTAGGAAGGGCATCCAGCTGTAGAAATCAAGCCAGAATCAGTTCCCATCCCACCCTTGCAAGCAGGGAAAAGCGGACGTAAAATGATGATGATGATGATATATATATATCACATAAGAAACGGAGAATCAGTGGTGTGACAAATTAAAATTTATTAGACATATTACAATCGTTTCTCTGGCACAATTGTTGCAATGATCGGACCTGACTCTGAAATCACAAGATCCTCAGATCTGCTTCGAAGAATCGAGACGTATCTGAGGATCTTGCGATTTCAGAGTCAGGTTCGATCGTGCCTCGAGCTGGTCGCCAGAGAAACGATTGTAATATGTCTAATAAATTTTAATTCGTCACACCACTGATTCTCCGTTTCTTATGTGATATACTCTGCTCTGTAAGAGCACCGAGTGTTCAAACTGCCTACCTCATACGGATGCTTTAAGCATCCCACACCAATTATATATATATATATATATATATATATATATATATGAGCACTAGAAGTTGATGGAAACCGCAGAGTGGGGAGACCCAAGATGACCTGGGATGAGGTGATAAAAGCCGACCTTACCCAATTACACCTCTCAAAGGCAATGACACACGACCGTGACCTCTGGCGTCACACAGTAATACAGAGTACCCGACCTCCCATGGGTACAAGCTGAAGCATATAGACAATATGCCCCCACACCCCCCACCGCAAGGTGGTCGTGGAGGTGCCACGGCAAAAAAGCACCCAGCCCACACTGTAAAGTGAACGTGTAGGCGCCACGAAAAAGCACCCAGCACTCACTGTAAATGAGGTTGGTGTTAGGAAGGGCATCCAGCTGTAGAAATCAAGCCAAATCAGTTCCTGTATGAGCAAGGTATGGTCAGCCGACCAGACACTGCCCACAACAGGACAACCCGTCTAACCCATGCTAGCGTGGAAGAACGGACGTAAAACGGTGATGATGATGATGATGATGATGATGATTTTATGTAGATCCCAAGATCTGGGATAACCACAGTAAATAAGATACTCAAAACATTAGTAGAGAGAAAACAATGAAATTTAATATAGAGATGGCTTCTACATTTCTAGAACTATTTCATGTGAATGAAACAGTTCTAGTTGGGTAGAAGCCATTTCTATATTAAATTTTGTTTTATATATATATATATATATATATATATATATATATATAAGAAGAAATTAAAAGATGGTTAAAAAAATTCCATATATTTTATTATGCGCGCATTTCGAAAACATCATCATCCTTGGACAAAAATTGTGTTCTCATCAGATAAATTAAGGTAACATGATATGAGGCCTAAAAACACTTCTCAACAAGAAAGTGTGGACACTTTCTTGTTGACAAGTGTTTTTCTACATCTTATTTTATCTGATGAGAACACAATTTTTGTCCCAGGATGATGATGTTTTTGAAATGCGCATAATAAAATATATGGAACTTTTTTAACCATCTTTTAATTTCTTCTTTAATATATACTCCAGTTCTACAATATTACTCACCTTCTACATACACACACACACACACACACACACACACACATATATATATATATATATATATATAGCTGCAGTGATTAGATTTCTTAATCTAAGAAGGATGACAAAATAATGAGGATAGTCAGAATGGACCGACCCATTTATCTATATTTTGATTCTTTTAAAATAATTTTATACTTTTAAAGTCTCCTATTTTATAATGTTTTTTTGGTCTATATTTACATATATTCTGCCACATAATTCAAGTAACACAAACATTGCTCATGGAACTCATTGCGTGCAATGCATGCGTTTTAACCCTTTTGATACCAATTCACGTGAAGCTGCCCCTTCACACTATGATATACAACTGCCCATTTTAAAGTATTTTATCTAAATTTATACCTGCTCTCAGAATTTGATGTAAGAACCCTCTGTTCTGTTTTGTTGCGTTATATAGTGTTAAGTTATGTTCCAAACAGCAGCTTCATAATGGAGAAATCAGTTACTAATACATCTTGACACTGTATTTGATTAGAAATATGATCACAAGAGGGTTCAATATACAGCCAGGTACAACTCTGCTTTCATGTAAACATAGGATATATTTATTTTGAGTCATGGTCACAGAAATCTTAAAGTTATTTATTAATTTTATTAATTGTTAAGAAACTCGAGAAATCACTAACTATCACCATTCCTCCTAAATTGTCTATAACCCCTCATTGTAGCAGAGTTTGACAATATCAAGAGAAATTAGTCATAAAATTGTTGCAGTAACTACATATGTCCAGATAATGTAAATATGTATATATGTTCTCCTTCTTGTTGTTTAGTTAGAAATGACCTATATTGTTTAGTACTAACTAATATTTGTAATTGTAAACAAACATTAACGAGTGAAGGCATGTGGCTTAGTGGTTAGGGCATTAGATTCACAATTATGAGGTGCAAATTCAATTTCTGGATCGGGTGATGAGTTATATCTTTGAGCAAGCCACTTTATTTCGTGTTACTCCCTCTGCTGGGAGTTGTGACTGATATATAGTATCAGCAATTGGAAAGACAAATGGAAACAGTGTTTCCTTGGTCCGATTTGTTGAATTCCACTCCACTGGGCAATATCTCTTTCTCATTTCTATTCTCTCACTCTCTTCATCCTTCTCTGGAAGAAATCTGTTATATTCAGACCTGGAGAGGGATGGATTCTGCCAGGTGACAAAATAAAATGAAATGGCAAACTAGAAATTGAAGCAAGTAAGCCCTCTTACAATTGTAGACCCCTGCCCCTGTCCTGGACTGACTGTAGCAGCCTTGAGTTTAGTCATGGTTTCTTTCTCCCCTTACCTAACAAATCTCATATGTCTGCCCCCCCCCCTCCTGCCCCCCAAAAAGTCATAGGGGGTGTAGTATGTGTGCTGTTTCATGGTTTCTTTCTCCCCTTCCTCACAAGTCTCAGATGCCCCCTCCCCCCACACACACAAAGTCATAGGCTGTGTATGTTAGTTGTTTCCTCCCCTGACTAGGTCATACCTCCTTGTCTCACCAAATACACAGTAGGATTTTAATGGAACAACTGTCCTGACACATTACTCTATACACGAGTGATATGTACTTTTATATATCACTATGTTGTCACATTTGTGTTTATTT
>OZ024752.1:33629598-33652098 GCA_964016885.1 Eledone cirrhosa
TCAGCACCGGAACCATCACCATCACCATCATCGTCATCATCACCATCACTATCATCATAACCATCACCATCACCATAACCAATACCACCACCACCACCATCATCATCAACACCATCATAACCACTACAATCATACCCACCATCATACCCACCATCATCACCACCATCATCACCACCACCACCATCATCACCACCACCACCATCATAAACTCCCACCATCATTGTACAATTTAAGTCTTTATCATAGAGGTCATTGTGTTTTTCTATGTTATTTTATTATATTTGTTAGATATTTCTATTTCTCCCCTGTCATTGTGTGTTTATTTCCTTCTTTATATGACCTAATTCTTGTTAGAAAGTTGTAAAGCAACTAAGTTCATACTTCTCTATCTCCCCTATCACACACACACACACACATGTATATATATATATATATATATATATATATATATATATATATATATATATATATATATATATATATATATATAACTATTTCACTTGCCATATCATGAATTTATAAATACAATAAAACAAAAAAAATATATATATAAACTAACAGAAATGGGTGTTATAAACCATGAATTTTCTTTTAGCTTAACGATTTCTGGATTTAGATTTTTTGTTTTAAATTGAGTTACAATAGCTAGTGAGTTACTATCTATATGTAGCTGTTATGTTGGTACTACAATAAGCCCAGTTACTAACTGGGGGAAAAATATCACTAAAATATTTAGAACTTAAGAAAATAAAGCTGAAGACTGAGTTAAAAAGTGTGTCCTATGAAATAAACAATTTGAACAATATGCTAAATATTTAGTGTTAGGCAGGGTTAGTTGAAAGTTGGGCGAGTGGGGAGTGGGTGTGAGAGAGAATACTGAAAATGAAATATGTAAACATAGCTGAAATTGATGTGAAATTTATGGTTAGCCTTTTTAAAATTTGGTTATGTTATTGTTAGCATTTTAAAGAATTTTAATTGAATTTTTGGGGCATTTTTTTTCTTGCCACTTTTGAATTAAAGTCTGTCGACATTTTTGTCTTTAAATCTTTAAATGTTTCCTTTCTGCTTTCTTTTAAAACTTCTATCCCTATTGGAATCATGATCTAGTTTACTTTAGATGGCATGTTAGAAGGATTTTTTTTATCACTTCATTCATCATCATCATCATTGTTTAACGTCTATTTTCCACGCTAGCATGGGTTAGTTTTTAATTTTGGTTAGACCTTACTCATAATGAGATAATTATTAATTATTCTATATAAAAATACATTGCAACTTCAGATTGAGCTTTTAAACTGCCAGAATGTAGCTTTAAGAAACACTATCCTCTTCCTCATGCTAAAGGGGTCTTCCATTCATATTTTGCCATATTAGCTTTGGTGGGTGGTTCTGAAAATTCAGAACTGAAGTAAAAGTGAATTCAAAGAATCAGTCTTTGATAGCACAATAGTTCTCATAAGTCATAAGTCTTGTGCAATGAGTAATGTTCCATAACACAGTGCCTTCTTATTGAAGGTTTTTATTTCTGTATATTTGGTTTTACTGGGTTGGCTTTTGTAGTAGCCAAAAGTCACTTCTACCCATTTTTATTAATAAAACATTACAAATTAACTCAAAATTAATTTTTCTTGGAGGGTGTATTTTCCATAATTAGATCTTGTTTTTATTCAAGTTTAATCTGAAAGATGAAAAACATTTTAATAATAAAAAATGAATTTTAAAAAATAGGAAGTGATTTTTGGCCCACCCTGTATACACTGTCCTTATTGCTGTGATTTGCCCTATACCAATGTGTAACTTGGTAAACTGAGTCACGATAGTCAGCTGAAAAGTTCATAGACTGACCAAGATACTCTCATGGAATGACCAAATGAGGTTTATTTTTCAACATATTCCCTTGAAAGAAACAATGCAGTTATTATACAAGGGTCGGCTGAAAAATTCATAGGCTAACCAAGATACTCTCATGGAGTTACCAAATGAGGTTTATTTTTCAACATAGTCCCTGGAAAGAAACAATGCAGCTATTAATAAGAAGAGTTGAAATTAATGCATGTAAGATTTCACAGCTTTAGCATCACTCCTTCATAGACAGTCTACAAACTTTTCAACCGGCCCTAGTATTTAGAGCTAAAGATTTTTTTTGTATGTATGTGTGTACCAGGAGCACTGCAACATTGGTGATAGGAATGTCAAACATGAGTGGAACTTCCAGTCAATATACTGGCATATTAACAACATGAACAGCTGTAATGTTATTCATACTATTCAATATAGGTAGCTATATTCTCAAATAATACTTTATGAATAGAACGTTGTGCTAATAATTTTGTACAATTGATGAATGGCATTTTACTGCATAAGTCATTCAATTTTATTGGTTTGGAATTTGTTGCAAGTATTTAAACCAAATCCCCAGCTGCACGAGAAACACATTTTTCCTCCTACCAACCAGTTGTAGCTATTTAAAAAATAATTGCTATTATTTATTTCTGAGGGTGGAGGATTGGCAGTTTCGGTAGAGGGTCGGACGCCATGCTTTCCAGCATAGTTAAGTCCCTTTACAGACCGAGTTCAAATCTCGCCGAGGTTAACTTTGCCTTTCATCCTTACGAGGTTGATAAAATAAAGTACCAGTAATGTATTGGGTAATTTGCTGGCCTTGTGTCAAAATTAGAAACAATTATTTACTTCTGATTGTTAGTCCTTTACATTCTGAGTTCAAATCTTGCTGAGATTAGCTTTGTCTTTCTTCCTTACGGAAGTCAATAAAATAGAGTACCAGTAATGCACTGGAGTCAATTTAACCCTTTAGCATTCAAAGTGGCTGTATCCGGCCAGAATTCTATCACCTATCTCTGTTCAAACCAGCTGTAACCAGCTGCTTATACTTATGTTAAGGTATTGTTCTCCAAATAGATAATATCAAAATCTCATAGTCGATATTATGTGAGATAAAGTGTTTACTGTGAAAATACAATAGTAAATATAGAGTAATGTAAATGCTAAAGGGTTAATCAACTTTCCCCTCTCACAAAATTGTTGGTCTTGTGCCTAAATCAGAAACCATTATTTAAAAAAATTATGTTCTTAGTTCAAATCCTGCCGAGCTTAGCTTTACCTTTCATCTTTACGTGGTTAATAAAATAAAGTACCATTAACACACTGGGATCAATTTAATCAACTTTACCCTCTCTCTTCCAAATTGTTGGCCTTGTGGCTAAATCAGAAACCATTACTTATTTATTTCTATTTGTTTTGTATTTAATTTTTTGTTTGTTTTAGCAAAACTTGTATCCCACTGTTGGACTTCAAACTCCTGGAGAAGTAGTTGAGGCAAATTTTGGACAGTCTCCGTTTGTATTTGATATTGAAGACTACATGTGGGTAAGGATATCTGCTGGTTCAATTTTTATTTTCCCTTATTCCCCCAGTTTTTTTTTTGACATATTGGATCCTGTTTTAATTATGTTGTTTCATAATTTCCATGTTTACTTTACCTCTTAAACTTTAGCATGCTAAAACTTTTTATGAATTGCTTCCCTTGACACTGTATTATGTATTAAGAGGAGATTACTCTATCGGCTCCTTAATGGACCTGGAGCCTCCAGAAGGTTAATTTCCTTCTAAAACGAAGCTTAATGTAATTGTTAAGATAACAAAAAAAAAAACAATATAAATCTGCTATAAAATATTTAGCTTTGTCCTAAAATCTAATGATGTAAATATCCCAGAAACTACAAAGTCTAGGAAAAGGGGACTGAGCAGGTTTAATGTTGAGCAACATTAAACAAGATTTATTCCTCAAATTTTGTCAACATTATAACACTAATTCACAAATAAACTGTTACTTTCTGGGATATTTACATCCTAAATGATACCTAATTTTTTTAAATACCATGTGTGTGTGTGTCTATATATATACATACACATACATACACATACATCCAAATATTACATTTATATATACATACATACATATATTATATATTCCAAAGGGTCTCAAAGTCAACCTGACAAAGACTAAGGTCCTTATAGGTAGACGAGAAAACAGAACCCAGATCCCCTCAGGGAAATGGCCTTGCTCAGTATGTAGGAAAGGTGTAGGTAGGAACTCCATTCTCTGCTCCAAATGCAAACAATGGGTACACAAGAGATGTAGCAGGATCTCAGGAAGCTTAACTAAGAATGTAGGCTTCACATGTAGCAGCTGTGCTGGAGCAGCAAACAGCCACAGGAAACAAGTACCACCAATCTCTGGGAGGGCTCTGTAGAAACAGTAGACAGCTTTTGCTACCTAGGTGACCGAATTAGCAGCGGAGGTGGGTGTTCAGGAAGTACAATAACTAGAGTAAGAACGGGATGGAAGAAGTTCAGGGAGCCACTGCTAGCTGCAAAAAGCTTCTCCCTCAAAATGAAAGGCAGACTGTATGATGCGTGTATACGAACAGCAATGTTACATGGTTGTGAGACCTGGGCGCTGAATGTGGAAGACTTGCGTAGATTAGAAAGAAACGAAGCCTGCATGCACCGATGGATGTGTAATAGTAATATACGCGAACAGCAAAGCATAAATGAATTGAGAGAGAGACTGAGCATAAGAGGAATCAAATGCTATGTGCAGGAGAGGCAGTTGCGTTGTTATGGACATGTGATGCGTATGAAGGATGACAGCTGCATAAAAAGGTGCAGAGCACTAGAAGTCGATGGAAACCACGGAGTGGGGAGACCCAAAAAGACCTGGGATGAGGTGATAAAAGCCGACCTTACCCAATTACACCTCTCAAAGGCGATGACACACAACCGTGACCTCTGGCGTCATGCAGTAATACAGAATAACCCCCCCCCCCCACCACGGGTACAAGCCGAAGCTGAAGCATATAGACAATATGCCCCCACACCCTCCCACTGCAAAGTGGTCGTGGAAGTGCCACGGCAAAAAAGCACCCAGCCCACACTGTAAAGTGGACGTGTAGGCACCACGGAAAAAAAGCACCCGGCACTCACTGTAAATGAGGTTGGTGTTAGGAAGGGCATCCAGCTGTAGAAATCAAGCCAGGATCAGTTCCCATATGAGCAAGACAAGGTCAGCCGACCAGACACTGACCACAACAGGACAACCCGTCTAACCCATGCTAGCGTGGAAGAACGGACGTAAAACGGTGGTGGTGGTGATGATGATGATGATGATTCCATGTTGTGTAGCATTTCTTCCTCTTGTTTGGGACTCAATTCTAAACACAGATTTATTTTCACACACACGCACACACACACACACACACACACACACACACACACACACACACACACACACACACACACACACACACACACACACACACACACACACACACACACACACACACACAGTCAGTCACTATTGAAGGCAATACATTTATATTTAGGAGTATTCGTCAATTATAAACAATCTTTTGTCAGTTTTAAATGTGACTTTATTAGTCACTTCCTGCTTGTTGAAAGACTTTCTCTATTTTTCAAATACTAAGTCACTTGGAACAAATTTACATGCTTCATACTCTTTGGGTCTTGGCAGTGCACTGTATGTCTTATATTAAAGAATAAATATGAAATTGTATATTGTATTGTATAGTGAGAATAGTAGAGGCATGTGGCCTAGTGGTTAGGGTACTGGACTTATGATCATAGTGTCATAGGTTCAATTCCTGGACTGGGTTATGTGTTGTGTTCTTGAGCAAAACACTTCATTTCATGTTGCTCCAGTTTACTCAGCTGAAAATGAGTACCAGCAGCAATAGTTGTGGGTTTAACCCTGCAATGGACTAGCGTCCTACCCAGGGAGAAGTCTTGAACTCTGTCACTTCATACCACGGAAACGAGGATAAGCACCAGCCTGATGAATCTCTGAGCTTGAAACAGACTTTAGATTGTGAGAATAGAATAGAATAGAATAGAAATGATAATGGTAATTTGAACTTTGGAGGATTAGAAATAACATTTTCTGTTGTATTTGTCAAGTGTTCACTAAATGCTTCTCTCTTATTTAACTAGGAATGGCGTATGAAGACTAGACTGACCATAGAAAGATTCCCAGTTTCGGACCGAAAAGGAGAATGGCAAACTGCTCTACAAAAGCACGTAATCTTTATTTATTGAGAGAGAGAGTCCATGTGTGATGATGAAACTTTTTTTTTTAGTTGAACTAATAATTTATGTACAAATAAATGTCTACCCATATATGTATGTAAATATGTATTATATATATTTGGTAATAGATGACATTCTATTATTCGAAGAAGGGAGGTAGGTGTAAAAAGCCAAACTCGCTATTTTCTATTCGGTATTTGTACCTACCTCTACCTATGGTCATGAATCTTGGGTAATGACCAAAGAATACGATGGTAGAATCAAGCAGACGAAATGGAGTACCTCTGAAGGGTCTTTGGAGTAATGTTACTTAATAGGGTTCATATCTTGCAGATAATTGTCACTCCAAGTAGAGTTACTATTTATCTGCATCAAAAGATCTCGGCTGTGGTATTATGGGCATGTGGTTAGAATATCTCAGGAAAGAATTGCTGGACAGATTTTATGGTCAAAGCCAGCCAGCAGGAGACCTAGGGGTAGACCCCGAGCAAGATGGTTGTTGGATAACATCCATGAGCTTGGCTGGTCTTGATTGTGGATCTAGCCAGATTAATTGGTGATGGTTGCATCTGACAGGACCCTCTCGAAGGTGTGTTTAAGGACCATGCTCCTCGCAACCCTCTCAGGAATAACTGAGAAAAGAAGGTAATATTCTATATCTGTTTCTCTTTATTACACCCACTACTTTATTATACAACAATAATTTTATATTGTAAGCATATTTATTGTATTGAATAGCAGTATGAGTATATGTTGGTAGTGGGTAATAATAAATTGACTAAAAGTAGTTGGTGGGGACAACACTATGTTGACTGTAGGTAATAGTATATTGACTAAAACTAGTTGGTAGGGACAACACTATGTTGACTAGGTAATAGTATATTGACTAAAACTAGTTGGTAGGGACAACACTATGTTGACTGTAAGTAATAGTATATTGACTAAAACTAGTTGGTAGGGACAACACTATGTTGACTGTAGGTAATAGTATATTGACTAAAACTAGTTGGTAGGGACAACACTATGTTGACTGTAGGTAATAGTATATTGACTAAAACTAGTTGGTAGGGACAACACTATGTTGACTGTAGGTAATAGTATATTGACTAAAACTAGTTGGTAGGGACAACATTATGTTGACTGTAGGTAATAGTATATTGACTAAAACTAGTTGGTAGGGACAACACTATGTTGACTGTAGGTAATAGTATATTGACTAAAACTAGTTGGTAGGGACAACACTATGTTGACTGTAGGTAATAGTATATTGACTAAAACTAGTTGGTAGGAACAAAACTGTTGACTAGGTAATAGTATATTGACTAAAACTAGTTGGTAGGAACAAAACTGTTGACTAGGTAATAGTATATTGACTAAAACTAGTTAAAAACTTAACAATTCAAGAAACAAACTGAATGAATAATTCAGACTAAAAACTATTCACTTGACTGTTTTTGTATTCTACAGAAACATAGTTAAATGTTATTATACTTCGTGTTATTATTTATGTCTTTTGTCACTGTTGGAATAAGGTCTTTTCAAAGAGAAAACAGAATTTTATTAAAAATATTACTGTCTGTGTGTGTCTTTTCTTTGTTTTGTTGTTGCTATAATAGAAATAAAGAGCACTAAAACTGCACATAAACCTAAATAGGTGATACAGTGCAAGACAATTAGTTCCATGGTTATGTGTGTGATAGCTAATCTGAGCTAAATTTACCTTTTCACTCAGCAACTCTGATGTTAAGTTAGTTGGTATTAACACCTGATTAAATTTATCTGAAACTGTTGCTTACCAAATTATCACTTGTGGACTTCATGCTTTGTTTGAGCTAACAGGAGTCCGTTTTTGTTACTATAGTGTCTTGTGGCTTATTAGTACAGCTGCTCTGGTTACTGTTGTTCAGACTATTATTATTACTACTACAGTAATGTACTGGGTAATTGCTGGCCTTGTGCCAAAAGTAGAAACAATTATTATTACTGCTACTTCCTTTTAACCAAACACTTCTCTTACTCTTCTTCCTGATATTTTTGTTTTTTCCTTCTCTTCCCCTGCAACAAACACTGAAGTTAATTATTGTTAAGTGAAATGTGAAGCATCACACTAAATCTTTAATAGTATTTAGTGTTCTCTCTCTCAAGTTCAAATTTACTTTGGTATTCAATAAAATCATCCTTGAATGATTGACAAAAGCCCAGGCCTCACTCACCTACAGAGTGGGGTGGAACTTGTCAGATCGGGCCAAGTAAAGAATGTTTCCATTGGTCTTTCCAATTGCTGACACTATCTTCCGGTCACAATAATATGTTAAACTTGATACAGTTGACCATGTCCCAGATTTCTGGCCTTTCCAATTGCTGACACTATCTACTGGTCACAATAATATGTTAAACTTGATACAGTTGACCATGTCCCAGATTTCTGGCCTTTCCAATTGCTGACACTATCTACTGGTCACAATAATATGTTAAACTTGATACAGTTGACCATGTCCCAGATTTCTGGCCTTTCCAATTGCTGACACTATCTACTGGTCACAATAATATGTTAAACTTGATACAGTTGACCATGTCCCAGATTTCTGGCCTTTCCAATTGCTGACACTATCTACTGGTCACAATAATATGTTAAACTTGATACAGTTGACCATGTCCCAGATTTCTGGTCTTTCCAATTGCTGACACTATCTACTGGTCTCAATAATATGTTAAACTTGATACAGTTGACCATGTCCCAGATTTCTGGTCTTTCCAATTGCTGACACTATCTACTGGTCTCAATAATATGTTAAACTTGATACAGTTGACCATGTCCCAGATTTCTGGTCTTTCCAATTGCTGACACTATCTACTGGTCTCAATAATATGTTAAATTTGATACAGTTGACCATGTCCCAGATTTCTGGTCTTTCCAATTGCTGACACTATCTACTGGTCACAATAATATGTTAAACTTGATACAGTTGACCATGTCCCAGATTTCTGGTCTTTCCAATTGCTGACACTATCTACTGGTCTCAATAATATGTTAAACTTGATACAGTTGACCATGTCCCAGATTTCTGGTCTTTCCAATTGCTGACACTATCTACTGGTCTCAATAATATGTTAAATTTGATACAGTTGACCATGTCCCAGATTTCTGGTCTTTCCAATTGCTGACACTATCTACTGGTCTCAATAATATGTTAAACTTGATACAGTTGACCATGTCCCAGATTTCTGGTCTTTCCAATTGCTGACACTATCTACTGGTCTCAATAATATGTTAAATTTGATACAGTTGACCATGTCCCAGATTTCTGGTCTTTCCAATTGCTGACACTATCTACTGGTCTCAATAATATGTTAAACTTGATACAGTTGACCATGTCCCAGATTTCTGGTCTTTCCAATTGCTGACACTATCTACTGGTCTCAATAATATGTTAAATTTGATACAGTTGACCATGTCCCAGATTTCTGGTCTTTCCAATTGCTGACACTATCTACTGGTCTCAATAATATGTTAAACTTGATACAGTTGACCATGTCCCAGATTTCTGGTCTTTCCAATTGCTGACACTATCTACTGGTCTCAATAATATGTTAAATTTGATACAGTTGACCATGTCCCAGATTTCTGGTCTTTCCAATTGCTGACACTATCTACTGGTCTCAATAATATGTTAAACTTGATACAGTTGACCATGTCCCAGATTTCTGGTCTTTCCAATTGCTGACACTATCTACTGGTCTCAATAATATGTTAAATTTGATACAGTTGACCATGTCCCAGATTTCTGGTCTTTCCAATTGCTGACACTATCTACTGGTCTCAATAATATGTTAAACTTGATACAGTTGACCATGTCCCAGATTTCTGGTCTTTCCAATTGCTGACACTATCTACTGGTCTCAATAATATGTTAAATTTGATACAGTTGACCATGTCCCAGATTTCTGGTCTTTCCAATTGCTGACACTATCTACTGGTCTCAATAATATGTTAAACTTGATACAGTTGACCATGTCCCAGATTTCTGGTCTTTCCAATTGCTGACACTATCTACTGGTCTCAATAATATGTTAACTTGATACAGTTGACCATGTCCCAGATTTCTGGTCTTTCCAATTGCTGACACTATCTACTGGTCTCAATAATATGTTAAATTTGATACAGTTGACCATGTCCCAGATTTCTGGTCTTTCCAATTGCTGACACTATCTACTGGTCTCAATAATATGTTAAACTTGATACAGTTGACCATGTCCCAGATTTCTGGTCTTTCCAATTGCTGACACTATCTACTGGTCTCAATAATATGTTAAATTTGATACAGTTGACCATGTCCCAGATTTCTGGTCTTTCCAATTGCTGACACTATCTACTGGTTTCAATAATATGTTAAACTTGATACAGTTGACCATGTCCCAGATTTCTGGTCTTTCCAATTGCTGACACTATCTACTGGTCTCAATAATATGTTAAATTTGATACAGTTGACCATGTCCCAGATTTCTGGTCTTTCCAATTGCTGACACTATCTACTGGTCTCAATAATATGTTAAACTTGATACAGTTGACCATGTCCCAGATTTCTGGTCTTTCCAATTGCTGACACTATCTACTGGTCTCAATAATATGTTAAATTTGATACAGTTGACCATGTCCCAGATTTCTGGTCTTTCCAATTGCTGACACTATCTACTGGTCTCAATAATATGTTAAACTTGATACAGTTGACCATGTCCCAGATTTCTGGTCTTTCCAATTGCTGACACTATCTACTGGTCTCAATAATATGTTAAATTTGATACAGTTGACCATGTCCCAGATTTCTGGTCTTTCCAATTGCTGACACTATCTACTGGTCTCAATAATATGTTAAACTTGATACAGTTGACCATGTCCCAGATTTCTGGTCTTTCCAATTGCTGACACTATCTACTGGTCTCAATAATATGTTAAATTTGATACAGTTGACCATGTCCCAGATTTCTGGTCTTTCCAATTGCTGACACTATCTACTGGTCTCAATAATATGTTAAACTTGATACAGTTGACCATGTCCCAGATTTCTGGTCTTTCCAATTGCTGACACTATCTACTGGTCTCAATAATATGTTAAATTTGATACAGTTGACCATGTCCCAGATTTCTGGTCTTTCCAATTGCTGACACTATCTACTGGTCACAATAATATGTTAAACTTGATACAGTTGACCATGTCCCAGATTTCTGGTCTTTCCAATTGCTGACACTATCTACTGGTCATAATAATATGTTAAACTTGATACAGTTGACCATGTCCCAGATTTCTGGTCTTTCCAATTGCTGACACTATCTACTGGTCTCAATAATATGTTAAATTTGATACAGTTGACCATGTCCCAGATTTCTGGTCTTTCCAATTGCTGACACTATCTACTGGTCACAATAATATGTTAAACTTGATACAGTTGACCATGTCCCAGATTTCTGGCCTTTCCAATTGCTGACACTATCTACTGGTCACAATAATATGTTAAACTTGATACAGTTGACCATGTCCCAGATTTCTGGCCTTTCCAATTGCTGACACTATCTACTGGTCACAATAATATGTTAAACTTGATACAGTTGACCATGTCCCAGATTTCTGGCCTTTCCAATTGCTGACACTATCTACTGGTCACAATAATATGTTAAACTTGATACAGTTGACCATGTCCCAGATTTCTGGCCTTTCCAATTGCTGACACTATCTACTGGTCACAATAATATGTTAAACTTGATACAGTTGACCATGTCCCAGATTTCTGGCCTTTCCAATTGCTGACACTATCTACTGGTCACAATAATATGTTAAACTTGATACAGTTGACCATGTCCCAGATTTCTGGCCTTTCCAATGGCTGACACTATCTACTGGTCCCAATAATATGTTAAACTTGATACAGTTGACCATGTCCCAGATTTCTGGCCTTTCCAATTGCTGACACTATCTACTGGTCACAATAATATGTTAAACTTGATACAGTTGACCATGTCCCAGATTTCTGGCCTTTCCAATTGCTGACACTATCTACTGGTCACAATAATATGTTAAACTTGATACAGTTGACCATGTCCCAGATTTCTGGCCTTTCCAATTGCTGACACTATCTACTGGTCACAATAATATGTTAAACTTGATACAGTTGACCATGTCCCAGATTTCTGGCCTTTCCAATTGCTGACACTATCTACTGGTCACAATAATATGTTAAACTTGATACAGTTGACCATGTCCCAGATTTCTGGCCTTTCCAATTGCTGACACTATCTACTGGTCACAATAATATGTTAAACTTGATACAGTTGACCATGTCCCAGATTTCTGGCCTTTCCAATTGCTGACACTATCTACTGGTCACAATAATATGTTAAACTTGATACAGTTGACCATGTCCCAGATTTCTGGCCTTTCCAATTGCTGACACTATCTACTGGTCACAATAATATGTTAAACTTGATACAGTTGACCATGTCCCAGATTTCTGGTCTTTCCAATTGCTGACACTATCTACTGGTCACAATAATATGTTAAACTTGATACAGTTGACCATGTCCCAGATTTCTGGTCTTTCCAATTGCTAATACTATCTACTGGTCACAATAATATGTTAAACTTGATACAGTTGACCATGTCCCAGATTTCTGGTCTTTCCAATTGCTGACACTATCTACTGGTCACAATAATATGTTAAACTTGATACAGTTGACCATGTCCCAGATTTCTGGTCTTTCCAATTGCTAATACTATCTACTGGTCACAATAATATGTTAAACTTGATACAGTTGACCATGTCCCAGATTTCTGGTCTTTCCAATTGCTGACACTATCTACTGGTCACAATAATATGTTAAACTTGATACAGTTGACCATGTCCCAGATTTCTGGTCTTTCCAATTGCTAATACTATCTACTGGTCACAATAATATGTTAAACTTGATACAGTTGACCATGTCCCAGATTTCTGGTCTTTCCAATTGCTGACACTATCTACTGGTCACAATAATATGTTAAACTTGATACAGTTGACCATGTCCCAGATTTCTGGTCTTTCCAATTGCTAATACTATCTACTGGTCACAATAATATGTTAAACTTGATACAGTTGACCATGTCCCAGATTTCTGGTCTTTCCAATTGCTGACACTATCTACTGGTCACAATAATATGTTAAACTTGATACAGTTGACCATGTCCCAGATTTCTGGTCTTTCCAATTGCTGACACTATCTACTGGTCACAATAATATGTTAAACTTGATACAGTTGACCATGTCCCAGATTTCTGGCCTTTCCAATTGCTGACACTATCTACTGGTCACAATAATATGTTAAACTTGATACAGTTGACCATGTCCCAGATTTCTGGTCTTTCCAATTGCTGACACTATCTACTGGTCACAATAATATGTTAAACTTGATACAGTTGACCATGTCCCAGATTTCTGGTCTTTCCAATTGCTGACACTATCTACTGGTCACAATAATATGTTAAACTTGATACAGTTGACCATGTCCCAGATTTCTGGTCTTTCCAATTGCTGACACTATCTACTGGTCACAATAATATGTTAAACTTGATACAGTTGACCATGTCCCAGATTTCTGGCCTTTCCAATTGCTGACACTATCTACTGGTCACAATAATATGTTAAACTTGATACAGTTGACCATGTCCCAGATTTCTGGTCTTTCCAATTGCTAATACTATCTTCCGGTCACAATAATATGTTAAACTTGATACAGTTGACCATGTCCCAGATTTCTGGTCTTTCCAATTGCTGACACTATCTACTGGTCACAATAATATGTTAAACTTGATACAGTTGACCATGTCCCAGATTTCTGGTCTTTCCAATTGCTGACACTATCTACTGGTCACAATAATATGTTAAACTTGATACAGTTGACCATGTCCCAGATTTCTGGTCTTTCCAATTGCTGACACTATCTACTGGTCACAATAATATGTTAAACTTGATACAGTTGACCATGTCCCAGATTTCTGGTCTTTCCAATTGCTGACACTATCTACTGGTCCCAATAATATGTTAAACTTGATACAGTTGACCATGTCCCAGATTTCTGGTCTTTCCAATTGCTGACACTATCTACTGGTCACAATAATATGTTAAACTTGATACAGTTGACCATGTCCCAGATTTCTGGTCTTTCCAATTGCTGACACTATCTACTGGTCCCAATAATATGTTAAACTTGATACAGTTGACCATGTCCCAGATTTCTGGTCTTTCCAATTGCTGACACTATCTACTGGTCACAATAATATGTTAAACTTGATACAGTTGACCATGTCCCAGATTTCTGGCCTTTCCAATTGCTGACACTATCTACTGGTCACAATAATATGTTAAACTTGATACAGTTGACCATGTCCCAGATTTCTGGTCTTTCCAATTGCTGACACTATCTACTGGTCACAATAATATGTTAAACTTGATACAGTTGACCATGTCCCAGATTTCTGGTCTTTCCAATTGCTGACACTATCTACTGGTCACAATAATATGTTAAATTTGATACAGTTGACCATGTCCCAGATTTCTGGCCTTTCCAATTGCTGACACTATCTACTGGTCACAATAATATGTTAAACTTGATACAGTTGACCATGTCCCAGATTTCTGGTCTTTCCAATTGCTGACACTATCTACTGGTCCCAATAATATGTTAAACTTGATACAGTTGACCATGTCCCAGATTTCTGGTCTTTCCAATTGCTGACACTATCTACTGGTCCCAATAATATGTTACACTTGATACAGTTGACCATGTCCCAGATTTCTGGTCTTTCCAATTGCTGACACTATCTACTGGTCACAATAATATGTTACATTTGATACAGTTGACTGTGTCCTCAATTTCTCGTTCTCTGCTAATGTAAACACATTTATTAAGTTAGTAATTAATGTTGCATGATTTCACTTTATAGTAATATTCCAGTGTTTCTGGAGGAATTCCTGATTATATAATGTATGTATTTTAGTTTTTGATGTCTTTTCTTCTTCATAATAGAGTACATAGCAGAGTTAGTCTTAGTTTGTTGTCACATAACAGAGTTAGTCTTAGTATATTATTACATATTGTGATCTACCGGTCACAACTCCTGGCAGAAGGAAGGAACTGATCATTAGATCAGACCAAGGAAACAATGTTTCCATTGGTTTTTTCATTGCTGATACTATCTACCTGTCACAACTCCTTGTTATAAATTGAGCTTTCTTACAGACCTAATATAATATTTTGGTTGTAGAAATATCACACAGAGCAGCTTCCTAAACCTGTTAGCATCACTCCACACATCTGATTTTAAATTTATAAGTAAAAGTGATGAATAATGTGTTTTTTAGAGTTTTGTGTGTAAGTCATTTTTTTGTTATTTTTTTTTTTTTTAAAATAAATTCTGAATCTTCTAAGTTTGTTTTTCTCTCTCTCTCTCTCTCTCTCTCTCTACAGAATTGTCTCAACCTACTTAGTCCACCATGGCTTCTGCTCCACTGCAGAAGCTTTCGCTAGATCTGCAGGACAGTCCTTCGAAGAAGAAATCACCTCAATAAAAAACAGACAAAGTAAGTTGTAGCTACAATATGACTGAAAGAACATTCTATCAAGGGAGAAGTCTATCCCTCTCTTTTTTCTTTTCTTTTTTCATTTTTTTTTCTTTTTTCTAATCAATAAAAGTCTTCATATTTACTACAGTATATATAAAATTTAGATAAACTGTAATGATAAGTTAATCAAACTAGAATTAAATGTATTTAGTGATGTGTATTTAGTTGTGTGGATGAAAATGGCATCATGCTTTAATGGTATTTAGTTTGACTTTCCCTTCTCTCCAAATTGTTGACCTTGTCTAAATCAGAAACCATTATATATATTAAGAATTTAATTTTGTAAAATATTAGTAAAATATTGTATTTTCATGGTAAAGGCTTTACCTCACATAATATTGAATCTTTGAAATTTTGATATTATTTATTTTGAGAACAATACCTTAACATCAGTAAGAGCAGTAGGTTACAGCCAGTTTGAACAGAAAGAGGTGAAAGAACTCTGGCCGGATATGGCTGGTTTAAATGCTAAAGGGTTAAATAACTGTTGAATACTCTTTCCCTCTTTTGTCCACATATATATATACATCATCATCATCATACGTCCATCTTCCATGCTAGCTATATATATAGAATTAGTTGAGGATAAGCTAATGTTAAACCATTTCTGATTGGTAGTTCCTCTTTCCCTTCCAATGAGAATTCATTGATTGGATCTTAAGGTTATATTTATATAAACACATCTCAACATTTGAATCACTTAAGGCATTTTATTAAACTTTACACACTGTTGCTTCTCAGAAATTGGTGCTGTTACATGGCCAAAATCAATATATTGGTGATTGCTGTATAAATAATGCATGCTAGTCAATCAATATCTAACAAGAATTGTTTCTCTAACAAAGAAAATATTAATTGCATTCAATAAATGTAAATTTTTTTAACTCAACCTTTTTTATCAAAGAAAAGTTCCTTCCCTCTATTTCTGGTATTACGAGGGTTGGCTGACTAAGATACTCCCTGGAATGACCAAATGAGGCCTATTTTTTCAACATAGTCCCTGGAAAAGAAAAATGCAATTACTCCTTCATAGTTAGCCTATGACCAAAATACTCTCTTGGAATGACCAAATGAGGTTTATTTTTTCTAACAAAGTCCCTGGAAAGAAAAAAAATGCAGTTATTAATAAGAAGAGTTGAAATTAAGGCATGCAAGATTTCACAGCTCTAGCATCACTCCTTCATAGGCTGAACAAGATACTCTCTTGGAATGACCAAATGAGGTTTATTTTTTCTAACAAAGTCCCTGGAAAGAAAAAAAATGCAGTTATTAATAAGAAGAGTTGAAATTAATGCATGCAAGATTTCACAGCTCTAGCATTACTCTTTCATAGTCAGCCTATGAACCTTTCAGCCAACTCTTGTAGATTCAGATTAATAGAACAGTTCATTATATGAAATTTGTTCAGGTTTTCACTGACTTCAAAACTATTTTCTTTACTTTACTGTAGAAATACAAAAGCTGGTTCTTGCTGGTCGTATGGGTGAAGCAATTGACACAACACATCAGCTTTACCCTGGATTGTTGGAAAGACGAGCCAACTTACTATTTATGCTCAAATGTAGACAGTTTATCGAAATGGTCAATGGTACAGACAGTGAAGTGCGAGGTGCTGCAATTCGAAGTCCCAAATCTCATGGTGGAAGTAGCCGTTCCAGTCCAAGTATGAGTCCTAGTCACCATGGTAGTGGCTACAGTTATCTAGCTCATAGGTCTGTCACACAGTCTGTTCCCACCGGCAACAGCCCAAATCGAAATCTAATTAACAAAGGGCACAGTTCCAGCTGTTCCCAAAATAGCGATCCCCAAGCATTGTCAGAGTCTGCCATGAATGCTGCTAATGCTGCCATGAATGGAAGCAACAATAACAATGTTCCATCAAGACTTATTGAAAATGAAGATATTGAAATGAGTGATGGACTCTCCTCCTCAGGGAATGGTACCATGAGTAATGGTACTGCTGAAGTTACATATGCTAATGGAAATACATGTGATGATTATGATGATACAGAAGATATGGGTAAGTATCAACTGTTGCCGTTTTTGTTCTGATTTCCAGTGCTGCCAAGGTTAGCTTTGCCTTTCATCGTTACAGGGGACGATAAAATAAAGTACCAGTAATGCACTGAGATTGTTTTACTCGACTTTCCCCTCTCCAAAAAAAAAAAAGCATGTTGGCCTTGTACCTAAATCAGAAACTGATTATTCATTCAGTAATGCAGCTAAACATTTTGTAGGTTTTCTGTAGTGAGAAAAACAAAACAAAACAAAACAAAAAACAAAACAAAACATTAAAAAAAAATCAATTTTACTCCTCAAACAAAATGTTTTGAGGCTGCAAGGTTTTAGGTTGTTATATTATTATGTGAATGTTTTTAATATCAGAATGATGATACATATTGAATAGCTTAGCTAGAGATAGTAGAACAAGTTTGTTTTAAACAGATTCCCTGCCAAACACCAGATATAAAGTGAGATCAGTATCCAATTTCAACCAGATAGTTTGAAGTAAATATATTACTAGTGTGTCCAAGAACTCAATACAATAATAAGTGCAGAAATGGATGTTGTTTTGTTTTTTATTTAAATTCAACAGTCCAGTTTGTTTCTAATAATGATGAAATCAGAAAGAAAATGTTTCATTGTTCATTGAATTCACATTTCTTACTAAATGGCAGTTGACTGACAGAATCAGTAGAGCGTCGGACAACATGCTTTGTGGCATATAGTTATGGCCCTTTACGTTCTGAGTCTAAATCCCACCAAGGTTAATTTTTCCTTTCATCCTTACAGGGTCGATAAAATAAAGTACCAGTAACACACTGGGGTCGATTTAATTGGCTTTCCCCTCCCTCAAAATGGTTGGCCATGTGCCTAAATCTGAAACCATTTCTTCCCAACGTATTGATTGGAGAGAAGAGACTATATTGTTTGTGGTTACTTTCTAAGGCTGTTGTTAAATAGAGATAGAATGAAGTCTATCCTGGTTTCATGGTGTGAAGTGACTGAAAGTACAAGACTTCCCCCTGGACAGGACACCAGTCCATCACAGGGTTATGTTAAGTCTAAAGTCTGTCTTAAGCCAGAAGGATGTTAGGTCGGTAGTTATCCTGGTTTCATGGTGTGATGTGACTGAGAGTACAAGACTTCTCCCTGGACAGGACACCAGTCCATCACAGGGTTATGTTAAGTCTAAAGTCTGTCTTAAGCCAGAAGGATGTTAGGCCGGTAGTTATCCTAGTTTCATGGTGTGATGTGACTGAGAGTACAAGACTTCCCCCTGGACAGGACACCAGTCCATCACAGGGTTATGTTAAGTTTAAAGTCTGTCTTAAGCCAGAAGGATGTTAGGCCGGTAGTTATCCTAGTTTCATGGTGTGATGTGACTGAGAGTACAAGACTTCCCCCTGGACAGGACACCAGTCCATCACAGGGTTATGTTAAGTTTAAAGTCTGTCTTAAGCCAGAAGGATGTTAGGCCGGTAGTTATCCTGGTTTCATGGTGTGATGTGACTGAGAGTACAAGACTTCCCCCTGGACAGGACACCAGTCCATCACAGGGTTATGTTAAGTCTAAAGTCTGTCTTAAACCAGAAGGATGTTTGGTTTGTATTTATTTGTATGATACATTAAGAATATTTCTTCTGCAGAAGTGGATTCTCCGTCGCAGAAACGACAGCTGTGTGGCGGTAGTCAAGCAGCAATAGAGAAGATGCTACAGTTTGGTCGTGAGCTTCAGGGAATGAGCTTGCAGTTACGGAGACAGTATGGCAAGAATGAGACCAATAAAAGAGCTTTGTTGGTGAGATGGCTTTTTTTTTTTTTTTGTATATATATATTTATTATATTGTTTATGTTTATCTAAAAAAATCCTTTTGTTTTTTTTTGTGGTGGCGGTGGGGTGTCAGGTTTCTTGTTTGAGGATAGCTTTCTCAATTAGTCCCACCAGTTTTGAAGACCCATTAAAGGGGCCATTGTCTAAACCAGAGGTTCTCAACTTTTTGGCCCACTGCTCCCTTCACAGCCACGTAATACTCTGTGCCCCCCAACCTATTTCCAAAGAGACCTGCCTCTACACACCAGTACCCCCTGGATCATCTCAATGCCCTCAGGGGGATGGTAGCACCCACTTTGAGAATCTCTGGGCTAAACAATAAAATAAGTTATTTTGATTATATTTAAAGTTCATTCTCATCTAAATCTTTTCTATTAACTTTAACCCTTTAGTATTTACATTACTCTATATTTACTATTGTATTTTCGTGGTAAAGGCTTTACCTCACATAATATCGAATCTATGAGATTTTGCTGCTATTTAATTTGAGAACAATACCTTAACATCAGTATGAGTGGCCAGTTACAGCCAGTTTGAACAGAAAGAGGTGAGAGAATTCTGGCCAGATATGGCCGGTTTAAATGCTAAAAGGTTAATTATAAATACACTTTATGAGGTGTTAATTATCGAGTATATATTTGTCTTTTATCTTTTACTAAGTAATCTTTAGTGTAGCTTTAGATTCTTCAACTGGTTTCCTCTCCTACCACTGCCAGCATCTGTTTATGTATACTGAATACTACTGCAATCAGAGAACCAAAGGTTTCATTATCAGTAAAGCACACTCCCTTATCCCCCCCCCCCCCCCCCCAAACACACACACACACACACACACTTCTCTTGATTAGAATTATTCTAGCCATCAACTATCCAACTATCGAAATTAGTTTCTACTGTCCTTTCTTTTGCCTTTAAAGTATTACTTTATCCTTTATTTATATATTTTATTTATTTCTCACGAAAGATAAAGACCGACTTTGTCTTAAAGTTATAAATATCTCAGGTTATTTTTGTATGGTTCCTGTTTACTTATATATACTTCTTTTTGTTTTGTTTCTTTTAAAGAATGCCTTCAGTCTGTTAGCTTATGCAGACCCCTGGAACAGTCCTGTTGGCTATCAATTGAATCCAGTACAAAGGGAACCTGTATGTGCAGCACTTAATAGTGCTATCTTAGGTAATATTTTTATTATTATTTGTTCTTTGATCGTTATCATTGTTTAACATCTATATTTCCAAGCTTGCATGGGTTAAACAGGTTGTCACATCATTATGAAACAATTCAGTTCAGGTGTCCATGTTATGTTCATATGGATCTGTATTTTGGCTTGGTTTCTACAGATGGATGTCCTTCCTATCACCAACCACATTACAGTGAGGACTGGGAGTTTTTTGGTTTTTTTTTCTGGCACCAGCACTAGAGAGGTTGTTGTGGATTTGATTCCTGTACTGGGCTGTGTGTTGTGTTCTTGAGCAAAATACTTCATTTCATGTTGCTCCAGTATACTTAGCTGAAAATAAGTGCCAGCAATAGCTGGATGTTTAACCCCTACAATGGAGTGGAGTCCTATCCAGGGGGAGTCATGTACTCTCAATTGCTTCACATCATGGAAACTGAGATAAGCATTGCCTTGTGGGCTTGGGACAGACTTTAGGCTTGTTTTAGAGAGTGTAACCAGTCATAAGGCAGGTAATTTTGGAAGTATATTTTTTCCGCCATTACCAACATTGGGTAAGGTTATAGAAGTAAAATAAATATAATTTCATGGGGCTTATACAAAATAAAGAAATGAATATTAATTTTGAAAATAAAAATAATTAACTTAAAATAAGATTTAAAAAGAGCAACAAATTTCTCATTTGTAGTACTGTGATAATGAAGAGGGGTGTGGGATTTCTAATTGAGCTATATTTTCACTATAGTTATGTATAAAATATAATCACATATTTAATATGTAGGTAACTTTGATAGGTTTCAGCCAGTATTGGCCTAGGCCATATCTAACTTAGTAGCACCACCTGGTATGTAAACATGTTAGAAAATACTGATTTCCTTGTAAATTGAAAAAACGATAAACACCTTTAATCGATTTTTGGATCTGATTGGACCCTCATCAGTTGTGTATATAGGTAGTAGGTAAGTAGAACATAGACCAGTGAGAGAGAGATTTAAGTTGTTCTTATCACTGTCTAATCTTTGATTTTTTTTCCTTCTCTTTTTTAGAATCGTATGGGCTTCCAAGACAACCTCCACTTGAAGTGGCCATTGGTCAAGCGACAGAATGTATGAAGCTAATGTCAAAAGCTGGTGTAGGTTCATGTGCGTTTGCTGGCATTCAAGACTACCTACACTGATGGTTAATGATTAAACTTAAAAAAATCATGCCTCCTTGTATTTTTCCCCTTGCCTAGGGAATAGATAAGGACCTTCATGCTGGGCTCAGCAACAATGGACTGGGAGATGAGACTAAGTGTATATTATATAGTTGCATGCTTGAATGAGTTTGACATCATCAAACATTGATTGTGTAAAATTGATTGAACGATCACCGTCATTGTACTCAGTGAAAATTAGATTACTTCTTCTCAAACGACTGTCATACTGCATGTGTACGCTAAGTCACTAAGTGGAATAAATCTGTTATTAGTTGTACGATGTTGTGTGTGACAGTGAATGGTTGGATGTCTCCACCGTTGCTGGAGCTCTTACAAAGGCCACTGGAAAGGACTCCTGCCAATCACCGTCCTTTGAGTGGCCACTGGAATATTGCTGTTGTGTATTGAGCTAAGGTTTGTGCCAGCATTGGAGGAAAGAGATCAACAGATCAACACTTGCAGCTCTAAAAGGAAGCATACTATTGAAACTTTCCCCCCGCCCGCCGCCA
>OZ024752.1:33654598-33675881 GCA_964016885.1 Eledone cirrhosa
ATATGTGTGCGTGTATATATATATATTAGTACTGATTAAAAGTTTAAGCAATTAATTTCTGCTTTTATCGTAAGTGGGATCATCTGATTGATATATATATATATATATATATATATACACACATATATATATATATATATACATATTTATCATATTTTTATATTATATATAATATATATATATAATATATATATATATAATATATATATGTAATATATATATATTATTATTTCTACAGAAATACTTAACGCACACACACACACACACCTATATTTATATATATATATATATATATAAAATTTAGAAAATCTAGCAGGTTGCCAAAACCAAGATAAAACTAAACTAGATATATGTTGATTTAACAAATTATTTTCATATTTATTCTCCAGTTCTGTTGTTTTTTTTTGTGTTTGTTTGTTTTTTAACTTTCTCAAACTACATCAAGATTTTGTTTCATATCATTTTTTTTTTTTTTACTTAAGGTAAATTAGAATATTACTGAAATTTTATATTATTTATTTTTTATATATAAAACAAGTCTTGACTCAATGAAATGATGCTAACTTTCTCTCTATCTCTTTTTAATTTTATATTTATAGAGATTATAACCTACCTAATGAAAGTAGTTCAAAAATTAAAATGTTCACTTTACCAAATTGATTTTATTTTATTTTTTTTTTAATTTCATTTAATTTGTTTTGTTTTGTTTTTTTTTTTTGTTTTTTTTTTTAAAGAAAAAACAAAGCAACAAAACGTTATCATAAATATTATGTAGTGAATATTTTAGTTTTATTTTAAGTTTTTGAGTGGCTGAATCTTAAGCTCAGACGAAGGTTTGCATCAGTTGGGATGCACTGTTTTCGATTAAAAAAAAAAATATATAATAATAAAAATAAGGAAGACTAACAGACATTGTCATCGGACTTGTGGTATTGATCTCCTGAGCAGCCTTTCAATGAAGTGCCTTCCAGACTGGCAGATCTAAAACAACTGTATTTGCTGGCCATTGTTGAACTCTCTGCAGCAGCCTGACAAAGAAAATAGGGTGACATTTCCTTTGCTCCTCTACCTCCTCCTCCTCCTCTGTCTATTCTTCTTATACTACTACTACTACTAGTAGTTGCTAATGTACTGTTAGTGACCCTTAATTCCAGAGCAGCAATATGTCACCTCAATTTTTTCCTCTCTTCTTCTGACACTACCAAATAAGTGTTTAAGCGTCGCATCACTCTCTTCATTTCTTCTTCTTCTTCTTCTTCTTCCTGCCTCACACTTCCTCTCCCTTACCCTCTTCATCTCCCTCTCCTTACCACTCTCTTCCTCCTCTTCTCTTTTTCTCCCTCACCCCCCCTCCCTCCCCACCCCCTCTTTATCTCCTATGTGATACCTGAATGTAACTGTATTATCTCTTCACCTTTCACACTACACCCAGCTGTGTCACAACAACACTACATCAATATCCTGTGACACAGTTATGCTGTCTTATCTTATGTCACACTCGTGTCACCGTGTCACTAAAGTACAGTCTTACTTTACACATTTCTGTGATACAACACTGTATTGTTACTTCATGTTACAACACTAGTTTCAGTAGTGTGTCACAACACTGTACAGTGTTAATGTGTTACACTAGATTTCTGTGTCACAACACTGAACAGTGTTAATGTGTTACACTAGATTTCTGTGTCACAACACTGAACAGTGTTAATGTGTTACACTAGATTTCGGTGTCACAACACTGTACAGTGTTAATGTGTTACACTAGATTTGTGTCACAACACTGTACAGTGTTAATGCGTTACACTAGATTTCTGTCACAACACTGTACAGTGTTAATGTGTCACACCAGATTTCTGTGTCACAACACTGTACAGTGTCACAATGTTGTACAGTGTCAGTAAAGTATAACACTACAGTGTCAGCAGTGTGTCACAACCCTACATTCTGTGTCACAACACCGTACAGTGTTAGTAAACCGTTGTTACTAGAGATTTCTGTGTTACTGTATTACTATACAGCACAAATTCTATGACAAACACTGTACCGTGAAATAGAATAGGTTGTGTGACCTCGTCATGTGATACCGTGTGAATTAGCTGTGTGTCACTCAACATTTCTCTGTCACAACACTGAACAGTGTGGTATGGTTTCTATTTCACATGACCAGCCTGGCCCCTCATGTGATACTGTTATCAAGTAGTGAGTTTCTGTTCCATTTATATGTACAGGTGTGTACACACACACACACACACATACATACATATATACGCACATACATACTGTCTCTTGCACATACATAGATACATTCATGCATATATATACACAATTTTAATGACAGCTGTCTCATTTTTGTGTATTCATATGCATACGCATACACATATGCATGTACAATTACCTCCAGATAGACACATACGCACATACATGTGTATACACGTACAAATACAGCATGATGGTATTGACAAGTGTCTCATGTTTGTGTACTGATGTGTGTGTGCGCGCGCGCGCACGAACACACACATGTACAACCACCTCCATTTAGGCACATATATACATGTATACACACAGCGCAAAGGTAATGACAGGTGTGACATTTTTGTTCAGTTTGGTCGTGTCACACATGAATTCAGGGCAGTAATATATATATATATATATATATATATATATATATATATATACACACACACACACTCACATATATACACACACATACACACATACACACACACATTACATCTATCTCTCTATATATATATGCACCTATTAGCATATATATATATATATATATATATATATATATATATCTACACACACACACATATATATATATATACACATATATTAGCATATATATATATATATATATATATATATATATATATACACACATATATTAGCATATATATATATATATATATCTGTGCTGTACATATATTAGCAGGGAGAGGTGCAGTTTTTTTTTTGTTTTTTTTTTTTCTATCTCTGGCAGAAACCAATCTCCTTTAAAGATAAAAATAAAATAAAAAATAAAATGAAATAAAACACCAAAAACAAAATAAAGTAGTTGTTCTGGACTGTCTAACATGGTGGCATTATCATGCTGGAATAAACTTATGAGAAATATTAGCACTGTACATATTCCCCCACCCCACTTCTCTTTTCACCAATTATTCTTCGATATCCCCACTTTTTGTTTTTCCTAATTTTTTTTTCTTTTTAGTTACTTGCGAAAATAAAATCTGTAATACGATGGTAACAATGTTTTTTTTTCTTCCTCCTCCATTTTATTCTGATGGTTTCAAGTTTTTTCAATAAAATTTTTTGAAAATTGGTTTTATATATTTTTATTTTTTAAATTTTTTTAATTTTATTTGCCTTTCATATTTTCGGGGATTTGGGGTTTCTAAAATAAGTCATAGAGTTGAAATAAGCAGCTGACTATAATATTCCTTAGTATTTCCACAGTAAAACCCACAATCAAATGACTAGCTGTTGAAACGGCAGGAGCTCAACCATTGGGGTCCCGAATTTTATATATGTGTATATATATATATATATATATTGTTATACTTGGGGAGGGTCATATTTGTGTAATATTGCCAGAATTAATAACAGAACGCACTCACTGTTTGGTTGGTTTTCGCTTTTCGCTTCTGTGTCTTTTATATCGGCAATCTAATTTATTCGGTCCTCAATGTTGCCATTGACTGACCGACGGTCAAAAATAATACAGATACAATATAGACACAAACACATATATATAGTTTATCATAAATCTTTCGTTGCACATCTGCAACATCGTCAGTGGTGCTATTGTTTCCTCCCGTTACATTGTATGTCTACGCCATTTTTATTTAGTCTGTCTATATATTTATTTATTTATTTGCTTGTTTGTTTATTTTATTTTGTCTTCTTTGCGCATGCGTTTGCGTGTGTGTATAGTGTTTTGTTTGATGTGTGTTCGTGATTGGGTGACTAGTGTGTGTTTATATGTGTTTGTTGTTGTTGTGCTTGTGTATGTATTTATTTATTTATTTATTTATTTCATATAAAAAACCTCGCAAAACTAATTCATCGCCGTTATGTGTGTATATATATATATATATATATATGTATATGTTTAAATTTGGTGGTTTACCACTGGGTAGAATTGGTCATTCTGCAATGTTAACCATTACGTAATTTGAGAAAGAGTTGTGGGAGGTGTGTCTCCTGATATGCCACTTGTGGTACAGATACAGCCAGTTGTGGGGTTGTCACTCTAGATGTGCCACTGGTACAGCCAGTCATTGGGGAGGGGGCACTCTAGACGTTTAACTGGCCATCATGACATTTCAGTGGGCTTTAGGAATGCTTAGCAGTGCCCTTTGTCATCTCCTCAGTGAGCTTCAGCAAAGGACCATGATGAACGGAGAGATGCTGTGCTTAATAAGACCCGTCCCACCCTTGCAAGCAGGGAAAAGCGGACGTAAAATGATGATGATGATCTCCTTTCCAAGGCCATTATAATTTGGTGGAGATTGGGGGTGAATTGTTTGGCCTTCATGTCATAGAAGTATCGATATGAGTAGTAGACCAATCATAATAACTTCCACAGGAAAGAATAATGTTATAAACCACACAGTAAACTTCTCCACCCGACTCAACAGATTATCAGCAATGTAAGACAAGTGAAAATATTACAAAATATTACAGGTTGGGTAGTGAAATTATTAAAGCATCAAACCAAGTATATTGGGGGTATTTAAAACGGCTGTATCTGCCTAGAATTCTCTCACCTCTTTCTATTCAAACTGGCTGTAACCAGCCATTCATACCAATGTTGAGGTATTGTTCTCAAAATAAATGTCAAAATCACAAAGATTTGATGTTATGTGAGATAAAGCCTTTACTGTGAAAATGTAATAGCGAATTTAGAGTAATGTAAATGCTAAAGGGTTAAGGAGTTTATGTCCCTTGACATGTAGAGATCAAATCCTGCTGAAGCCTGCCTTTTATCTGTTCACGGTCTATAAACTACGTGTCAGGGAATAGGTGGGGATCAATGAAGAGTAGGTTGTACTCCAGAATGGCCACTGTCCAATTGCTGAAACCAATAAACTATGTACCAGGGAATGGGTGGGGATTAATGAACAGTATGCTGCTGTACTCCAGAATGGCCACTGTCCAATCACTGAAACCAATAAACTATGTATCAGGGAGTGGGTGGGGATTAATGAACAGTAGGCTGCTGTACTCCAGAATGGCCACAATCCAATCACTGAAACCAATAAAATAATAAAAGAACTCAATCGAAGCTGGACCACAAACACTTATTTACAAATATCTTCTTCCTCCTCCTTTAGTAGACACCAGTTGTCACCTCATCAGTATGTGTGTGTATGTTAGGCTTTCTTATATATGGCAATGTTGCTTCTCTTCTGAAATAATACATCTTCTTCCTAGGATCCCAAGATGTAATAAATTATGTCAATATTCTATAATCTACCAAATAGTTTCCTCTTATTTCAAAATCTCTTCTTGTATCATAAAATTGTTTTCATACAACAAACTGTTTGACAACTTTTCTGTTTTTTTATCATGATTTTTGTATATGTAGCTGTTGATGTATATATATGTTTGTATATATGGAGGCACATGGCTTAGTGGTTAGAGCATTGGCCTTGCAATCGAAAGGTTGTGAGTTCAATTCTCAGACTGGCTGATGTGTTGTTTCCTTGAGCAAGACACTTTATTTCACATTGCTCCAGTTTACTCAGCTGTAGAAATGAGATGATAGGGACTGGGGTCCCCATCATTCCACTGCAAAGTGGTCGTGGAGGTGCCACGGCAAAAAAGCACCCAGCCCACACTGTAAAGTGGATGTGTAGGCGCCACGGCAAAAAAGCACCCAGCACTCACTGTAAATGAGGTTGGTGTTAGGAAGGGCATCCAGCTGTAGAAATCGAGCCAGAATCAGTTCCCGTCCCACCCTTGCAAGCAGGGAAAAGCGGACGTAAAATGATGATGATGATATATAGCTGTTGATGTATATATATGTTTGTATATGTAGCTGTTGATGTATATATATGTTTGTATATGTAGCTGTTGATGTATATATATGTTTGTATATGTAGCTGTTGATGTATATATATGTTTGTATATGTAGCTGTTGATGTATATATATGTTTGTATATGTAGCTGTTGATGTATATATATGTTTGTATATGTAGCTGTTGATGTATATATATGTTTGTATATGTAGCTGTTGATGTATATATATGTTTGTATATGTAGCTTTTGATGTATATATATATATGTTTGTATATGTAGCTGTTGATGTATATATATGTTTGTATATATAGCTGTTGATGTATATACAGGGTGGGGCATAAAAACTGTTACAAAATAAAATGCAAATAGTTCTTGAAAAAAACATTTATTTCAAGATCTGACTTCAACAAATAGTAAGTAATATACTATTAAACAACTGCACAAAAATTTATTCGAAATGCTTTCCTCTAACTCTCACCACCGCTGGAAGTCTTCTAGGAAAGTCTTCGATGACTGCACGAACAGTTTCCATGGGTATTTTCTTCCATACTTTATTCAGTTTTAATTTTAGAGTTTCAATATTTTGGCTAGGAGTAGAGCAGGTTTCACTCTCAAGAATTGACCATAAAGAAAAATCGAGAGGGTTGAGATCTAGTGATGTGGGAGGCCACTCTTCCTTACTGAACCATGCAGGACAATGGTCTCTACACCACTGTTGTGTTATGCAAGCAGTGTGGCTCGTTGCTCCATCTTGTTGGAGAGTCCAAATGTCATCGCCATAAACAGATATGCACCATAGCATCAGTGCTCCTTCCAAAATATCCTTTATGTAAAGTTCTTTGTTAATTTTAACTCCTTGAAGCACAAAAATCAGAGGAGACTTACCTCTTTCAGAAATGGTTGCCCAAATCATCACTGATGCTGGTTTCTGTGTTCTGAACACTTTTCCTACACTTGAAGGAATTGATTTGAGACTTTTTGCAAGTACTCAATCATTTTAATGATTGTGAGACTGCTGCACAGTGAATAACTTCTCATCTGTAAAGATGATGTTTTGCAGCGTGCCATCCTTGATACGGTTCAATAACAGTTTACTTCTGGAGAGCCTCTTTTCAATTGTGGCTGCAGAAAGAAGCTCCCTCTTTTGGAACTTATAGGGTGACATCCCCAGATCATTTCGATATATCCTCCGCATAGTTCTCGGCGATGTTTCTGCTTCTTCTGCCATTTTTCTCATGGACCTTCTTGGATTACGCCTTATTTTTTCCCTCACACTTTTAACGAGTTTTGGTGTTCTTGAGGTGCGAGGGCGTCCTGATCGATGTCTGTCTTTGGTCGAGGAAGTTTCTTTAAATCGATCGATTGTCCTTTTGATCAACATTCTATTGATCTTAAGAATTTTCCCCAGTTTAAATATCTTGGGTGGAGTCAGGCCTTTTTCATGCTTCTCTATTATGAACTTTCTTTTCAATTCTATGGACATTGCAAATTGTTAATGGCGTAATGTTCTGAAAAATAGTTAATATGGTTATAGTGCATGGATTTGATACAAATATATTGGTTATATTAGCAACATAATGTATTTTTAAATTGATTTAAAACTTTGTAACAGGAATTATGCCCCACCCTGTATATGTTTGTATATATAGCTGTTGATGTATATATATGTTTGTATATATAGCTATTGATGTATACATATCTTTGTGTGTGCAGCTATTGCTATATATATATATATATATGTATGTAAAAGGTAAACAGAAATAACAGCATAATTGGTACAGTATATGGAAGGGATATATTAGGTTAACGTTTCGGATGCTAGTCCTTCATCAGAAGAAAGAATGAGAAATAAGATAGATTAAAGGGATGGGCAGTGCAGAATCAGAAAAAAATAACAGGTCCATTTATGTTGACATCTCTTGGAAAACTGTTGATGCTGGCGTTTTGTTGAGGTATGATGTTTGTATGCCCATGGATTGGTGTTCACTCCCAGTACATGACAAATTGGGAAAGTCATGTACTACATCCTCAGATTGACTGAGGTTTTATTAGTGGAACATGTGTGGATATGTGTGTGTGTATATATATATATATATATATATATAATAAACTTAGGAAAATTAACAAAGAACAAAACAACAAACGAAAACAAGGCAAAACGAATTTATTGCTATCATACCATGAGTTGATTTTATTGGTCTTTTTCTTAATTCTTTCTATGTTGTTCCAAAATTTTCTCCTATACATGGGGCAGATCCCATTCGCATTATTTTCTACAATCTTTGCCCATTTCGTCCTGGCTCCTTTATATACCCTGATCTTGTCTCTCTGATTGTAGCCAGAGAACTGCATGCGGTGGATGAAGTGTTGTATGTGTCTCTCTAATCCTTTAGGATTGCACATGCAGGACATATTCCTCATCACTACTAAAGTTTTGGTGAATCAGGTATTTGGAGGTCACGGGGTTTGGCATAATGCAAATGGAGGATTTGCGTTCTATTACTAATAGTTTCTAACCAGAGTTCTGTGTCTAGTACGGGTAATCTATGGTTGGGGTGTTTAGTTTTGTTGTCTGTGGTAACTTTAATACTCTGGTGGTTGGCGTTAGCTATTTGCTGGATGCTTTCCATGGTGTTCCTCTCTAATTACTGACTGTTCTCCTGTGAGGGTGTTTTCACTATGATGTTTATGTTATCTATGTAGTGGGAGTACATAGTCAGGGTTATAAACTTATCATCTAAGCATTCCTTAAGTTTTCTGTCCCACCATACCATAAAGAGGTTAGCTATGTCACCCACAATGCTGACACCAATGGCTACCCCCCCCCTCTTGCTCATATTTTTTGCCAATAAACTTAAACACATGTTCCTTAAGGGTTAGTTTTAAACTGGCCCCCATTGCATAAGCAATCATTTTCTTTACTTCGTCAGAGGTGCGTATGGCTCTGGTCCACCCGCTCCATCTTTCTGTGTAGGTTCTCTTGGCAATTGAGGTAATGGTAGGTGATTTGCCTCTCCCTGGCTTTCTGGGACAGAGGCTGCTCAGGTCATATGTATCTAAGTAAGCCTTATTGTGTATATGTCTAAGTAGGAGTCTCAGCTCACAGGTATCAATCCCATGGAATTCTACATCACCCTTGCTGATCATCTCTCTAGATTTTTCCACAGCAAAATCAACAATGATGGATGGCCATAGGGACACCACATCCATATTACCCATTGTGAAGGCTCTCGGGTCCATGGCAAAAATATTAGATTTTTTTGGTCTGTTTATTTCTATTGTTTTCTCCACTTCCGGTTTTTCTAGTGTGTGTGTATATATATATATGTATGTATATATATTTATATATATATGTGTGTGCATGTATATATCTATATATCTGTGGAAAATGGACGTTAAATGATGATATATATATATATGTGGATGATATATATATATGTGTATGTATATATATATATGTGTAAGTATATATATATATGTGTAAGTGTATATATATATATGTGTATGTATATATATATATGTGTATGTATATATATATATGTGTATGTATATATATATATACGTGTGTGTATGTGTATATATACGTGTGTGTGTATATATATATGTGTATGTGTATATATATATGTGTGTGTGTGTATATATATATGTGTGTGTGTGTGTGTATATATATATATATGTGAGTATATATATATATGTGTGTGTGTATATATATATATATATATGTGTGTATGTTTATATGTGTGTATGTATATATATATATGTGTGAGTATATATATATATGTGAGAGTATATATATATATATGTGTGTGTGTGTGTATATATTGAATATTGTGATGCATTTGCAACACTAACTTCAGGAAACCTGCCAATCACCAATAAGCTACCAATCAGGCGAGCACATAAGCCAGATTGACTTCTTGCTAGTTGGGCAACGAGACAGACAGATGGTTTCAAATACTCAAGCATACCCTGGGAAAGAATGTACCCTCCCAACATAGGTTAGTTGTTAGTGACATCTCAATAAGCAAGAGACAGAATGAGACACACAGGAAGGTCTGGAGCTAAAATACCTTTCACTTAAATATAAATTTAGGAAAGCCCTTTAAGATGTGTATGACGAGAAAGAAGACGAATTAGAGTTGTATGACATAGAAGATAACTGGAAGTTCTTATGTGACAACCTACTACAAGCAACTGAAGAGACATGTGTCTGGAGCAAAGCTCCAACCAGACAAAGGGTAACTTGATGGTGGAACAGCACGGTAGATAGAGTCATTAAAGACAAAAGACAAGCATGGAAGGATTGGAAAAATGGGGGGGGGGGGGGGTAGAGACCGATACCCAGCCACTAAAAGAGAGGCTAGCCGTCGGGTTAGCACGCAGGGAAGCTGAGAGTAGGAGGTTTGCCAATGTTCTGCGACGAGAGGATCAGAGACGTGAGGTGCCCTGTATTGCAAGACAGTGTGTCAGTGTAAATCAGGATGTTGTTGGAGATCAGTGTGTCTGAAATGATGCTGGTGCACTTAGTGCCACAGATGCTCAGAAAAAGGAGGCCTGGAAATGTCATTATGAGAGACTGATGAATGTTGAGAATTAATGGGAGAGAGAAACTACCACCAACAGAGGGACCAGCTATTGGGATTGATGACTATAGGGTCAAAGAGGCAATTAAGGAGATGAAAAGTGGTAAGGCCACTGGACCGTTGCTGAGATGCTGAAGGCATCAGGAGAAGTAGGAACTAAACTGGTTGCATGTATAGTCAATCAATGTATATATAGGCAGAGTCATACCCAAAGATTGGTGCAGCAGTATTCTTGTAAATTGCTACAAAGGTACTGGGGATGCTCTGGAGAATGGGACATAAAACTGAAGGATCAAGCTATGAAAGTGACTGAAAGAGTGCTAGCACAATTAATTAGAGAAAGAGTCAAATTAGATGAGATGCAGTTTGGTTTTGTGCCTGAGAAAAGCACAACAGTTGCCTTCTTCTTAGTGAGACAACTATAAGAGAGGTTCTTAGAGAAGAATAAGCCACTATATTTAGCTTTTGTTGACCTAGAGAAGGCCTTTGATAGAGTACCCCGATCTGTCATCTGGTGGTCCCTAAGGCAACTTGGTGTAGAGGAATGGCTTGTGAGGACAGTGCAAGCTATGTACAGAGGAGCTGTCAGTAAAGTGAGTGGAGGAATGGAGTTGAGTGAGGAATTCCAGATACAAATAGGAATTAATCAGGGTTTGGTCTTCAGCCCACTCTTATTCATTATAGTCCTCCAACCCATTACAGAGGAGTTTAAGACTGGCTGCCCATGGGAACTTTTCTATACTGACGATCTGGTACTTATAGCAGTATCAGTAGAGGAGATAGAGAATATATTCCAGCTATGGAAACAGTAGTTGGAATCAAGAAAACTGAGAGTGAACCTAGCTAAGACTAAAGTGTTGATAAATAGGAAAGAGGACAAAACTCTAATTCCATCAGGGAAATGGCGATGTTCGATATATAGAAAAGGAGTTGGCATAAACTCAATAGAATGTACACAATGCAGATCTTGAGTACACAGGTAAATATAAAGGTATATGTATATATATACATGTATTGTAATTCTAAAATATTTCAAATCAATAAAAAATATCCGATAGCATGTTATGGAGAACAAATGTACAAACACGCTGCAGTATCGGTAGAGCGTCGGACACCATGCATTGCAGCATAGAGTTACGGCCCTTTATGATCTGAGTTCAAATTCCGCCGAGGTCAACTTTGCCTTTCATCCTTACGAGGTTGATAAAATGAAGTACCAGTAATACACTGGATTAATTGCTGGCCTTGTGCCAAAAGTAGAAACAATTATTATTTATTAAAATGTTTCATATTTAAGTGGTTGTAAACAAACGTGTGCGTGTCTGTTTGTAAGATGCGTGTGTGCAAATTTCTTTCTATATTTTACAGTCAAAGGGAAACAACTAAATAAATTCTAGTAAAAAATGTGTTATCTGGTCCATCACTGCTATTTCTAGCGTGGTTATGACTGTTCTTCGATTTTTGCACATCTTTGGGAATTTAGTTCTTGTTTATATATATATATACATGTATATATATATATATAAGTGTGTGTGTGTTTATATATATATACATGTATATGCGTGTGTGTGTGTATCATAATCATCATCGTTTAACGTCCATCTTCCACGCTAGCATAGGTTTGGACGGGAATTTTCCCACTTGAGGCAAGATTGGTTGTCTTGCTCGCATAGGACTGTCTGGCGGGTTTCTACGGCTGGATGCCCTTCCTAACACCAACCACATTTACAGTGTGGAACTGGGAGGTTTTTACCGTGTTACCTACACGGCCACATTACAGCGTGGACTGTGTGTTTTTTTTTGTCGTGACACTTACACGACCTCATTTGTTTCGGTCTGGATGTTCTGGTACCAACATAACTTTAAAGGGGTGGTGTGGATGAGGTGGGGGTAGTGGAACGGGGGTGTATTTTTGTTTGAGGTGCCTACTGACTGTAGGTTTTGCTTTGTACTTAGACAAGGCGGGTCTTCTGTATTACTGTGTAGCGCCAAAGGTCTCGGTCCAGTGACATTGTCTTGGAGAGGTGTAAGTGTGTGAGGTCGGAATTTATCAAGTCGTCCCAGGTTTTTCTTGGTCTGCCTACTCCGTGGCTACCGTCTATTTTTATCGCCCTGCACTTTTTTATACAGCTGTCGTCTTTCATGCGCATCACGTGACCGTACCAACGTAGCCTTCTCTCGACTAAACAACATCTGATCCCTCTTATTCCTAATTTCTCCCTTAGTTCGTTTATGCTTTGCCGTTCACGTATATTACTATTACACATCCAGCGGAGCATGCAAGCTTCGTTCCTCTCCAGTCTGCGTATATCCTCTGCACACAATGCCCAGGTCTCACTGCCATGCAACATTGTTATTCGTATGCAGGCATCATACAGCCTGCCTTTCATTTTTGTGTGTATATATATCATCATCATCATCATCATCATCAACGTTTAACGTCCCGTGTTCCACGCTTGCATGGGTTTGGACGGGGGTAGTCCCACTTGAGGCAAGAGTGATTGTCTTGCTCGCATAGGACTGTCTGGCAGGTTTTCTACAGTTGGATGCCCTTCCTAACACCAACCACATTTACAGTGTGGGTCTGGGAGGTTTTTACCGTGTTGCCTACACGGCCACATTACAGCGTGGACTGTGTGTTTTTTTGTCGTGACACCTACACGATCTCATTTGTTTCGGCCTGGATGGCGCGGCACCAACATAACTTTACATAGAACGGGGTGGTGTGGATGGGGTGGGGGTGGTGGTGGTGGGACGGGGTGTATTTTGTTAGAGATGCCTACTGGCTGGAGTAGGTTTTACTATATATATTTAGGTAAGGCGGGTCTTCTCTGTTACTGAGTATCGCCAAAGGTCTCTGTCCAGTGACATTGTCTTGGAGAGGTGTAAGTGTGTGATGTCGGAGTTTATCAGCTCGTCCCAGGTTTTTCTAGGTCTGCCTATTCCGTGACTACCGTCTATCTTTATTGCCCTGCACTTTGTTATACAGCTATCGACTTTCATGCGCATCACGTGTCCATACCAACGTAGCCTTCTCTCGAGTAAACAACATCTGATCCCTCTTATCTCTAATTTTTTCCTTAGTTCGTTTCTGCTTTGCCGTTCACGTATATTACTGTTACACATCCAGCGGAGCATGCAAGCTTCGTTCCTCTCTAGTCTGCGTATATCCTCTGCACACAATGCCCAGATCTCACTGCCATGCAACATTGCTGTTCGTATGCAGGCATCGTACAACCTGCCTTTCATTTTTAGGGAGAACCCTTTAGCAGCTAATAGTGGTATAAGCTCTCTGAACTTTTTCCAACCAGTTCTGACTCTAGCTACAGTACTTTCAGAGCACCCTCCCCCACTGCTGATTTTATCGCCCAGGTAACAGAAGCTGTCCACTATTTCTATAGAACCCTCTGCGCAATTGAAAGAGCTAGTATTTTGTGGGCACTTGCTGCTACTTATTGCACCAGAACACCGGCCACATGTAAAATCTATGTTCTTAGTTAGCTTACCTGTGATCCCACTACATCTTTTATGCACCCATACTTTGCATTTAGGACATAAAATAGAGTTTCTACCTACGCCTTTCCTACACACCGAGCACGACCATTTCCCAGAAGGGACCGCCGCCTTGTTTTCTTTCCTACAAACTAGAACTTTGGTCTTAGCCAGGTTAATTTTAAGTCCTTTTGACTCTAGGCCGTGCTTCCATGTTTGGAATTTCTTCTCTAGCTCGGCCATTGATTCCGCTATGAGTGTCAGGTCGTCTGCGTATAGGAGTTCCCATGGGCAGCCTGTCTTGAACTCCTCTGTTATAGCCTGAAGGGCAATAATAAATAGTAGGGGGCTGAGAACAGAGCCCTGATGGACGCCAACTTTTACGCTAAACTCTTCACTATATTCGTTGTTAATTCTAACCTTGCTGACTGTTTCTTTATACATGGCTTGTATAGCCCTCACAAGCCATTCGTCAACGCCTAGTTTTCTAAGAGCCCACCAGATAATGGAGCGGGGGACTCTGTCGAAGGCTTTCTCCAGGTCGACAAAAGCTAAGTAGAGGGGTTTACCTTTAGCTAGGTACTTCTCCTGTAGTTGTCGTACTATGAAAAGAGCGTCTGTGGTACTTTTGCCTGACACAAACCCGAACTGCATTTCATCTAGGTCAATTCTCTCTCTGATTAGTTGCGCTATTACTTTTTCCGTGACCTTCATGACCTGGTCGATTAATTTAATGCCTCTATAGTTACTCCTATCTAGGGCGTTATAACAGTTAACGATGATGCTGCTATGCCAGTCCTTCGGAACAACCCCATTCTGTACGACTTGGTTAACTATGCGGGTGACCATGGTGTGTCCCACCGTGCCAGATGCCTTCAGCATCTCAGCAACTATTTCCGAAGGCCCAGCCGCCTTACCCGTCTTCATATCCTTGATTGCCTTACTTATTATACTCCCCTCGACTAACACTGCTGGTCCCTCTATTGGGTTGATATGGGGGAGACTGTCTTTCTCCCATTTATTCTCCTCATTTAGTAGCCTTTCATAGTGACACTTCCAAGCTACCTTCTTATCAGTGTCGGTGATGGCAAGTATGCCATCATCGTTAAGTACACACTTCTCCCCGACAATATCACGGTTTTCCTTGACGCATTGCCTAGCAATCCTGAACACCTCACGTTTTTGGTCATCGCGTTGTAGAACATGCTTGAACTTTCTTTCCTCAGCTTCCCTTCTTGCTAAGTACTATATATATATATATATATACTCTTTTACCTGTTCCAGCCATCCGGCTGAGGTCATGCTGGGACACCGCCCTTGAAAAAGTGAACTAAACATCCCTGGTGGGATATGTATATATATATATAATGTGTATATATATATATATATATATATGTGTGTATATACGATATTAACAAATGGAAACTATATTAATAAAACCATATTTATTTCATTATACATATTTCAAGGACACCAAGTTAAATTATGGTGTGCTTTCATTAGATAAAATATAATATAGATCAGTTTTATAAATAAATATTGACATACCCTTAAAAAATGCAACCATTACTGTTGGAAGCTCCCGGATAGTGGAGTTGTAGCTTTAATTATATTATTAGTATTGGATATTTTTATTTTTAAAAGAAGCCGTTGGGTTACGGAGAAAGAGAAAGATAGAGAAGGAGAGAGAGAGAAAGACCGGAACAACAGAGAGAGAAAGAGAGAGAGAGAGAGAGGAGATAGAGAAAAGGAGAGAGAACGAAACCTCTAAGTCATATCTTGTTGAGTTAACTTAACAATTGAGATGAAATGAATAAATAAAATTAGAAATGTTAAACATCTAATCATATTTAAACAATGGTTAAATTTCTCATATTATATATGTATATTCCATTCATGATTATTAACATTTCTAATTTTATTTATTCATTCATCTCAATTGTTAAGTTAACTCAACAAGATATGACATAGAGGTTTCGTTCTCTCTCCTTTTCTCTGTCTCCTCTCTCTCTCTATCTTTCTCTCTCTGTTGTTCCGGTCTTTCTCTCTCTCTCCTTCTCTATCTTTCTCTTTCTCCGTAACTGAACGGCTTATTTTAAAAATAAAAATATCCAATACTAATAATATAATTAAAGCTACAACTCCACAATCCGGGAGCTTCCAACAGTAATGGTTGCATTTTTTAAGGGTATGTCAATATTTATTTATAAAACTGATCTATATTATATTTTATCTGATGAAAGCACACCATAATTTAGCTTGGTGTCCTTGAAATATGTATAATGAAATAAATATGGTTTTATAAATATAGTTTCCATTTGTTAATATCGTATTTTTACTCCAAATATTTGTTGAGTGCTTTATATCAGTTATAAAAATATTTGCTTCTTGTATCCCAACAATTTAAATAGAACTTTTACATATATGTGTATATATATATATACATAATGTATATATACATAATGTATATATACATAATGTATATATATATACATTATGTGTATATATATATACATTATGTATATATATATATTCATTATGTATATATATATACACATAAATGTATATATATATATATAATAAAGATAGACAGTAGCCACGGAATAGGCAGACCTAGAAAAACCTGGGACGAGCTGATAAACTCCGACCTCACACACTTACACCTCTCCAAGACAATGTCACTGGACCGAGACCTTTGGCGGTACTCAGTAACAGAGAAGACCCGCCTTACCTAAATACATAGTAAAACCTACTACAGCCAGTAGGCATCACTAACAAAATACCCCCCCCCGTCCCACCCCCCCCCCACCCCACCCCGTTCTATGTAAAGTTGTGTTGGTGCCACACCATCCAGGCCGAAACAAATGAGATCATGTAGGTGTCACGACAAAAAAACACACAGTCCACGCTGTAATGTGGCCGTGTAGGCAACACGGTAAAAACCTCCCAGACCCACACTGTAAATGTGGTTGGTGTTAGGAAGGGCATCCAGCCGTAGAAGACCTGCCAGACAGTCCTATGCGAGCAAGACAATCACTCTTGCCTCAAGTGGGACTACCCCCGTCCAAACCCATGCAAGCGTGGAACACGGACGTTAAACGTTGATGATGATGATGATGATGATGATGATAATGTATATATATATAAATTTATTATTATTACTATATATAATGTATATATATATATATTATGTATTTTTTAATTTTTTTAATTTTAATTGAGTTCTTAACACGTTGGATTGATAATGTTTTCGAAAAAACTGATTAACCCGTGTGTATATTATTTTTTTTCCTCCTTTCGTGGATCGTAGTTGTCTCCCCTTCCCGCTTAGTGACGCTATAATACTTCCTCACTAAAAAACTGCTGGAATTTCAAATTTGCCGGTCATTCGATGCGGGAAGGAGCAACTTAACAGACACGATTTTTAACTGCAGTAAGAATTTTTTTCTTATATCAAAGTTTAATGGGCTTCCACTGATGATTTATAAGCACCCACCTAAATATATTCTTACATGAATATATATTAGGCTTCTACATAAACTGGAAATATTCTCCGAATTTGTGGAAAACTTATAATGAAACAATTGTTTGGAAAGAGAGATATATTTTAACTTTAATTATATCTTATAAAATAATACAACTGGCTTTTCCACATAATACATATTGTTAGCACCCCAAACACTTAAATTGGGTTTATATTAAAATATAACCTAATGTTTGTTGAGTGAGATGGTTACCAGTCAGAGATTAGCTTTAAACTATCTCTGTTATTGTATTAATTATATAATGTATATATATATATAATGTATATATATATAATTGTTTCTACTTTTTGGCACAAGGCCAGCAATTACCCAGTGCATTACTGGTACTTTATTTTAGCGACCCCTTCAGGATGAAAGGCAAAGTTAATCTTGGCGGGATTTGAACTCATAATGGCAAGGGCCGTAACTCTATGCTAAAATGCATGGCGTCCAACCCTCTACCGATACTGCTAATCCACCATATATATAATTGTTTTTACTTTTGGCACAAGGCCAGCAATTACCCAGTACATTACTGGTACTTTATTTTATCGACCCCGGAAGGATGAAAGGCAAAGTTAACCTCGGCGGGATTTGAACTCAGATCATACAGGGAGGTAACTCTATGCTTCAATATAATGTATATATATATTGTTAATTATAGTCCTCCAAGCCAGAACAGAGGAGTTTAAGACTGGCTGTCCATAGGAACTTCTCTATGCTGATGATCTGGTTCTTATAGCAGAATCAGTAGAGGAGCTAGAGAATAAATTCTGGCTATGGAAACAGCAGTTGGAATCAAGAGGACTGATAGTGAACCTAGCTAAGACAAAAGTGTTGAGTAGAAAAGAGGACAAAACTCTGATTCCGTCAGGGAAATGACCATGTTCGATATATAGAAAAGGAACTGGCATAAATTCTATAAAATGCACACAATGCAGATCCTGGATACACAAGAGATGTAGTGGGATAGCAGGCAAACTAACAGGTAGGGAGAAATATGTATGCAGTAGATGTACAGGGAAATTAGACAGTAGAAGTCGCATTGATAGACACATTCTTCAAATGCAGGCGGGTGCTATAGAAGTGGTGGATAGCTTCCGGTACCTAGGAGATCAGATTAGCATGGGAGGGGGGTGTTCGGAGGCCATAGTATCTAGAATAAGGATGGGTTGGAAGGAGTTTAGGGAGCTGCTTCCTCTGCTGACGAAGAAGGGTTTCTTCCTGCGTACAAAAGGCCGGTTATATGATGCCTGTGTGAGACGCACGGTGCTGCATGGTAGTGAGACATGGGTAGCAACTGGGGAGGATATGTGACGGCTGGAGAGAAATGAGGCAAGCATGCTCCGTTGGATGTGCAATGTCAATGCGCGTGAACGACCAAGCATAGATGAGTTGAGAGAGAAACTGTGTCTGAGAGGGATAAGTTGTGGTGTGCAGGAGAGAAGACTGAGATGGTATGGACATGTGATGCACATGGAGGATGACTGCTGGGTAAAGAAGTGCCAAGTAATCCCAGTAGAAGGAAAATGCAGTAGAGGAAGACCACGAAAAACATGGACGGAGGTGGTGAGAGCAGACCTCAGATCGCTGAAGTTCACAGAGGAGATGACGAAGGACCATGACAAGTGGACAGATGCTGTACTGAATAAGACCCGTCCCACCCTTGCAAGCAGGGAAAAGCGGATGTAAAATGATGATGATGATATGTATATATATAGAGAGAGATAGTTGCAGTTTTGGCGTAAAAATGTTACATTCACAATACAGTTAAGTGATAAGAATCTTGTTTATATAAAAGACAATTTTTATTTCTTTCTGGTTTACATAATCAAGATAGGGTTTTTTTGGAGAGAAATATTATTTTAGTAATGGAAGCTAACTTATTATTTCAAAGGTTAAATCTTAGAATGGAACGAAACTTATTGACAATGAGGTATTAAAACGTAAAGATGAGGAGGTAATTTTTAAGTGGAAGAGCCTTACTAATTTGAAAGTTTTATATAGCTTTGGTTGGAATATTTTTTAGAGTAGAAAAAAAAAACTTTACTAATGATATAATTGAGATTGTAATTAAATTGAAAAAATTTTTTTTTTTTATTTGGGGTATTTTTATGAGGCTTGGTTCACCTGGCTTTCTTTAAAAACCAAAACAAAAAATAAAAACATGTCAGATTATTTTCTTATTTTATCAGTGCTCATATTTACATTCTATATATTTACTTACGGTTAGGGTTATTCTTTGAACAATCTTTGCTGTGTGTGGGTGGGTGGTGGTGGTAGAAGATTAACCCTTTAGCATTTAAACCGGCCAGAATTATCTCACCTCTTTCTGTTTAACCCTTTAGCATTTAAACTGGCCATATCCGGGCCAGAATTCTCTCACCTCTTTCTGTTTAACCCTTTAGCATTTAAACTGGCCATATCCGGCCAGAATTCTCTCACCTCTTTCTGTTCAAACCAGCCATAACCAGCTGTTAAGGTATTGTCTCAAAATAAATAATATCAAAATCTCATAGATTTGATATTATGTGAGATAAAGCCTTTTCTGTGAAAATACAAATGTATCTATATATAGTAATGTGAATACTAAAGAGTTAATATGTAGATCACCATGTCCCACCCAGGGAAAAGCGGATGTAAAATGATGGTGATGATCATAAAACGTGAAATATTTGTTTTAAAGAACCTCAACAAACTGTTTTTTTTTGTTTTGTTTTGTTTTGTTTTTGACAGTCTTGTTTGTAAGTTGTATAATAAAGAAAACAAACCAACAAATGTAAACTGAAGCTTAGGGATGGGGTCAGGTCCTTACTGTTTATTGGTCCATAAAATTGGGGGCCTAGTTGTAAAGAAAGAGAGACTGATGTTTGGATAAGAATGTGATGAGCTGATATATAGTATAACAATATCAAACATTGGACAACAAAGAGGCAGTAATGTAATTATCAAATGTAACTGGGCTCAAGATACACCAGATTCTTATCTTTGGTTCAATATACTTTCTATTTATCTACGTTATATATATATGTGTGTGTGTGTATTGGGTTCAATCGGGGGTAACCACAGTTAGTAAGGTACTCAATACATTAGTAAAGTATAAACATCAAGTTTAATATAGAAATGGCTTCTACAGGACTAGAACCGTTTCAATTCAAAAGAAATCAGAAACGAGGTTTATTTCCTGATGATTTCCTTTGAATGAAACAGTTCTAGTCTTGTAAAAAGCCATTTCTATATTAAACTTCATATACACACATATATATATATATACACACACACACATATACATCATACGAGGCTTAGCCAAAAAGTTCATAGGCTGACCAAGATACTCTCAGGGAATGACCAAATGAGGTTTATTTTTCAACATAGTCCCTGGAAAGGAACAATGTAGTTATTAATAAGAAGAGTTGAAATTAATGCATGCAAGATTTCACAGCTCTAGCATCACTGCTTCATAGTCAGCCGCTGAACATTTTCAGCCAACTGTTGTATGTATACACACACACATATATATATAAATATATATGTGTGTGTGTATATATATAGACACACACACACACACACACACACCACATATATATTTATATATATATGTGTGTGTGTGTGTGTCTATATATATACACACACACACATATATATGTGTGTGTG
>OZ024752.1:33676081-33683581 GCA_964016885.1 Eledone cirrhosa
TCTTGATTATAAAAACATGAGTATGTTCAAGAACAGATCATAAGACAGCAGAAACACTTGAAATTTTATGCTAGCAGTCACTATAGTTTAAACACAGACTTTGATATTGTACTTAAAGAAATCAAGTGGGTAGTATTATACATTAAATGGTGGCAACAAGTTGGTAGCGATGATAGAATGTTACACTATGCATTTCAGTATTTAGTTTAGATCCTATACATTTAAGCTCAATGTTTCTGGTGTCAGCAGCTAATCATTCTCACATGAGCCACTAAAATATACTATGATTTCAATGTTGCTGGGGTCAGCAGCTATTCATTCCTGAATGAACCCCTAAAATGTACTGTGATTAATTTAGTTGACAATACAGTTTCTCTCTCTCTTTAAATTTTTTTTTTTTTTTTTTTTTTACCAAAGTTGACCTTATGTGTCAATAGTCAAAAGCAGTCAACATTAAGTGGTCACCATTTTGTAAAACTTATAAAACTTAACAACCAATGGAAGTTCAGAACAAGCAAAGAAAATGGTAAGGAGTTGGTAATATCTAGCAAGCTAATTCATAGTTCTGAACAACTTATTCAATCTGAATCTGACATCTGTGGGTTCATTTATAGCATACAATGTGTTCAATAAAGAAATTTATCTTCTTTAGCAATCGAACATTCCTGGTAATTGTTGTTCTTCAAAGAAAATCAATTGTTCCACCTTCATTCCATAGTTTGATTTCTGCATTATCTCTTGCAAACCTTTCATCTCTTCTTCATCCAGACAAATATCTTTTATTTTCTTCAGTCGAATTTGCCGAAAATAACGGTAAACCTTTTCAAATCTGTCTGGTCCCAGTGCAATCACGCACTCTCTGAAAGAAGTTAAGGAAATGATGTAGCATCAAATTATAAACAGGATTACCATGTGAAAGATTGCTTACCATTAATTATTTTATCTCTAATATACATACTAACTAGTAAGGCATCAGAATAGGGGTTGTTTTATCTCAACATAATAGGGGTTGTTTTATCTCATCAAAGTAGGGGTTGTTTTATCTCAAATAATAGTTGTTGTTTTATCTCATCAAAGTAGGGGTTATTTTATCTCAACAGAATAGGGGTTGTTTTATCTCATCAGAATTTATACATATCATCATCATCATCACCATCATCAACATCCCCATCATCACATACTGTTATAGAATGGTTATTTAGCTTAAATGTATTCCTTTACTTCTGTAGACAGCATTAGCAGTTACCATTATTATTTACCTGTACATTTCTAAAATAGCTTCAGGTAATTCTATAAATAACACCTGATATATTTTGATTAAAAATAACAGATGTTGTCTCATGTATTTGTTAGACTTTCATTTGGCAAGACTTATTCCAAGTTAATTAAATGGCATTTTGTGAAAATACATGTGCCAACCAAAACAACAAATGAAAGACAGGAAATAACTGATGTACTTCTAGACAGTTTCAATTAGATTTATCTTAAACAACTGTCCTGAACATCTTTAAACCAGCATTATAATTATATAGTATATGATATCTTACGACATAAACTAGCATTAAAGTACCAGTAATGCACTGGGGTAATTGCTGGCCTTGTGCCAAAAGTAGAAACAATTATATATATAATATCTATATGATATAAACCAGCATTATAGTTTATAGTGGAGGGCAGTGGATTGACAGTATCGGTAGAGTGTCGGACACAATGCTTTGCAACATAGAGTTACGGCCCTTTACGGTCTGAGTTCAAATCCCGCCGAGGTTAGCTTTGCCTTTCATCCTTACGGGGTTGATAAAATAAAGCATCAGTAACGTACTGGGGTCGATTTAATCGATTTCCCCCTCCCCCACCCAAATTACTGGTCTTGTGCCTATACTAGAAATCATAGTTTATAGCACAGTTATCGCCCGGTATTCGCAGGGCTTACATTCCTAGAACACCCGCGAAGAGTGAAAAACCACGAATATTAGACGTGGTCCATAAAAATGGCTATAAACGTCAAAAGATAACATAAAATATAGGAAAGCAAATACAGTATATTGTTTCGGTCATTGGACCGAGATCTTTGGCGCTACACAGTCATACAGAAGACCCGCCTTGCCTAAGTACAAAGCGAAACCTACAGTCAGTAGGCACCTCTAACAAAATACACCCCCGTCCCACTACCCCCACCCCATCCACACCACCCCCTTAAATGTGAAGTTATGTTGGTACCACAACATCCAGTCCGAAACAAGTGAGGTCGTGTAGGTGTCACAACAACAAAAACACACAGTCCAGGCTGTAATGTGGCCGTGTAGGTAACACGGTAAAAACCTCCCAGTTCCACACTGTAAACGTGGTTGGTGTTAGGAAGGGCATCCAGCCGTAGAAAACCTGCCAGACAGTCCTATGCGAGCAGGACAACCAATCTTGCCTCAAGTGGGAAAACTCCCGTCCAAACCCATGCAAGCGTGGAAGATGGACGTTAAACGATGATGATGATGATGATGATGTTATTAATAATTTAGCGTTAAAAAGCATGAAATATATATATTGCCACGAAAAAGCCATTAAAAAAATCGCGGAAGACATTTACGATTCCACGAATATGTGGTGGTTTCCACAAACAATTATTAGTTAGGTTCTAAGGAAAATTCTGCGAATAACCGGGACTGCGAATGCCAAGGGTACACAGTATATAATATCTATGATATAAACAAACATTATAGTTGTATAGTATATGATATCTATATGATATAAACAAACATTATAGTTGTATAGTATATGATATCTATATGATATAAACAAACATTATAGTTGTATAGTATATGATATCTATATGATATAAACAAACATTATAGTTGTATAGTATATGATATCTATATGATATAAACAAACATTATAGTTGTATAGTATATGATATCTATATGATATAAACAAACATTATAGTTGTATAGTATATGATATCTATATGATATAAACTAGCATTATAGTTGTATAGTATATGATATCTATATGATATAAACAAACATTATAGTTGTATAGGGCGGTGAATTGGCAGCATCGTTAGAGCGTCAGACATTATGCTTTACAGCATAGAGTTATGGCCCTTTAGGTTCTGAGTTCAAATCCCGCCGAGGTTAACTTTGCCTTTCATCCTTACGGGGTCGATAAAATAAAGTACCAGTAATACACTGAGATAATTGCTGGCCTTGTGCCAAAAGTAGAAACAATTATAGTTGTATAGTATATGATATCTATATGATATAAACAAACATTATAGTTGTATAGTATATGATATCTATATGATATAAACTAGCATTATAGTTGTATAGTATATGATATCTATGATATCAACCAACATTATAGCTATATAGTATATAATATCTATGATATAGTATATGATAACTATATGATATAAAGCAGCATTACAGTTATATAGTATCATCATCATCATTTTACGTCTGCTTTTCCCTGCTTGCAAGAGTGGGACAGGTTCTATTCAGCACAGCATCTCTCCACTTGTCACAGTCCTTCATCATCTCCTCCCTCAGCTTCAGCGATCTGAAGTCTGCTCTCACCACCTCTGCCCATGTTTTTCGTGGTCTTCCTTTACTGGCATTTCTTGGCACTTCTTTACCCAGCGGTCATCCTCCATGCACATCACATGTCCATACCATCTCAGTCTTCTCTCCTGCACACTACAACTTATCCCTCTTATACCCAGTTTCTCTCTCAACTCATCACATGTCCATACCATCTCAGTCTTCTCTCCTGCACACCACAACTTATCCCTCTTATACCCAGTTTCTCTCTCAACTCATCACATGTCCATACCATCTCAGTCTTCTCTCCTGCACACTACAACTTATCCCTCTTATACCCAGTTTCTCTCTCAACTCATCACATGTCCATACCATCTCAGTCTTCTCTCCTGCACACCACAACTTATCCCTCTTATACCCAGTTTCTCTCTCAACTCATCACATGTCCATACCATCTCAGTCTTCTCTCCCGCACACCACAACTTATCCCTCTTATACCCAGTTTCTCTCTCAACTCATCACATGTCCATACCATCTCAGTCTTCTCTCCTGCACACCACAACTTATCCCTCTTATACCCAGTTTCTCTCTCAACTCATCCATGCTTGGTCGCTCACGCACATTGACATTGCACATCCAATGGAGCATGTTTGCTTCATTTCTCTCCAGCCGTCACATATCCTCTGTAGTTGCTGCCCATGCAGCATCGCGCATCTCACACAGGCATCATATATCTATATGATATAAACCAATATTACAGTTATATAGTATATAATATGTTATGATTCTACCAATTTGCTGCTAGTTACTATCACTCTAGAATGTACTTACAGATAATATACTAGGAATAGTTTAATAAGTTCCGACAAATGTCAATTTGAAAGGAAAGGATACGCTCTTAGATTCTTTATTCTGTTGTTTCGAGCTTCAGGACCAAATGCTCCGCTGTTGTCAGTTGTTAATGTCTCATTTTCTAGTTGAAAACAACAAAAACAATTTTTTAGAAGTATAATATATATATATATATATATATATATATATATATATAAAAAAGGGATGAAATCGAAAATGCAACAGAAGTCTTATTTTTTAAAAAAAATATATATATTTATTTGGTTCCTTTACCGGTTTCGCAGTTCTTCTGCTTTTCAAAAGGTGAGTTGAGATGGAGGGTCTGTGGTTTTTCTCACATCAGATGTGAGAAAAACCACAGACCCTCCATCTCAACTCACCTTTTGAAAAGCAGAAGAACTGCGAAACCGGTAAAGGAACCAAATAAATATATATATTTAAAAAAAAAAAAATAAGACTTCAGTTGCATTTTCGATTTCATCCCTTTTTCTTTATACTTCCACTCGTGTAGGACACCTCGGTTATTTTTCATTTTGTAAAAAAAACCTCACTTTCTAATATATATATATATATATATATATATATATATATATATATATATATATATATAAAGAATTCGAAGTTTGAAAGCCATGACAGTGCAAGTTTGGACGGAGAATAATTAAATCTTAAGAAACAGGGCTTGTTTCTTTACCTTAATTTATTCACATGTCCTGATATTTTGAGATTAATATCTCTTCTTCCGAGGAAAATAAAGGAACTACTCCACTGTCCAGCATGGTATAGCAAGCCACATTGGACACTGGAATAGTTCCTTTATTTTCCTCAGAAGAAGAGATATTAATCTCGAAATATCAGGACATGAATAAATTAAGGTAAAGAAACAAACCCTGTTTCTTAAGATTTAATTATTCTCCGTCCAAACTTGCACTGTCATGGCTTTCAAACTTCAAATTCTTTATAACATATACAATGCTTCAAGTAAACTACAAATTCCTTCATATGTATGTATATATATAAATATATATGTATATATATAAATATATATATATATATATATATATATATATATATATATATATATATATATATATAAATATATATATATATATATATGCAAAAGGCAAACAGAAATAACAAAGCAAACGACACAGTACAATGAAGAAATATATTATTAGTTTTATGCTTGATATAGTAGGAAAAGAGTCTTAAAGTTTTGGATGGTAGTCCTTTATCAGAAGATAGAATGAGAAATTAAAGAGGAAATAGAAAGATTGAGGAAATGGGCAGTGGCAGAAATGAAAAACAATTTTTTAATAGAAAAAAACACGTCTATTCATGTTACTATATCTCTCTCTTTCTCATCATCATCATCATCATCATCATCATCATCATTGTTTAACGTCCATCTTCCATGCTAGCATGTGTTAGACGGTTTTGTTCGATTTGATGCGGGAATGGTCGGGAGATCATGTGTCGCTTGCATGGAAGTGTCTCTGGCAGGTTTTTTTACAGCTGGATGCCCTTCCTGCTGTAAAAAAAGAACCTGCCAGAGACACTTCCATGCAAGCGAGACACGGTCTCCCGACCATTCCTGCATCAAATGGAACAAAACTATCTCTCTCTCTCTCATATATATATATATATATATATAATCATCATCATCATTTTATGTCCACTTTTCTCTGCTTGCACGGGCGGGATGGGTCCTATTCAGCACAGCATATCCCCACTTGTCACGGTCCTTCGTTATCTCCACCGTGAGCTTCAGAGATCTGAGGTCTGCTCTCACCACCTCTGCCCATGTTTTTCATGGTCTTCCTCTACTGCGTCTTCCTTCTACTGGGATTTCTTGGCACTTCTTTACCCAGCGGTCATCCACCATGCGCATCACATGGCCATACCATCTCAGCCTTCTCTCCTGCACACCACAACTTATCCCTCTTATACCCAGTTTCTCTGTCAACTTATCTATGCTTGGTCGTTCACGCACATTGACATTGCACATCCAACGGAGCATGCTTGCTTCATTGCACATCCAACGGAGTATGCTTGCTTCATTTCTCTCCAGCCATCACATAACCTTGCATCTCACACAGGCATCATATATATAAATATACATACACACACACCCACACCCACACACAAATTATCATATACTTACGATTTTCTGGGTCACTCATGGCATCTTGTAGATAATTTAACATCATTTCTCTGTCCAGACTTACATCTTCAATATTGTAACACAATGTCTTCTCTTCTTCATCATCTTCATCTTCAAAATCATCAATATAATAACAGTCGGCTAGCTGTGGATTGGTAGGAACTCCTGATAAAACATCAATTTATGTGTTAAATGCAGTACTCAATACATTTACAATGAAAGAAGAAAATACTTCCTGCAAGAGAACTAACTACCGAACCACAAATATCAAAATTTGCTTGGATTATCAAAAACATCTTCAAATGGGGAGACAGTAGAGGTATAACTAAGATATGGCAAGTATGGTATATGCCATGGGTGCCACTTGGAGGATGGAGGTTTTAAAGGATGCAGTGTCCCGGCAGCTAACAACTGATGCAGATAGTTTGTGCCATTGTTAAAACTGCATCCCAAACACCAGTATTCCTCTTTGGAATCCAGAGTTTAAACCATCAATGTCCGATGATATATCTTGCTGACTTCATGTATATAACATTGCTAAAATTACATCTTAAACATTGCTATCCACTTTGGAATGCACAGTTTTTTTAGATCAACCTTTACCACATCACCCCATATTTTTCTAGGTCTTCCACAGATTCTCTTGACTTTGAATACCCTACACTACTTTATACAGCTCTCATCCTTCATACACATCACATGACCATAAACTTTATTTTTAATTTCTACATTTTGTTTATACATTAATTGTTTCTACTTTAGGCACAAGGCCAGCAATTACCCAGTACATTACTGGTACTTTATTTTATCGACCCCGTAAGGATGAAAGGCAAAGTCAACCTCGGCGGGATTTGAACTCAGATCGTAAAGGGACGTAACTATGCTAGAAAGCATGGCGTCCGACCCTCTACCGATACTGCCATTAATAAAAATAAATAAGTTATTTGTAAT
>OZ024752.1:33691081-33701081 GCA_964016885.1 Eledone cirrhosa
ACCAAAAGATTGGTGCAGTAGCATCATTGTCAACTGCTACAAAGGTAAAGGCGATGCACTAGATAGAGGAAACTATAGAGGTATAAAGTTGATGGACCAGGTCATGAAAGTAACAGAAAGAGTTATAGCACAGCTGATTAGGGACCGGGTGAATATAGACGAGATGCAATTTGGGTTTGTACCAGGGAAAGGCACCACTGATGCGCTCTTCCTTGTGAGGCAATTACAGGAAAAGTACCTAGCTAAAAGTAAGCCACTCTACTTGGCATTTGTCGACCTTGAGAAAGCCTTTGACAGAGTTCCACGTGCAGTAATCTGGTGGGCTCTTAGAAAACTAGGAGTAGATGAATGGCTTGTGAAAGCGGTACAAGCCATGTATAGGGGAGCAGTCAGCAAAGTTAGGATTGGCAATGAGTATAGCGAGGAATTTAGCGTACAGGTTGGGGTCCACCAGGGCTCTGTTCTTAGCCCTCTCCTGTTCATCATAGTCCTGCAGGCAATAACGGAGGAGTTTAAGACCGGATGCCCATAGGAACTCCTGTATGCTGATGACCTCGCAGCTGAATCTATGGTAGAACTAGAGAATAAATTCCAAACCTGGAAGCAGGGACTAGAGAGAAAGGGCCTCAAAGTCAACATGACAAAGACTAAGGTCCTTATAAGTAGACGAGAAAACAGAACCCAGATCCCCTCAGGGAAATGGCCTTGCTCAGTATGTAGGAAAGGTGTAGGTAGGAACTCCATTCTTTGCCCCAAATGCAAACAATGGGTACACAAGAGATGTAGCGGGATCTCAGGAAGCTTAATTAAGAATGTAGGATTCACATGCAGCAGCTGTGCTGAAACAGCAAGCAAACAGCCACAGGAAACAAGTACCACCAATCTCTGGGAGGGCCCTGTAGAAACAGTAGACAGCTTCTGCTACCTAGGTGACCGAATTAGCAACGGAGGTGGGTGCTCAGAAAGTACAATAACTAGGGTAAGAACGGGATGGAAGAAGTTTAGGGAACTACTACCACTGCTAGCTGCAAAAGGCTTCTCCCTCAGAATGAAAGGCAGACTGTATGATGCGTGTATCCGAACAGCGATGTTGCATGGTAGTGAGACCTGGGCGCTGAAGGTGGAAGACTTACGTAGATTAGAGAGAAACGAAGCCTGCATGCTCCGATGGATGTGTAACAGTAATATACGTGAACGACAAAGCATAAATGAATTGAGAGAGAGACTGAGCATAAGAGGAATCAAATGCTGCGTGCAGGAGAGGCGGTTACACTGGTATGGACATGTGATGCGTATGAAGGATGACAGCTGCATAAAAAGGTGCAGAGCACTAGAAGTTGATGGAAACCGCGGAGTGGGGAGACCCAAGATGACTTGGGATGAGGTGATAAAAGCCGACCTTACCCAACTACACCTCTCAAAGTCAATGACACACGACCGTGACTTCTGGCGTCACGCAGTAATACAGGGTACCCGACCTCCCATGGGTACATGCTGAAGCATATAAACAATAAGCCCCCCCCCCCCCCCCCCCACACCGCAAGGTGGTCGTGGAGGTGCCACGGCAAAAAAGCACCCAGCCCACACTGTAAAGTGGACGTGTAGGCGCCACGAAAAAGCACCCAGCACTCACTGTAAATGAGGTTGGTGTTAGGAAGGGCATCCAGCTGTAGAAATCAAGCCAGATCAGTTCCTGTATGAGCAAGGCATGGTCAGCCGACCAGACACTGCCCACAACAGGACAACCCGTCTAACCCATGCTAGCGTGGAAGAACGGACGTAAAACGGTGATGATGATGATGATGATGATATATATATAAAGAAACCTAGATAGAGAGATAACTATTTTATTTTACTTTATATTATATATTGAGTCCTTTATTGAGTTAATGTTTATTGGTCTTAATCATAACGGAATTAATTTTTAATATTATATATAGATGTGTGTGTATATATATATATATATATATATATATACACACAGATAACATTTGAATGGTTATACATATATAATATATTATATATGTACACAGATAATTGTTTCTACTTTAGGCACAAGGCCAGCAATCACCCAGTGCATTACTGGTACTTTATTTTATCGACCCCCGTAAGGATGAAAGGCAAAGTCAACCTCGGCGGGATTTGAACTCAGATCATAAAGGGACGTAACTGTGCTGGAAAGCATGGCGTCCGACCCTCTACCGATACTCCCAATCCACCGCTGGATATGTACACAGATAATGTTGTCTAAATGGTTATATATGATATATATACACACAGATGAGGACGTCTAAATGGTTATATATAATATATATATACACACACAGATGATGTTTAAATAGTTATATATATTACTAGCAGCAGTACCCAGCGTTGCCTGGGTAGGTAAAATAATATCTGCTTTGATGAAAAGGTGTTGATCTTAGCGACTGCTTCTCGATGACTCATCTATGGCCACACACAGGCCATGTGGTGGAGGGTGGTGATGACCTCTATCACTGTGAAACGTGGGTGGCTGACGAAGGGGCATGCTGGGGGAGTGAGTTTCGAATTTGAACGAAATCAGTTGAAAAATGTGGGAGCTAGAGCCGAAAATGTGGAAATTTGAGCGAAAGGGTGGTATTTTCGAATATTTAAGCGGCTGCCACGCCGTTCCTGAACAAAAAATCCAAAATGTAAAGCGACGTTAAGACGTGAAATAATCAGATCTAGCGTAGTGTAAAATTTGAACAAAGTAAGTTGATTAATGTGGGAGCTAGAGCCGAAATTTGAGTCTAAAAGTGGTATTTTTGAATATCTAAGTGGCTGCCACGCCGTCCCTGAACAACAAATGAAAAATATAAAGCCATTACAGGATGTGCAATGATAAATTCTATTTTGCTTTAAAATTTGAACGAAATCGGTGGCAAAATGTGGGAGCTAGAGCCAAAAATCTTATTTTTCAATACCTAAAAAAAGGTGATCCTCCCCTATCGATTTTTATCTGCAGAATGACCCTGGAATGAAAAAAATGATATGCTGATATATGGAAAACACTCCCCGATGACTAATCTATGAGCCTGTAAAATTTCATGAAAATCTGTCATAAGATGTAGGCCCCTATAGGTAATACACAGACACACACACACACACACACACACACACACATACTTAATTTTATATATATACAGATATATACACACAGATAATGTTTAAATGGATATATATATATATTATATATACACCCACAGATGTTTAAATTGTTATGTATATAATATATACAGACAGATGTTGATGTTTAAATGGCTATATATATCATATATATACAGATAATGATGTCTAAATCATTATATATATTATATACACACACAGAAGATGTCTAAATCATTATTTATATAATATATATATACAAAGATGATAATGTCTAAATCATTACATATATTATATATACACACAGAAGATGTTTAAATGGTTATATATAATATATATACACAGATAATAATGTCTCATTGGTTATGAATGTATTTATGATCTGTAGAAATGGTAGAAAAAGATGATATTGCACCAGAAGAATTAGTCATAGAGAAGTTATCATGTACAGTCATTTCTACAGCACCTGACATTCACTTCATGACTAATACAACTGATCTTCTTTATAAACATCCTGCAGTAAAGCTCGATTGTATATCTCTAGATCTCTTATGTCTCTGTATTAGCAATGGCAACAAATAACAAGGAACATTTTAAACAAGGCTTTGTTCTCTTTTTATTATGGATTGGCAGGATCGGTAGAGGGTTGGACACCATGCTTTGACGCATAGAGTTCAAATCCCGCCATGGTTAACTTTGCCTTTCATCCTTACGGGGTCGATAAAATAAAGTACCAGTAATGCACTGGGTAATTGCTTGCCTTGTGCCTAAAGTAGAAACAATTATTAGCCATGATAACAAAAGGTTTAATTAATAATAATTGTTTCTACTTTAGGCACAAGGCCAGCAATCACCCAGTGCATTACTGGTACTTTATTTTATCGACCCCGTAAGGATGAAAGGCAAAGTCAACCTCGGCGGGATTTGAACTCAGATCATTAATTAATAATAATTAATACATCTTAATTTTTCATTTTTGCTATTTGTGTATTATTATTACACCATATGGCGGTGGATTGGCAGTATCGGTAGAGGGCCGGACGCCATGCTTTCCAGCATAGTTACGTCCCTTTACGATCTGAGTTCAAATCCCGCCGAGGTTGACTTTGCCTTTCATCCTTACGGGGTCGATAAAATAAAGTACCAGTAATGCACTGGGTAATTGCTGGCCTTGTGCCTAAAGTAGAAACAATTATTACACCAGATCGAGGGCGGTGGATTGGCAGTATCAGTAGAGGGTTGGACGCCATGCTTTGCAGCACAGAGCTACGTCCCCTTACGATCTGAGTTCAAATTCCGCCAAGGTTAACTTTGCCTTTCATCCTTATGGGGTCGATAAAATAAAGTACCAGTAATGCACATCTCATCTACTTGGCAAAAAACAGCAGTTGTTAATTAAATCATCATCATCACTGTTTAATGTCCATTTTTCCATGCTAACATGGGTTAGACAAGTTGTCCCATTGTGAGACAAGTCAGATCAGATGTCTGTGTCTTGCTCATACAGAACTGTTTTTGGCTTGGTTTCTATGGCTGGATGACCTTCCTAATGCCAACCACATTTTCAGTGTGGACTGGGCACTTTTTGTCATGTTACCTACATGACCACTTCACAGTGTGGACTGGGCACTTTTTGTCATGTTACCTACATGACCACTTTACAGTGTAGACTGGGCACTTTTTATCGTGTCACCAACATGACTATTTCACAGTGTGGACTGGGTACTTTTTGTCATGTCACCTACATGACCACTTCACAGTGTGGACTGGGTACTTTTTGTCATGTCACCTACATGACCACTTCACAGTGTGAACTGGGTATTTTTTGTCATGTCACCTACATGACCACTTCACAGTGTGGACTGGGTACGTTTTGTCATGTCACCTACATGATCACTTCACAGTGTGGACTGGGTGCTTTTTGTTGTGATACCTACACGACTACTTCACAGTGTGGACCGAGCACTTTTTATCGTGTCACCAACATGACCACTTCACAGTGTAGACTGGGTACTTTTTGTCATGTCACCTACATGACCACTTCACAGTGTGGACTGGGTACTTTTTGTTGACACCTACACGACTACTTCACAGTGTAGACTGGGCACATCAACATACTTACACAAATGAAACACAACATACTTACATGGAGATTACTTTTAGCCTCTTTCAAAGTTTCATTCTTCTTCTGATTCACAAGTTGTTGAAGTCTTATTGCATCCCTAGGAGGAACAACACAGAAAAGGAGATTAACCCTTTAATTTCAATGAGTGAAAATAGATGGCTGATTTCATAAATATTTGGTTACCCCCCCTACTACTACTACTACTACTACTACTAGTAGTAGTAGTAATAGTAATAGTGTAATAAATAACTTCTTTAAAGTTATTTAGTAGTTCTGAAGTACCTCACCTCTCTCAGTATAACCAGAATTTGACCGTATGACCTGAGAGACATAAAGACATAAACATATCAAGACCAACCGTCCACCAACTATCCATTAACTGTCCATTAACTGTCCATTAACTGTCCACCAACTATCCATTAACTGTCCATCAACTGTCCATTAACTGTCCATTAACTGTCCATTAACTGTCCACCAACTGTCTATTAACTGTCCACCAACTATCCATTAACTGTTCACCAACTGTCCACCAACTATCCATTAACTGTCCACCAACTGTCCATCAACTGTCCATTAACTGTCCATCAACTGTCCATTAACTGTCCATCAACTGTCCATCAACTGTCCATCAACTGTCCACCAACTGTCCAACTGTCCACTAACTGTCCACCAACTGTCCATTAACTGTCCACCAACTGTCCATTAACTGTCCACCAACTGTCCATTAACTGTCCATTAACTGTTCACCAACTATCCATTAACTGTCCACCAACTGCCCATTAACTGTCCACCAACTATCCATTAACTGTCCACCAACTGTCCATCAACTGTCCATTAACTGTCCACCAACTGTCCATTAACTGTCCATCAACTGCCCATTAACTGTCCACCAACTGTCCAGTAACTGTCCATTAACTGTCCACCAACTGTCCATTAACTGTTCACCAACTATCCATTAACTCTCCACCAACTGTCCATCAACTGTCCATTAACTGTCCACCAATTGTCCATTAACTGTCCACCAACTGTCCATCAACTGTCCACCAACTGTCCACCAACTGTCCATTAACTGTCCACCAACTGTCCACCAACTGTCCACCAACTGTCCACCAACAGTCCACCAACTGTCCATATTCTACACTTGACCCAACAATCTGTTGGTTTGATGATAAGTTTAAATATAGTAGTCAATAACATTTACTACAGGAAATTAGTGTGTCACGTACACACACATTATAACACACAGTAAACATACAGATACACACACACACACACACTATATATATATATATGTAGGCACATGGCTAGAGCATTGCCCTTGCAATCGAAAGGTTGTGAGTTCAATTCTCAGACCGGGTGATGTGTTGTTTCCTTGAGCAAGACACTTTATTTCACATTGCTCCAGTTCACTCAGCTGTAGAAATGAGATGATAGGGACTGGGGTCTATATCATTCCACTGCAAAGTGGTCGTGGAGGTGCCACGGCAAAAAAAGCACCCAGCACTCACTGTAAATGAGGTTGGTGTTAGGAAGGGCATCCAGCTGTAGAAATCAAGCCAGAATCAGTTCCCATCCCACCCACCCTTGCAAGCAGGGAAAGGTGGACGTAAAATGATGATGATGATGATGATATATACAGACATAGATACACACACACACACTATATATATATATATATACAGACATAGATACACACACACACAGTATTCTTGTGACGCTAAACTCCGCCAGTTGCAGACTGCGCATCAACATGTTATATCTCTCCACAAAGTTAGATCACCAGAAACAGAGTTCAAAGAACAAAGATCAAGTCCAGTTCATAAGTTGACATTATCAAGCCATTGTTTTGGCTGCTGGCCTTTGCTTCTCTTACCAGCCAGCCTTCCTTCCAGGCATAACCTGTATATACAGACACAAACACATACACAGATACTGTGGGGCTGCCGAGAGATAGAGTGGGGTGGTGTAGAGTTGCTGTGGGGGTAGGGGGATTGCTGGAACTTGGGTGTCGCCTGACCGGAAGCAGGAGGGGACAGGGGCTGACTCGAGGCATCAGGCCGTCAACAGCCCTCTCTTAGCTACAGGCCCTGCAAGGTGACGGACGTGTGAAGACAGACGCTAGTGGAAAGTACCCCCACGTGGACGGTGGAACCAGCGATAGAGAGACGCAAGGTAAGCCCGAATGCCTCTGGCTGCAAGCTATTTCGGCGTTTAATGAATTTTCCCAACTTCCGGCAATCCCCCTCCCACGGCAGCTCTATTTCATGGCAGCTCTACACATATACAGATCATTGTAAAAATTTGCAGTATTAAACTAAAGATTTGAAAACTGGTCTGAATCAACAAGATCCCAGACCTCATTCACTTAGAGTGGAGTGGACTTCATCAAATCAGACCAAGGAAACAATGTTTCCATTGGTCTTTCCAATTGCTGATACAATATACCGGTTGCAACTCCTGGCAGAAGGAGCAACATGAAATAAAGTGTCTTGCTCAAGGACATAACACATTGCCCGTCCCTGAAATCGAACTCTCAACCTCATGATTGTGTATCCAATTTTCTAACCACTAAGCCACTCACCTTCACAAAGATTTAACAGATATATCTAATCTATATAAAATGACACCTCTCTTTCGTTGACTGACAAAACGTGTGATTATTTTACTTATCAATTAATCCAACATTGGTTGCTAATGTCGTTCGTGCAGTACAGGATTTTAAGAGTTAAACTACATGCCTAAAATTTATTTCTTTGACCTTCAGTAAAGTCAAATTGACATCAAAAGGATTTCAACTGTAAATATAGTGAAACATTACAAAAGAACATGAGGTATTTCTATCTGACTGGCCCATTAAATCACCCAGTCCACACTGTAAAGTGGTAGTGCTGGTGACACAACAAAAAACACCCAGTCCACACTGTAAAGTGGTAGTGCTAGTGACACAACAAAAAACACCCAGTCCACCCTGTAAAGTGGTAGTGCTGGTGGCACGATAGATAGTACCTAGTTCACCCTGTAAAGTGGTAGTGCTGGTGACACAACAAAAAACACCCAGTCTACCCTGTAAGGTGGTAGTGCTGGTGCCACAACAAAAAGCACCCAGTACACCCTGTAAAGTGGTAGTACTGGTGTCACAACAAAAACACCCAGTCCACCCTGTAAGGTAATAGTGCTGGTAATAACAAAATGCACCCAGTCCACCTGCAACTCTAGCTGTGATTACACCAATCATCTATATTTACCTGACTTCTTCAGCTTTCATCTCAGCATCAATCTGCTTCTGCAGACGCAGCCGTTCTCGAGGGGTTAATTTCTTCCTTTTCGGTGAAATATCTTTCTTCCTCATTTGACAGTTTTCAACTCTAGATTAAAATATTTAAAAATAAACAAAAACAATATTACCAAAATTTTCTCTATGAAGTTTATTTTGGGGGTAGTGGTGATGGGGGTGGTGCTGGTGGTGGTAGTGGTGCTGGTGGTGGTAGTGGTGATGGTGGTGGTAGTGGTGATGGTGGTGGTAGTGGTGATGGTGGTAGAGGTAATGGGGCTGGTGTGGTGGTGGTAGTGGTGTTGGTGGTAGAGGTAATGGGGCTGGTGTGGTGGTGGTAGTGGTGATGGAGGTAGAGGTAATGGGGGTGGTGTGGTGGTAGTGGTGATGGTGATAGTAGTGTTGGTGGTAGTGGTGTTGGTGGTAGAGGTAATGGGGCTGGTGTGGTGGTGGTAGTGGTGTTGGTGGTAGAGGTAATGGGGCTGGTGTGGTGGTGGTAGTGGTGATGGTGGTAGTGGTGATGGTGGTAGAGGTAATGGGGCTGGTGTGGTGGTAGTGGTGATGGTGGTAGTGGTGATGGAGGTAGAGGTAATGAGAGTGGTGTGGTGGTAGTGGTGGTGGTGGTAGTGGTGATGGAGGTAGAGGTAATGAGGGTGGTGTGGTGGTAGTGGTGTTGGTGGTAGTGGTGATGGAGGTAGAGGTAATGGGGGTGGTGGTGGTGGTGTGGTGATGGTGGTAGTGGTGATGGTGGTAGAGGTGATAGTGGTAGAGGTAATGGGGGTGGTGTGGTGGTGGTAGTGGTGATGGTGGTGGTGGTGGTGCTGGTGGTAGTGGTGGTGGTGGTGGTGGTGTGGTGGTGGTAGTGGTGGTGTGTGGTAGTGGTGATGGTGGTAGAGGTAATGGGTGGTGGTGTGGTGGTGGTAGTGGTGGTGTGTGGTAGTGGTGATGGTGGTAGAGGTAATGGGTGGTGGTGTGGTGGTGGTAGTGGGCGTGGTGTTGGGGGTTGTGTGGTAGTGGTGGTGATGATGATGATGTTGATGATTATAACAATGAAGATGACAATGACAATGACAATGATGATGATGAAGATAATCCAACTTACAATTTTCCCCCTATCTTCCGTTTATCATTCATTTCCTGTAAGAAATCCAAAGATCAATACTAAAAAATTGAGAAATAATTAATTTACAAATGATTCTTAAGCAATAATTATTTAATTTTTTATAAACTGGTTTCAGTCATTAGACACTGGCCAGGCTGGGGCACAGCCTTCATGGGATTTAGTCAACTATATGGAAGCACATGGCTTAATGGTTAGAGCATTGGCTTTGTAATCGAAAGGTTGTGAGTTCAATTCTTAGACCGTGTGATGTGTTGTTTCCTTGAGCAAGACACTTTATTTCACATTGCTCCAGTTTACTCAGCTGTAGAAATGAGATGATAGGGACTGGGGTCCCTATCATTCCACTGCAAAG
>OZ024752.1:33703581-33776081 GCA_964016885.1 Eledone cirrhosa
ATACATACATAGACATACAGAGACATAGACATACATACACATAGACACATACATACACATAGACACATAGACATAGAAAGGTCAGTCGGAAAGTCCATAGGCTGACTCTGAAGGGTTGATGTTAGAGCTGTGAAATCTTGCATGCATTAATGTCAACTCTTCTAATTAATAACTGCATTGTTTCTTTCCAGGGACTATGTTGAAAAATAAACCTCATTTGGTCATTCCATGAGAGTATCTTGGTTAGCCTATAAACTTTTCAGCTGACCATCGTATGTCACTCACATGAGAGAATCCCAATCTACTAATTTCCTGACCCTTCACTCCCACTACATACTTACAGCGAAATGTTTGCTAATATAAGGCATTTTGAGGATATCTCTGGCTGATGGTCGTTTGGCGGGGTTCTTCCGCAACATCCTGCAGTAAAATAAGGAAAAAATAAGTAATATTTAATTTTTTGAGAAAATTTTCTAGGATTGGATATCTGAATCCTTTAGCATTTAAACCAGTTGTATCTGGCTAGAATTCTCTCTCCTCTTTCTGTTCAAACTGGCCATAACCGGCCGTTCATACCAATGTTGAGGTATTGTTCTCAAAATAAATAAGATCAAAATCTCGTAGATTCGATTTTATGTAAGATTACTATGTGAGATAAAGCCTTTTCTGTGAAAATAAAATAGTAAATATAGAGTAATGTGAATGCTAAAGGGTTAATTATGTTTCAACCAGGTGTGAATGCAGATACAAAGAACATATAAAGAAGGTTAGTGTCTATTTTTTATGTGGTTCTTGTCCTTGATTATATGTTCTTTGTATCTGTATCTACACTTGGTTGGAACCTTATAAGATATCATTGTCCTATAAAAAAATGATATCTTATAAGGTTCCATAAAAAGGTCCTATAAAAAAAATAATAATAAAAATAATTGTTTCTAATTTTTGCACAAGGCCAACAATAACCTAGTACATTACTGGTACTTTATTTTATCGACCTCGTAAGGATGAAAGGCAAAGTTAACCTCGGCGGGATTTGAATTCAGACCGTAAAGAAACGTAACTATCCTAGAAAGCAGAGCGTCCAACCCTCTACCGATACTGCCAATTCACCGCCCCGAAATAATTGTTTCTACTTTTGGCACAAGGCCAGCAAAATACTCAGTACATTACTGTTACTTTATTTTATTGACCCCGTAAGGATGAAAGGCAAAGTTGACCTCGGTGGGATTTGAACTAAAAGAGTAGAGAGGCGAAATGAATACCACAAAGCATTCTATCCGAAGTTCTAACGACTCTACCAATTCTCCACCATTCCTATATCATATATTATATATCATATATCATATTATATATCACATATCATATATTATATATCATATATCATATTATATATCACATATCATATATTATATATCATATATCATATATTATATATCATATATCATATATTATATATCACATATCATATATCATATTATATATTATATATCATATATCATATATTATATATCATATATTATATATCATATTATATATCACATATCATATATTATATATCATATATCATATATTATATATCATATATCATATATTATATATTATATATCACATATCATGTATCATATATTATATATTATATATCATATATCATATATTATATATCATATATCATATATCATATATCATATATTATATATCACATATCATATATCATATATCATATATAATATATTATATATCACATATCATATATTATATATCATATATTATATATCACATATCATATATTATATATTATATATCATATGTAATATATTATATATCACATATCATATATTATATATCATATATCATATATTATATATCACATATCATATATTATATATCATATATCATATATTATATATTATATATCATATATTATATATCATATATCATATTATATATCATATATCATATATTATATATCATATATCATATATTATATCATATATCATATATTATATATCATATATCATATATTATATATCATATATCATATATTATATATCATATATTATATCACATATCATATATTATATATCATATATCATATAACATATATTATATATCACATATCATATATTATATATCATATATCACATATATATTGTATATCATATATCATATGCATTTTAATATTTGTCAGAATTATCTTATAATCCAGCTAGGCTTGTTAGAAAAGTACGTGTGTACCCTTAATGTATTTTTGGACAAGATAGACAGAAGTTATGGAGGAAAAGGAGCTCAACAAATGAATTCATGTAAGAATTTTCTTTTTTTCCTAATTATTTCCTTGTGAATGTGTCGGTGAAATGGAAGTTATCGGGATTTGAACTCAGAGAGCAGAGAGTTGTTCCAAGTTATTCCCACCAAAATATAGAATAAGCCAAAGAAAAATCATAACATACTGAGTGAATATATCATTTAACTCTGTAGGGTAGTGTTCAGGGAGAGGTGGTGATTCTTTTTCAACTATTTTGAACATGGTCGACATTATGTTATCTCCGAAAAATGCATGACTCAAGGCACACATCTCAAACAATATACAGCCAACAGACCTGAAAAGATTCAATAAAAACTAGGATTATTTGCCACATACAAATAGAAAGCACATGGATAAACAAATAGAACCTCTATGTGGTCTTTTGACCTGCTATAAATACCAGGTAAATCTCCCTCAAATATAGGTTTCTGCTTTAGGCACAAAGCCAATAATTTTGTGGGGAGGGGAAAGTTGATTAAATCGACCCCTGTGTGGTGTTACTGGTACTTTATTTTATCGACCACATAAGGATGAATAACATTCTTTCACTGTCTATCCTTTTTTTAAAGAAATCTCCTGTATTCAGACTTGGAGAGGGGATGGGCTCTGCTGGGTTTAAAAATGCCCTCAGAAATATTGTAGGTCAATATGGCTCTCCTTCGACTCCTTCAGGAGTTACGGGTCCATGCACGCCTATCAATGAGCTAGATGTGGTCACCTGACTAGTCAAGCTGCAGAACTTGACAACCTGTCTAACCCATACAAGCAGAGAAAAAAAATAGACATTAAAAGGTTGCTAAAATACAGGTTCAGGGTACCCTTCAGTTGTGTCAAGGACATGACAACCTCCCCAGAGTAAGTGATCTACATGATAAAGACACTCAGTAACAGAAGAATTAGGATGCTAGATAAAATATCTAGTTTTATCTAGATATTTTATCTAGCATCCTATGTTCTTTGCATCTTCTGCATACTCTATCATCTAAAAACATGTCTTATGTTGAAGAACACTTACCAAATATCTGACTTTGAGTTATAGCCTTCATGTTTTAATACTTCTGGGCTCATATAATAAGGAGTTCCAATGAAAGTTGATGCACAGTCTGATGTACTAAGTAATATTCTTGAAATTCCAAAGTCACCAATTTTAATGATGCCATTCTTTAAAAAAATGTTCCTAAAGGTACACAAAAGAAAACAATATTATAAATACTATGGCAATGTTATTATTATCATATATGTTATATAATATATATTATATATGTGTTATATAATACAACATATAATATATATATTACATATGTTATATTATATAACATATATATATATATATTATATAACATCATCATCATCATCATCATCACCGTTTTACGTCCGTTCTTCCACGCTAGCATGGGTTAGACGGGTTGTCCTGTTGTGGGCAGTGTCTGGTCGGCTGACCATGCCTTGCTCATACAGGAACTGATCTGGCTTGATTTCTACAGCTGGATGCCCTTCCTAACACCAACCTCATTTACAGTGAGTGCTGGGTGCTTTTTCGTGGCGCCTACACGTCCACTTTACAGTGTGGGCTGGGTGCTTTTTTGCCGTGGCACCTCCACGACCACCTTGCGGTGGGGGGAGTGGGGGCATATTGTTTATATGCTTCAGCATGTACCCATGGGAGGTCGGGTACCCTGTATTACTGCGTGACGCCAGAAGTCACGGTCGTGTGTATAATATATATATTATATAATATATATATGTTATATTATTATATAATTTCTGCTAGCAAGAGTTGGCTGAGTCTTCACAGACTGAGTCAGTACTGAAGTGGAACCAGTGACCTCCCAGACAGGCCGAGGGTTTGCATCTCGCTTACATATGGTTCTGTGTTCAACCAAATGTGTTTTATCATATCAACAACACTAGAGAGGTTGTCATGTCTTTGACACAACACGAAGGTCCTCCCAACACTTTGTTTGGCAAGCTTTCTATGGTCAGGTGCCCTTCCTATCACCAACCATTGTACAGCATGTACTGGGTGCTTTTATCATGTAGATCAGTGCTTCTCAAACTATCTGATGTGGTGGACCGACATTTTTTTTTTCAATGTGCCACGTACCGCTAATATTTCGTAGTAATATTAATTTATACCGGAAACGATATATATAATGAATATAATAATAGTTGACCATTTTTTTATCTTCTATTTATTTTGTAAACAAATAATACAATATCAAAACATATAAAAAAGTAATAAAAAAAATTCCTCAAATGGTTCCTTAGCGTGGCCTGGACACTGGCCGCGTACCGGCACCGGTCCGCGGACCACCACTTTGAGTAGCACTGATGTAGATCACCAATTCTAGGGAGGCCATCATGTCTTTGACACAACTGAAGGGTATCCTTAACCTGTTGTTTAGCAACCTTTTAGTGTCTATTTTTCCTCTGCTTGTATGGGTTAAACAAGTTGTCACGTTCTGCAGCTTGACTAGTCAGGTGACCATATATATAGTTCATATACAGGTCATGTGACCACATCTAGCTCATATACAAGTCAGGTGACTATATCTGGTTAATATAATGGTCAGGTGACCACATCTAGCTCATATACAGGTCAGGTGACCATATATAACTCATATACAGGTCACGTGACCATATCTAGCTCACATACAGGTCAGTTGACCATATCTAGCTCATATACAGGTCAAGTGATCACATCTGGCTCATATACAGGTAATAGAAGGTCTTACCTTGACTTTAAGTCTCGGTGTAATACATGGCATGAGTGTATATAGCTGACTCCAAGTAGTACCTGAATAAACCAATCTAATATTTGTTTGATATTTATTGATCTACTTTCATTAACACATTTTACAATGCATTGATCCAAATCTCCACCCTACAGAGATAAAAATAAGTTGTCAATAATAATAATAATAATAATAATAATAATAATAATAATAATAATAACAGGAAAACAAGGAAATTAATTACAGTGTATGGTTATTTTATATGGCTAACATGGTTCTATGACAATGCAGTTATTTCAGTTTCAACATTTGATCCTAGATTAAATATGGGTGCTAAACAAGTTCAACTTTCAAAGAGAATATATAAAAGGCATAACAAAACAAAGGTTTAAATATAATGTAATATTTACTTACTTCACAATATTCAGTGATTATGTACAAAAAATCATCATCAATAAACTTGTCTAAGAACTTTAAAATATTAGGGTTCGAAAGTTGCGATAGTAAGGTTGCTTCTTGTTCAGCAGCATCAGTTTCTCCCGGTTGCATTTCATTGACAGGAATTCTTTTGACAACTTTTTGGGAGCTATAAATGTAAAATTTAGAATAAACTTCACTTCTTTTTAAATGTTTATATGGCATGGAACAAGTGTCTCAGAAGAATGCTACACATCTCATACATGGAGCACAAAACAAACAACTTTGTCAGGCAGCAAGTTAACAAATATGCTGGCTGACAGGAACCACTCCTTGCGATAGAGAAAAGATGGAAGCTTGCCTGGTTTGGTCATGTTTCCCGCCACAACTACTCGTCTAAAACCATCCTTCAAGGCACAGTCCAGAGAGGGGCAGACAAAGAAAACCCTGGTCTGATAACATCAGAGACTGAACTGGTCAAAGCACAGAGACCCTTCCACACATGATAGAGATGGCAACAACTGACTATGAAAGTGTCAAAAGTGGCACTTGAATGACACATCTAGGGTGGCACTCCAACGGTTGGCTGCAACAGTGGCGCATCTAGATTCACACATACATGTATAGATTCACTTATATGATGTCATGAGATAATTGTTTCTACTTTTGGCACAAGGCCAGCAATTACCCAGTGCATTACTGGTACTTTATTTTATTGACCCCGTAAGGATGAAAGGCAAAGTCAACCTCGGCGGGATTTGAACGCAGAATGGCAAGGGCCGTAACTCTATGCGTCAAAGCATGGCGTCCGACCCTCTACTGATACTGCCAATCCACCGCCTTTGATGTCATGAAATAATACTATATATATATATAGTATCATAGATTCACATTTATGATGTTATGAGATAATACTAAAAATATATAGATTCACATTATCATGAGATAATACTATCTATATATGTGATGCACATGGAGGATGACCGCTGGGTAAATAGTGCCAAGAAATTCCAGTGGAGGGAAGACGCAGTAGAGGAAGACCATGAAAAACATGGGCGGAGGTGGTGAGAGCAGACCTCAGATTGCTGAAGCTCACCGAGGAGATGACGAAGGACCGTGACAAGTGGAGAGATGCTGTGCTGAATAGGACCCGTCCCACCCTTGCAAGCAGGGAAAAGCAGACGTAAAATGATGATGATGATGATGATGATAGATTCACATATATGATGTCATGAGATAATCTATATATATATAACTGAGGATGTCTGTCTGTGTGTGTGTGTGTCTGTGAGTTTGAATCCTTAAAACTCAAGAAGTGCCCAACCGATTTTTTTCAAACTTTACATGTGTATTACTTATGTTTCAGGGAGTGTTATGCACATAAAAAATTCAACTAGGGCCTGCATTAGGTGAAAAACTGCGTTTTTTCAGCTTCTTAGGGGTTTTTTGAGGTGTTACGTCAGACCGATTTCCTTGAAATTGTAACTATGTATTAGTCAGTCTCTTTTGTATTAGTCATACTGTGAGCAAAGAAAATCCAACTTTTTTATGGCCTAGGTCCCGCATTAGGTGAAAAACTTCATTTTTTCAGCTTTTTAGGGCTTTTTTCGGTTTATTTTCTTTACATATTGTCCAGATGTGCAGTTTTTCCATGATTAGGTCTGTTGGCGGCTCGCGTTCCAAAATACCTCATCCTGTGCAACGCTGGGTACCACTGCTAGTACTAAATATATATAGTTTCACAAATATATAGATACACATACATAATGACTTGAGATAATCTATATATATAAAAGCAAGTCGGTCTGTGTGTGTGTCTGTCTGTGTACAAATACTAGGCTCCTTTTAACCTTTGAAATACTAGGCCGCTTTGGCACGTGCTATTGAAGCGACCTCTCATTGGCTAGCCAATTAGCTGACATAAGCTGACATGCACTCAGAAATTGCTAGCTAAGCCATAAACGACCTTGAACAATTCAGGCTGTCATTTATTTCCCGAGCAACGCCGGGTACATCTGCTAGTACTATATATAGTAGATTCACATATACATAATGTCATGAGATAATACTAAAAATATATAGACTCACACACATGTCATGAAACTTCCTGGTTACAATGAAGCCTAAAATAAATATATAAAGAGAGAGACTCTTATCTTTTGGCTCTATACTTAAACCTAGCTATCTACTTACTTTTCTACCTAATCACTCACCTATGTACACACCCACCCATATCTACCTACACACCACCACCACCCCTCTCTCTCCCTCTCTCTCTCTATATATATATATAGTAATAATAATAAATATGAAGACTAAAGTCCATATATATATAGTAATAATAATAGTAATAATAAGAAGATCCAGTTAAGGGTGAAAGCATCAATTCTTTGCTTAAACTTTAATCTGTTATTTTAATATATGATGATGATGATATATATATATATATATAAATTCTTTTATTGGTTTCAGTCATTGGATTAAGGCCATTCTAGAGCAGCACCTTAAAAGAGGTTTTAGTCAATCATATTGACCCCCCGCAACTTATTTGTTTAAAAGTCTGGCACCACTTACAGGGCATACATACAAACAGCAACATAAATACAGACACACAATCACACACATACATATATAATTGTTTCTACTTTTGACACAAGGCCAGCAATTACCCAGTACATTACTGGTACTTTATTTTTATCGACCCCGTAAGGATGAAAGGCAAAGTTAACCTTGGCGGGATTTGAACTCAGATCATAAAGGGACGAAACTATGCTTCAAAGCATGGTGTCCGACTCTTAACCGATACTGCCAATCCACCACCCACACACACATATAATGCACCAAAATCAGTTGACCTCCAGAGGTCAACTGATCAGAAGGGACTGTCCTGTGTCTTCACCCATTTTTTAAAAAATTGTGTGTGTGTGTATTCATATATATATATATATATATATATATATATATATATATACATACATACATATAATGGGCTTCTGTATAGTTTCCATCTCCTGAATTTCATTCACAGGACAGTCAAACTGTGGCTGTAGTTGTAACACTTGCCCAAGGTGCTATAGTGTCACACTGTAGGACTGGACATGAAACTATGTGGTTGCAAGACAATCTTCTTAACTACAAAGCCATGTCTATGCTTATAATATATATTATAAAATGCATTGGGATTACCTCTGTGTGCGTGCGTGTGCGTGTGTTTGTGTGTGCGTGCGTGTGTGTGTGAGAGAGAGAGATACATGATTGGTTGAAATTTTGCTGACGTAAGAAGAAGACTAACAGATGCTGTCAAACTTCAAGAGTAATTTTTAGTTTATTTGTCAACAAGTAATAACAAGTTTACTTTCAGGGATTTTGATTCTAGGGTTTGCTTCCAATTTTGGAATTTAGCCTTTAATTCAGTTATAAAGGCTAAGTTAACAACACAGACGAGTTCCCATGGATAACCAGTCATAAACTCTTCTGTTATGGCCTGAAGGATAATGATAAGCAGGAGAAGATTGCGGACTGAACCATGGTGGACTCCCACTTGCAGTTCAAATTCATCATTGAACTCATTGCTAATCTTATTCTGGCTGCACTTCACAAGGCATTCGCCTATGCCTAGTTTTCTAAGTGCCCACCAGATTACTGAGCAGGGAACCCAGTCAAATGTCATCTCCAGATCCACAAAAGTCTTACTCTTAGCTAAGTACTTCTCCTGCATTTATCTCACGAGGATGAGAAAATTAGTTACACTTCTGCCCAGCAGGAATCTGAACCATGCCTCATCATCATCATCATCATCATCACCGTTTTACGTCCGTTCTTCCACGCTAGCATGGGTTAGACGGGTTGTCCTGTTGTGGGCAGTGTCTGGTCGGCTGACCATGCCTTGCTCATACAGGAACTGATTTGGCTTGATTTCTACAGCTGGATACCCTTCCTAACACCAACCTCATTTACAGTGAGTGCTGGCTGCTTTTTCGTGGCGCCTACACGTCCACTTTATAGTGTGGGCTGGGTGCTTTTTTGCCGTGGCACCTCCACGACCACCTTGCAGTGGGAGGGTGAGAGGGCATATTGTCTATATGCTTCAGCTTGTACCCATGGGAGGTCAGGTACTCTGTATTACTGCGTGACGCCAGAGGTCACGGTCGTGTGTCATCGCCTTTGAGAGGTGTAATTGGGTAAGGTCGGCTTTTATTACCTCATCCCAGGTCATCTTGGGTCTCCCCACTCCGTGGTTTCCATCGACTTCTAGTGCTCTGCACCTTTTTATGCAGCTGTCATCCTTCATACGCATCACAAGTCCATACCAACGCAACCGCCTCTCCTGCACACAGCATTTGATTCCTCTTATGCTCAGTCTCTCTCTCAATTCATTTATGCTTTGTCGTTCGCGTATATTACTATTACACATCCATCGGAGCATGCAGGCTTTGTTTCTCTCTAATCTATGTAAGTCTTCCACCTTCAGCGCCCAGGTCTCACTACCATGTAACATTGCTGTTCGGATACACGCATCATACAGTCTGCCTTTCATTTTGAGGGAGAAGCCTTTTTGCAGCTAGCAGTGGTAGTAGTTCCCTAAACTTCTTCCATCCCGTTCTTACCCTAGTTATTGTACTTTCTGAACACGCACCTCCGCTGCTAATTCGGTCACCTAGGTAGCAGAAGCTGTCTACTGTCTCTACAGAGCCCTCCCAGAGATTGGTGGTACTTGTTTCCTGCGGCTGTTTGCTGCTTGCTGTCCCAGTACAGCTGCTGCACGTGAAGCCTACATTCTTAATTAAGCTTCCTGAGATCCCGCTACATCTCTTGTGTACCCATTGTTTGCATTTGGGGCAGAGAATGGAGTTCCTACCTACACCTTTCCTACATACTGAGCAAGGCCATTTCCCTGAGGGGATCTGGGTTCTGTTTTCTCGTCTACTTACAAGGACCTTAGTTTTTGTCATGTTGACTTTGAGACCCTTTCTTTCTAGTACCTGCTTCCAAGTTTGGAATTTCTTCTCTAGTTCTACCATAGATTCGGCTATAAGTGCGAGGTCATCAGCATACAGGAGTTCCCATGGGCATCCGGTCTTAAACTCCTCCGTTATTGCCTGCAGGACTATGATGAACAGGAGAGGGCTAAGAACAGAGCCCTGGTGGACACCAACCTGTATGCTAAATACCACGCTATACTCATTGCTAATCCTAACTTTGCTGACTACTCCCCTATACATGGCTTGTACAGCTTTCACAAGCCATTCATCTACTCCTAGTTTTCTAAGAGCCCACCAGATTACAGCACGTGGAACTCTGTCAAAGGCTTTCTCGAGATCGATGAATGCCAGGTAAAGTGGCTTACTTTTAGCTAGGTACTTTTCCTGTAACTGCCTCACAAGGAAGAGGGCATCAGTGGTGCCTCTTCCTGGTACAAACCCAAATTGCATCTCATCTAGTTTCACCCGGTCCCTAATCAACTGTGCTATAACTCTTTCTGTTACTTTCATGACCTGGTCCATCAGCTTTCTACCTCTATAGTTTCCTCTATCGAGTGCATCACCTTTACCTTTGTAGCAGTTGACAATGATGCTACTGCACCAATCTTTTGGTATGACACCTTCTAGTATTACCAGGTTAACAATACGTGTGGTTATAGTGTGACCTACAGACCCAGATGCCTTCAGCATCTTGGCAGCTATACCCGATGGACCAGTTGCCTTCCCCATCTTCATATCTTTGATTGCCTTACTTACTACGCTGCTGCTGACTTGTACTGCTGGCCCCTCTATAGGGTCTACTTGGGGTAGGGTCTCTTCTTCCCATGCACTCTCCTCATTTAGTAATCTATCATAATGACTCTTCCATGCATCTTTCTTCTCAGCACTTGTGAGGGCAAGCTCACCTTTATCATTCCGGATACACTTCTCTCCAATGACATCTCAATTCTCTCTGATACACTGCCTCGCAATCTTGAACACCTCCTGTTTCTGGTCCTCACATTGTCTATCCTCTGCTTCCTTCCTAGCTAAGTATACTTGTCGCCTAGCTTCCCTCTTGGTCTCTATGTAATGTACCCTGCTCCCCCTGTTCTTCTATTCTTTCCATGCCTGTCTCTTGGCCTTAACTGCCTCATCTACCTTATTGTTCCACCACCAAGTCACTCTCCTCCTGCTTGTGGTCTTACTCCAGCCACAGACCTCATCCGTCGCCTCTAGTAAGTTATTTTTTAGGAACTCCCAGTGCTCTTCTACATTGAATGTCTCTATCTGTTCTTCTCTACTGTTGTAAGCGTTGAGTACATCTAGTATTATTCTGTCACTGATCAGATGTGCTATAACACTTTTGGTAACTTTCATGATGGAGTCGATCAGTCATAAGTCTACTATCAAAGCTATGACCCAATATCTCATCCAATCAAATGTTGCCAAGTCATAAGTCTACTTTCAAAGCTATGATTCGTGAGGTGTTCAGGATTGCCAGGCAATGTGTCAAGGAAAACCGTGATATTGTCGGGGAGAAGTGTGTACTTAACGATGATGGTATACTTGCCATCACCGACGCTGATAAGAAGGTAGCTTGGAAGTGTCACTACGAAAGGCTTCTAAATGAGGAGAACAAATGGGAGAAAGACAGTCTCCCCCAGATCGATCCAATAGAGGGACCAGCAGTGTTAGTTGAAGGTAGTATAATAAGTAAGGCAATCAAAGATATGAAGACGGGTAAGGCGGCTGGGCCTTCGGAAATAGTTGCTGAGATGCTGAAGGCATCTGGTTCGGTGGGACACACCATGGTCACCCGGATAGTTAACCAAGTCGTACAGAATGGGGTTGTTCCGAAGGAATGGCGTAGCAGCATCATCGTTAACTGCTATAAGGGAAAAGGAGATGCCCTAGATAGGAGTAACTATAGAGGCATTAAATTAATCGACCAGGTCATGAAGGTCACGGAAAAAGTAATAGCGCAACTAATCAGAGAGAGAATTGATCTAGATGAAATGCAGTTCGGGTTTGTGTCAGGCAAAAGTACCACAGACGCTCTTTTCATTGTACGACAACTACAGGAGAAGTACCTAGCTAAAAGTAAACCCCTATACTTAGCTTTTGTCGACTTGGAGAAAGCCTTCGACAGAGTCCCCCGTTCCATTATCTGGTGGTCTCTTAGAAAACTAGGTGTTGACGAATGGCTTGTGAGAGCTATACAAGCCATGTATAAAGAAACAGTCAGTAAGGTTAGAATTAACAACGAATATAGTGAAGAGTTTAGCGTAAAAGTTGGTGTCCATCAGGGCTCTGTACTTAGCCCCCTACTATTTATTATTGCCCTTCAGGCTATAACAGAGGAGTTCAAGACCGGCTGCCCATGGGAACTCCTATACGCAGATGATCTAACGCTCATAGCTGAATCAATGACCGAACTAGAGAAGAAATTCCAAACGTGGAAGCACGGCCTAGAATCAAAAGGCCTTAAAATTAACCTGGCTAAGACTAAAGTTCTAGTTTGTAGGAAAGAAAATAAGGCGGCGGTCCCATCGGGGAAATGGCCATGCTCAGTGTGTAGGAAAGGCGTAGGTAGAAACTCCATTTTATGTCCCAAATGCAAAGTATGGGTGCATAAAAGATGTAGTGGGATCACAGGTAAGCTAACTAAGAACATAGATTTTACATGTGGCCGGTGCTCTGGTGCAATAAGTAGCAGCAAGTGCCCACAAAATACTAGCTCCTTCAACTGCGCAGAGGGTTCTATAGAAATAGTGGACAGCTTCCGTTATCTGGGTGACAAAATCAGCAGTGGGGGAGGGTGCTCTGAAAGTACAGTAGCTAGAGTCAGAACTGGATGGAAAAAGTTCAGAGAGCTTATACCACTATTAGCCGCTAGAGGGTTCTCCCTAAAAATGAAAGGCAGGTTATACGATGCCTGCATACGAACAGCAATGCTGCATGGCAGTGAGACCTGGGCATTGTGTGCAGAGGATATACGCAGACTAGAGAGGAACGAAGCTTGCATGCTCCGCTGGATGTGCAATAGTAATATACGTGAACGGCAAAGCATAAACGAACTAAGGAAAAAATTAGAAATAAGAGTGATCAGATGTTGTTTACTCGAGAGAAGGCTACGTTGGTACGGTCACGTGATGCGCATGAAAGACGACAGCTGTATAACAAAGTGCAGGGCAATAAAGATAGACGGTAGCCACGGAGTAGGCAGACCCAGAAAAACATGGGACGAGCTGATAAATTCCGACCTCACACGCTTACACCTCTCCAAGACAATGTCACTGGACCGAGACCTTTGGCAGTACTCAGTAATAGAGAAGACCCGCCTTACCTAATACAAAGTAAAAACCTACTACAGTCAGTAGGCACCTCTATCAAAACACACCCCCGTCCCACCACCTCCACCCCACCCACACCGCCCCTTTCAATGTAAAGTTATGTTGGTCCCACAACATCCAGGCCGAAACAAATGAGATCGTGTAGGTGTCACGACAAAAAACACACAGTCCACGCTGTAAATGTGGCCGTGTAGGCAACACGGTAAAAACCTCCCAGCCCCACACTGTAAATGTGGTTGGTGTTAGGAAGGGCATCCAGCTGTAGAAAACCCGCCAGACAGTCCACGCTGTAATGTGACCGTGTAGGCAACACGGTAAAAACCTCCCAGCCCCACACTGTAAATGTGGTTGGTGTTAGGAAGGGAATCCAACTGTAGAAAACCCGCCAGACAGTCCAATGCGAGCAAGACAACCACTCTTGCCTCAAGTGGGAAAACCCCCGTCCAAACCCATGCAAGCGTGGAACACGGACGCTAAACCTGATGATGATGATGATGATGATGATGATTCAATATCTCATCCAACCAAATATTGCCACATCATAAGTCATTTCATCCAATCAAATGTTGCCACATTATAAATCATTTCACCCAATCAAATGTTGCCAAGTCACAAGTCTACTGGAGCAGAACTAACAAACATAATCTGCTCAAGATACATATTTTATTGAATTATTCAGCCAGCTCTAATCAATTTTATCCTCATTTTTATCCTCTAGACCAGAGTTTCTCATTCAGTGTTCCCTGGAATCCTAGGGTTCCACAAGAGGTCACTAGGGGTTCCGTGAGAAACAGTGATAAATAAAGCTAATGCTTTTTTGAGTAATTTTTGTTTAATTTTATATTTGTAATTTTACTAGACACGTACACCATATTGTTGGGAAATCCTTGGTTATTATAATAAAGGCTTCAACCTCTTATAGTATTTAAAACTATGCCATTACCCATTGATGGTATATAATAATTTTTATGCAGGGATTCCCTGATACATGAAAACTATTTCAAGGGTTCCATAGGCATGTCAAACACACGTGGACCTTTACAAGCACTCCTGCAGCCCACACAAAGATTTTTACAACGCGAGCATGTTTTATCTTCGTAATCATTTCATTTTACGTCCGCTTTTTCCCTGCTTGCAAGGGTGGGACGGGAACTGATTCTGGCTTGATTTCTACAGCTGGATGCCCTTCCTAACACCAACCTCATTTACAGTGAGTGCTGGGTGCTTTTTTGTGGTGGCACCTACACGTCCACTTTGCAGTGGAATGATAGGGACCCCAGTCCCTATCATCTCATTTCTACAGCTGAGTAAACTGGAGCAATGTGAAATAAAGTGTCTTGCTCAAGGAAACAACACATCACCCGGTCTGAGAATTGAACTCACAACCTTTCGATTGCAAGGCCAATGCTCTTACCACTAAGCCATGTGCCTCCATAATAATATAAAATGTGCCTCCATAGTAATATAAAATAAAATAAAATTAGTTGTAATGTGTGCAATTAACTGTCATGTGTGGCCCTGAGACAACACATGTGTGACTCATGTGGCCCTCAGACAACACATGTGACTCATGTGGCCCTCAGACAACACATGTGACTCTTTGGGCCCTCAGACAACACATATGTGACTCTTGTGGCCCTCAGACAACACATATGTGACTCTTGTGGCCCTTAGACAACACATATGTGACTCATGTGGCCCTCAGACAACACATGTGACTCTTGTGGCCCTCAGACAACACATATGTGACCCATATGGCTCTCAGACAACACATGTGACTCTTGTGGCCCTCAGACAACACATATGTGACTCATGTGGCCCTCAGACAACACATGTGTGACTCATGTGGCCCTCAGACAACACATGTGTGACTCATGTGGCTCTCAGACAACACATATGTGACTCATGTGACCCTCAGACAACACACATGTGACTCATGTGGCCCTCAGACAACACATGTGTGACTCATGTGGCTCTCAGACAACACATGTGCCTCATGTGGCCCTCAGACAACACATGTGACCCATGTGGCTCTCAGACAACACATGTGACTCTTGTGGCCCTCAGACAACACATGTGTGACTCATGTGACCCTCAGACAACACATGTGACTCATGTGGATCTCAGACAACACATGTGACTCTTGTGGCCCTCAGACAACACATGTGTGACTCATGTGACTCTCAGACAACACATATGTGACTCATGTGGCTCTCAGACAACACATATGTGACTCATGTGGTCCTCAGACAACACATATGTGACTCATGTGGCTCTCAGACAACACATGTGACTCTTGTGGCCCTCAGACAACACATATGTGACCCATGTGACTCTCAGACAACACATGTGACTCTTGTGGCCCTCAGACAACACATATGTGACTCTTGTGGCCTTCAGACAACACATGTGTGACCCATGTGACTCTCAGACAACACATGTGACTCTTGTGGCCCTCAGACAACACATATGTGACCCATGTGGTGCTCAAGGGACCCTCAGTTTGACATGGCTGCTCTAGACAAACCCCCAAATTACATGGTTATTCGAAGGACGTGTTCTAGACAAACCAATCTATAGATATTGTTATTGAAAGCGTAGCTACTCGCTTGAATGAACAATGTAAGCTAGCTTATAGAACCCACTAGGCAGGTGATGAATTCATGTTAGATGTGATGTGGAGTGCAGTCAAGCATATCCTTATATCTGTAGGTGTGTGTTGTGTACTGTGAGTATGTGTGTGTTGTATGTTTTGTGTGTATTGTGTGTGTAGGTGTATGTTGTGTGTATTGTGTGAGTGTATGTGTATGTGTATTGTGTGTGTGTATGTGTATGTTGTGTGTATTGTGTGAGTGTGTGTGTGTTGTGTGTATTGTGTGAGTGTATGTGTATTGTGTGTATTGTGTGAGTGTATTGTGTGTGTGTGTATGTTATGTGAATTGTGTGAGTGTGTGTATGTTGTGTGAATTATGTGAGTGTATGTGTATGTGTATTGTGTGTGTGTGTGTAGGTGTATGTTGTGTGTATTGTGTGAGTGTGTGTGTGTTGTGTGTATTGTGTGAGTGTGTGTATGTTGTGTGTATTGTGTGAGTGTATGTGTATTGTGTGTGTGTATTGTGTGAGTGTATGTGTATGTGTATTGTGTGTGTGTGTGTATGTTATGTGAATTGTGTGAGTGTGTGTATGTTGTGTGTATTGTGTGAGTGTATGTGTATGTGTATTGTGTGTGTGTGTATGTTATGTGAATTGTGTGAGTGTGTGTATGTTGTGTGAATTATGTGAGTGTATGTGTATGTGTATTGTGTGTGTGTGTGTAGGTGTATGTTGTGTGTATTGTGTGAGTGTGTGTGTGTTGTGTGTATTGTGTGAGTGTGTGTATGTTGTGTGTATTGTGTGAGTGTATGTGTATTGTGTGTGTGTATTGTGTGAGTGTATGTGTATGTGTATTGTGTGTGTGTGTGTATGTTATGTGAATTGTGTGAGTGTGTGTATGTTGTGTGTATTGTGTGAGTGTATGTGTATGTGTATTGTGTGTGTGTATGTTATGTCAATTGCGTGAGTGTGTGTATGTTGTGTGTATTGTGTGAGTGTATGTGTATTGTGTGTGTGTATGTTATGTGAATTGTGTGAGTGTATGTGTATGTGTATTGTGTGTGTGTATGTGTATTGTGTGTGTGTATGTTATGTGAATTGTGTGAGTGTATGTGTATGTGTATTGTGTGTGTGTATGTTATGTGAATTGTGTGAGTGTGTGTATGTTGTGTGAGTGTGTGTTGTGTGCTGTGTATGTGTATTGTGTGTGTGTATGTTGTGTATTGTGTGTGTGTATTGTGTGTATGTGTGAGTGCATGCGTCATGCGTGTGTATTCTGAACATGTGTATGCATGTGTATTGAGTATGTATGTGTATTGTGAGTATGCATGTGTTTATGTGTATGAGCATACATATGCCTGCATATGTGTGTGCATGTGTGCGTAAATGTGTGTATGTGTATACATATACATGCATATGTGTGTGCACGTGTATGCATATATGTGTATGTATGTATATACATACACACATTTATATACACACCTATATATATATATATATATATATATATATGTGTGTGTGTATATAACTGTGTACATAGCCAGTTTAGTGTTTCTTCATATATTTCCCAGAAAATACATCAGCCATTAAACAAGAATATAGTATTAATTAATATAAACCTCCACACCTGGATATATCATCTACAGGTGAGATGTTACCCATTATTTCTTCTAGATATAGTTTCTTTATAAAATTAAATCCTTTGTGACTTTGCAACACAACTTTCACCGATAAACACCCTAATAATTAGCATCTACACACACACACATATATATATATATACGTGAAGGCGTGTGGCTGAGTGGTTAGAGAATTGGATTCGCAATCATAAGGTTGTGAGTTCGATTCCTGGACCAGGCGATGCGTTATGTCCTTGGGCAAGACACTTTATTTCACGTTGCTCCTTCTACCTGGAGTTGCGACCGATAGATAGTATTAGCAATTGGAAAGACCAACGGAAACATTGTTCCCTCGGTCCGATTTGACGAAAGTCGATCGACTCCTATATATATATATATATATTTTGAGTATATGTTGGTTGTATACCAACACCTCAGTATGCAGGCTGGAGCACTCGACGAAGTGCGCAGGTTGGTTTGGTTACTCCAGAGTAATGTAAAATAAAGTTAAATAAAAAGTCAAATGTTTAAAATTTAGCTTCGTTTATTACTGCTATATATATTTCAGTGACAGCCATCTTTGGCTGTGACCTCTTCAGGCAGTCCGAATTAGTGTGGTATCGACAAGTACATATGTTGTTGAGGTGTATAATTTTGTCAATACTCTGATATGCCCAGTTCCTGGTTGGGTTGTTATTTCACTGAGGAACTGGAATCCTATCTGATATGATTCCAGTTCCTCAGTGAAATAACAACCCAACCAGGAACTGGGCATATCAGAGTATTGACAAAATTATACACCTCAACAACATATGTACTTGTCTACACCACACTAATTCGGACTTCCTGAAGAGGTCACAGCCAAAGATGGCTGTCACTGAAATATATATAGCAGTAATAAACGAAGCTAAATTTTAAACATTTGACTTTTTATTTAACTTTATTTTATATATATATATATATATATATTAATAAATGGAAACTATATTTATAAAACCATAATTATTTTATTATATATATTTCAAGGGCGACCAAGGTAAATTATGGCGCGCTTTCATCAGATAAAATACAGATTTGTTTTATAAATAAATATTGACATACCCGGAAAAAAGACAACCTCAACGGTTGAAATTTGCATAATTTACCTTGGGCGCCCTTGAAATATATATAATAAAATAATTAGGGTTTTATAAATATAGTTTCCATTTATTAATATATTGTATATTTACTCCACTAACTTGTTGAGTGCTTTATATCAGTTATAAAAAAATTTTAAGCTTGTTGAATCCCAACAAATTAAATATAACCTCTGCATATATATATATATATATATATATATATATAATCATCATTTAACGTCCACTTTCTACGATACATATATACATATATATATATATAGTAGTAGTATTAGTAATAAATTAATAAATTCAAAGACTGAAATCCAGAGAGGAATGGATAAGGGTTGTATCATCATCACCGTTTTACATCCGTTCTTCCACGCTAGCATGGGTTAGACAGGTTGTCCTGTTGTGGGCAGTGTCCAGTCGCCTGACCATGCCTTGCTTATATGGGAACTGATTCTGGCTTGATTTCTACAGTTGTATATATAAAGAAAATGTGGTAAGAAACAAGATGGACCATAATGCACCAGAGTACTCGATACTTAGGGTAGTAGAGTGGGTAAACGGGGTCCTGATTCTTTTCCTATATACATATATATTAACCCATGCCAGCGTGGAAGAACGGACGTAAAATAGTGATGATGATGATGATAATTATATATATATATATATATATATATATATATATAATAATGGTGTTAGGAAGGGCATCCAGCTGTAGAAAACCCGCCAGACAGTCCACGCTGTAATGTGGCCGTGTAGGCAACACAGTAAAAACCTCCCAGCCCCACACTGTAAATGTGGTTGGTGTTAGGAAGGGCATCCAGCTGTAGAAAACCCGCCAGACAGTCCACGCTGTAATGTGGCCGTGTAGGCAACACAGTAAAAACCTCCCAGCCCCACACTGTAAATGTGGTTGGTGTTAGGAAGGGCATCCAGCTGTAGAAAACCCTGCCAGACAGTCCTATGCGAGCAAGACAACCACTCTTGCCTCAAGTGGGAAAACTCCCGTCCAAACCCATGCAAGCGTGGAACATGGACGTTAAACGATGATGATGATGATGATATATATTAATAAATGGAAACTCTTTTTTCTTCTCTCTTTCTCTTTTTCTCTGTTTTTTCTCTCTCTTCTTCCAACAGTATAATTTAAATAAACCGTTGTTTTTTCAACTCTTTCTGACATTCATTTGTATACTCACACATAACTTTGAATTACCCTAAATAAAAAAAATGTTTCCACTATCCAGAGAACCTTCAACCGTCAAGGTTGTTTTTCTACGGGTATGTCAACATTTATAAAACAAATTTTGTATTTTATCTGATGAAAGCGCACCAAAATTTGCCTTGGTTGCCCTTGAAATATATATAATAAAATAATTATGGTTTTATAAATATAGTTTCCATTTATTAATATATTGAATATTTACTCCAGTAATCTGTTGAGTGCTTCATATCAGTTATAACACTTTTAAGCTTGTTGAATCCCAACAAATTAAATATAACTTTTGCATATATATATATATATGTATATATATGTGTGAATGAAGTAATTCCGTTGGAAAAGTCCAGGAAAAAAGAGTGCTCTATGTAGGTAACAGAGCTTAATAGTTATGTAACAAACAACATAAGGCAATTATTCCATTTACCAGTGGTTTCTTAAAAGCAAAAAATTTTGCTTTCAATCATCAGAATAAAAAGATCCTGGTCTATTTATTGAAATTGGATTTAAAAATTTTTTTTAAAATCCAATTTCAATAAATAGACCAGGATCTTTTCATTCTGATGATTGAAAGCAAAATTTTTTGCTTTTAAGAAACCACTGGTAAATGGAATAATTGCCTTATGTTGTTTATTACATAACTATATATATATATATATATATATACACGCATAACCCTTATCGAGTCCTTTCCTATTATTAACTCTATATATATATATATATATATATTTATATATATATATATGATGGCCACAAACTCAAGTTCGAGCATTGCCATCACTTGATAGAATGCTAAAAAATGTGAGGCACGAATGTGGCTCTTTAAACCACCAAAAGACTTGCACCCTCTGGTACACACCTGGCAACTCTAGGCTCCTCTGAGACTTTCCACTACTTAGTTCTGACTGTGTTCTCATGTCTTTTAAGACCTCCCATGCTTGCACATTCCTTACACCATTTCAGATCATAATCTACATGAGCTCTACTGATATAACTTTGTTCATGTCTAATCAAACCAGATTTGCTCAAACAGACTCAACCACAGTGCATATTATGAACTCGTTTTCTGAAGCTTGCAGTGCTTTGGGCCTCACAATAAGCTTGGAAAAGACTTGTGATGTATCAGCCAGCACCTGGGAAAGAATACACTACACCAAGTATGTACATGTACAGAAAGAGGCTAAAAGTTGCTGACAAGTTTGTTTACCATGGTATTACTTTGAACAATTCATGCACACTTGATGATGAGATATCTTTAAGAATCAAGAAAGCTAGTGATGCTTTTGGATGGCTGAATGAGTGTTTATAGTCCAGATAAGGTATTACCATTGAAACCAAGGTAAAAGTGTATCTGACTTGTGTCATCTCCTCTTTGCTTTATGCTTGTGAAATGTGGGTCACATACAGAAAACACCTCAAGGAACTGGAGAGGTTTCACCAACAATCTCCTTCTAAGATACTTGGGGTGCAATGGAAAATGTTTGTCAGTGATTTGGAAGTTCTTGAACGGAGCAGGTGCATGGCTATAGAGAACATGATATATATATAGTAGTAGTAATAAATACAAAGATCAATATCCAAAGATGACTCGATAAGAGCTGTATGTATATATATATATATATATATAGCAACACTGTAAATGTGGTTGGTGTTAGGAAGGGCATCCAGCCGTAGAAAACCTGCCAGATAGTCCTATATGAGTGAGATACGGTCACCCGACCAGCCTTGCCTCAAGTGGGACAACTCCCGTCTAACCCATGCTAGCGTGGAACATGGACTTTAAACGAAGATAATGATGATGATATACATATATATATATATATATATATATATATAAAAACCCGTAAAACAAATATTTATTAGTAGTACAGATTAAAAGTTTCTGCTTTCACCCTAAGTGGGATCATCAGGATGAAAGCGGAAACTTTTTGCTTAACCCTTCAACATTTAAACAGGCCACAATTCTCTCACTTCTTTCTGTTCAAACCGGCTGTAACTTAAAATAAATAATTGTTTCTACTTTTGGCTCAAGACCAGCAATTACCCAGTGCATTACTGGTACTGTATTTTATCGACCCCGTAAGGATGAAAGGCAAAGTTAACCTCGGCGGGATTTGAACTCAGAATGGCAAGGGCCGTAACTCTATGCGTCAAAGGATGGCGTCCGACCCTCTACCGATACTGCCAATTCAATAATATCAAAATCTCATAGATTCGATATTATGTGAGATAAAGCCTTTACCACGAATATACAATAGTATATATAGAGTAATGTAAATGGTAAAGGGTTAAACTTTTAATCTGTACAACTAATAATAATTATATATATACAGGGTGCGGACGATATCTGTTCACAAGATTACTGTCCAGGAAAAAATAACACAGTAGTTTTATTTTTTAAGATTTATTTATCAAACTTGGGTCAGTTTGTCTTCATGACTTGTTCTTTCGATCTCACTCGATAAACCAGGCCATTGGCTTTGATGACGGCCACAAAGCGGCCTCGGAACCGGCTACAGGCCTTCGTCACTGTCCCCCGACTTAGGGCCCTAAAGGCACTTGTGATCCTGGCCTTCAGATCGTCTTTTGTATTGCAGCTAGATCTGTTGGCGTCTCGTTCCACTGCGCCCCACACAAAGAAGTTGAGGGGGTTGCAGTCAGGCGATCTGGGAGGCCAGATGTCAGGTGAAGTGTGGTCGACGAAGTTCTCTGACAGCCAGGCTTGGGTCTTTCGGCTGGTATGGCAGAGCGCTGAGTCTTGCTGCCACACATACGGCCTACCTGCAGCTACCTGGTCGATCCGGGGCTTTACTACCTCGCTCAGAACGCGGATGTGGCCATCGGTGTTCAGCTTGAGGCCCTCAGGGAAGAAGTGAGGTGGCATGACATCACCTTGACTGCTGACGACACCCAAGACCAATGTTGTCGCTGGAAACTTTGTCTGCATGACTCTGGGCACGTCTTTGGATGAGACAGCGAGCCACCTGTTGTTCTGGGAGTTGATCTTCTGCTCTTATTTGTCCTCCCGGCGCGGACTCCAAGAAGAACTCTGTGTCTCTTCCCCAAATTTGGAGGTTCAAAATTATTCACAATCAACCATTCCGAAAACAAATAATGGAAACACAGTCACTGTCTTTATGAAGACAAGAGTGACAATGAAAGTAAAAAAAATTTGCATAAAATTAACAGTTGAAAATTGCGAACAAATATCGTCCGCACCCTGTATATATAGTAATAATAATTACAAAGACCAAAATCTGAAGAGGGCTTGATAATGATTGTATATATAAAATAGAATATATAAACTTGTAATAATATTTATTATTAGTATAGATTAAAGTGTAAACAAAGAATCACTGCTTTCACCCTATTACGGGATCTTGTTTAACCCTTTAGCATTTAAACCGGCCATATCCGGCCAGAATTCTCTCACCTCTTTCTGTTTAAACCAGCTGTAACCAGCCACTCATACTGATGTTAAGGAATTGTTGTCAAAATAAATAATATCAAAATCTCATAGATTCAATATTACGTGAAATAATTATGTGAGGTAAAGCCTTTACCATGAAAATACAATAGTATATATAGAGTAATGTAAATGTTATGTGAGGTAAAGCCTTTACCATGAAAATACAATAGTATATATAGAGTAATGTAAATGTTATGTGAGGTAAAGCCTTTACCATGAAAATACAATAGTATATATAGAGTAATGTAAATGCTATGTGAGGTAAAGCCTTTACCATGAAAATACAATAGTATATATAGAGTAATGTAAATGCTAAAGGGTTAAACTGCACTAATAATAATAATTGTTTCTACTTTTGGCACAAGGCCAGCAATTACCAGTACATTACTGGTACTTTATTTTATCGACCCCATAAGAATGAAATAATAATAATAATAATTGTTTCTACGTTAGGCACAAGGCCAGCAAATACCCAGTGTATTACTGGTACTTTATTTTATCGACCCCGTAAGGATGAAAGGCAAAGTTAACCTCGGCGGGATTTGAATAATAATAATAATAATAATAATAATAATTGTTTCCACTTTTGGCACAAGGCCAGCAATAACCCAGTGTATTACTGGTACTTTATTCTATCGACCCCGGAAGGATGAAAGGCAAAGTTAATAATAATAATAATAATAATATATGTAAAAGGTAAATAGAAATAACAACAAAATCGGTACAGTATATGGAAGGAATATATTAGGTAAACGCTTGAAATAGCAGGAAGAGGGTCTTAACGTTTCGGACGCTAGTCCTTCATCAGAAGAAAGAATGAGAAATAAGATAGATTGCAGGGACGGGTGGGGTGGAATTGGAAAAAAATGTCTTTAGATAGAAATAACAGGTCCATTCAACACAATATAATTATTCCATTACCAAAGGTTTCAGGAAACTAGACGATCCTTACAGAAACGTCGGGCCCGTTCATCAGATGAAACTATTTCAACTGATGAATGGGCCTTACGTTTCTGTTACGATCGTCTGGTTTCCTGAAACCTTTGGTAATGGAATAATTATATTGTGTTGTTTATTATGTAATTAAATAGCTCTGTACTATACATAGAGCACTCTTCTTTCCTTTACCTTTTCTATGGAAATACTTAACACACATATATCATCATCATCATCATCATCTTCGTTTAACGTCCGTTTTCCACGCTAGCATGGGTTAGACGGGAGTTGTCCCACACGGGTGACCGTGTACACATATATATTATTAGTACACACACACACGTGTGTGTGTGTGTACTAATAATATATATATTAAACAGTCCTATACGAGCGAGACATGGTCACCTGACCCAACTTGCCTCAAATGGGACAAACCCGTCTAACCCATGCTAGATGATAATGATGATATATATATATATATATATATATATATATATATATATACATACATATATATATATATATATATATATATATGTATTTCATTGGACATCGCTCAGCCTCCGGAATCCTCTCCCCCCACCTCTCTGACCCCTCCCCTTCCACACACGCACACCCACACCGACCTACACCCCACCCCACACCTTTTCCTGAACATGCAACCCCGTTCTTCCCCCAACTCTTACTTTCACACACACACATACACACACACACACGTACACCACCTTCAGCCCTCCCCGCCTCTCTCTCCCCACTCCACCCGCCATCACCCCTACACGCTACACACCCTTCCACCACCTGTTTTACTTCATGTTTATTTTTATTATGCTTTTATATTTAATTTCATTTGTACCGTTTCCTCTCACCCCCTTTTTTCTATATGTCTCTCCACCACTCCCCCACACACCCTTGGAACTCTCTTCCCACACACTTTTCACCTGAAGAAGGGCTTATCCCCGAAACGTCTTTCCCCACCACTACCCCACTCTCAAGAGCGTGAAACTAATAAACCTTTGTTCGTACTGCCTCTCTGTTTTGTTCCCGTTCAATTTTTTACTATATATATATGTATATATATATGGAATTGAGACGTGCTGAATAAAACATATTCTGACTGATCTATTGAGGGCAAATACCATGAAATGCTCAATAAATAGTTAACAGTAAGTCTGGATATTTGGAGTTGTGATATTAATTCACACTATAAATATGGAACACAGTAAAACAACACAGCACACTCATTACAAACAAACAGATGTGGAAAAAAACTATTTAGCACTGGGACAGGTCAAATCCTGTACTAGGGCTGAACAGAGCTTGTTGTGGGACAGATCTTAATAATAATAATGAAATTATTGTGTACAGTGCTCAGGTGCACTACAACTCATCAAAGGTGCATGTAGAGTACATAGAATAATGTACAAATGTCAGGAAAATGAACAGTGTATGAGTCATGATATAATAATAATAACAATAATGAAATATTGTGTACAGTGCCCAGGTGCACCACAACTCCACTGCCAACATGGAAGCTAGAACCAAAATAAATATGGATGATTATTATTACATTTCTAGTAGAAAATAAACGCAACATGTCGATTGTACAGGGAAATCAGATGGGTTTAAAATGGCATGAATTAGATTGAGAGGAAGGGGTCACATGCTCTGTGGAGTTGAGTAACATACACAACACCAGTGGAATATGTGATATTGTGGAGTACAGATCCTGTTGTGGAATAGATCTTGTACTGAGATAGGACAGATCCTGTTGTGGAATAGATCTTGTACTGAGATAGGACAGATCTTGTACTGGGACAGAACATATCCTGTTGTGGGACAGATCTTGTATTGGGACTGGACAGATCCTGTACTGGGACAGAACATATCCTGTTGTGGGACAGATCTTGTATTGGGACTGGACAGATCTTGTGGGACAGGTCCTATACTGGGACAGGACAGATCCTGTATGAGCTAAATAAGCTATAGCATAGAGCCACACACCCCCGGGGACCTCCATATGGTCAGTGCTTGACTTATCTATAAGCTATAGCTTAGAACCACACCCCCTCGAGGTCCCCAGTGTAGCCAGTGCTGGTCTTACATATAAGTTACAGCTTAGGGCCATGGAATAAATCAATTAATTAGTTAAAAGAAACATTTTGTAACTAATTTAATTTTATAATCATTAATAAATAATAATTATGTATAATTAAAATTTTTTTTTTTTAGAGAAGGACCTGAAATTTTATATAGTTTAGGGACTGAGCAGGAGTATGTAATATAAGATGTCGAGAATCTGTTGAATGTAATACATTCTGACAGATCTAGTCTGAGGTGTAAAACAACAATGTGCTCAATAAATAATTAACAATTAGGTTAAGATATTCAGGACTGCGACATAAGTCCGTATCGTGGATTAGCAACATATTGACTGCGAACCACGAACGAACTATTGAGGTATTCCCTGTGGGGCTCGGATCTTTACAAATTTTTATAACATGATATAATAACTAGGCTATGAAACAATCAAACGTGGGCCATTCCAAGTAGTTGTTGATCCATATGTCCAAACGTATTCTTCTCTTAACTACAAATTGATAGGATATACTTTAATGAGAAATAAACTGGAATATCAAAATATTGATTAACTAACAAGACAAGAAAAAATACAATTTAATACTAAATTTACTAGAATTTATAAGATTTTTTTTTCTAATTGGAAAAGCTTGTATTTATTAAACATACAGTGATAGAATTATTTAAAAAAAAGATAAAAACAAAATTAAGTAATGAAAACAACAAGGTAAAGATGGGGAGATCTGGCTGTATAGGAAAGAACTATAAATGCCATAAATGAGAGGAAAGAGCAAGGACTATTAGGCAGAAATTTATAAATTAAAAGTAAAAGACAATCAGAATAGAATAAGTAAAAAGCAGAAACTTTTAGTTAAAGAAGTAGAACAGCAGTGCCCCAGCTTGGCCTCACCTAGTCAGGTGGAACATACAAAAGAGTAGAGTATAGAAAGTATAAACAAATGTTAAGAATTAAAAACAAACTTTTTTTCATTTTCTTCGTAATCCTCACACATGTATACGGTGCCGAATTGACCAGATCCGAGTTTTTTACCAATTACATATCTTTCAGCGAGAACTATTGACGCATCCTTCGATCCTTTTCGAGGCGGAGAGGGAAGCATTTTAACACTTTGGAAATTATTTTTGTTTTCTATTTTCTTGTTCCTTAACATTTTCTAGGGTCCCAAAATGGAAATTAAGAAATGCGTCCTTTAGAACAAAGCCAATCGATACGTTAGTCATAAGAGCAGGTGTGTCGAATCAGCCTGTTATTGTCTTTGTTGTTGTTGTTTTTATAAGGTTATTGTCTCTCTTTAAATTACACCCGCTTGTACCAACGTGCACCGCGATGTAATTATTTTCACGCAGAAGTTATGTCAGTCTTTTAAACAAAAACATTGTTTTAAATCCATCGAAAACAGATATATGTAACATAAATAAAACATATTTTCCCCTTTAAATTAATTATTTAACAAGTCTAATGTCCAGTTTAAAAAAAAATTGTTTCCATAGAAATTAATAACAAAGGAATTTTGTTTTTAAATTAAGGTGATATATATTTTAACTTTTTCATTTAAATGCTATTTAGGTACAACTAAATATATATATATATATATATACACGTTTACCAACGGAGTCGAATTGAATGTAAAGTAACAAAATAATAATAATAATAATAATTTCGTTTACGAAGTTTGATCACCTTGGCAACAACTTTACGAAACTGCGGCGAAATATTTAGAAACGTTTATTACTTTTTAGTTTTAAATCTTGTTCCTAATAAAGTAACTCTAAGGTTATATTACCAGAATTCGAACTATATAAACGCTTCGATCTTTATAAAACTTGATATACTATTTTGTTGTTTCCAATATCAGATTTAGAAATAGTAAATCAATTTAATTATAATTAGTTTATGTTCGTAATAACAACAATTCCATGACGCTAAGCCTTACGAGGGTAGGCTGAAAAGTTTATAGACTGACAATGAAGGATTGTTGCATGCATTAATTTTAACTCTTCTCATTAATAACTGCATTGTTTCTTTCTAGGTACTATGTTGACAAATAAACCTAATTTAGTCATTCCATGAGTGTATATTGGTCAGCCTATGAACTTTTCAGCCGACATTCGTATTTAGTTTCTTAAAAAATCATAACAAATATTTCCGTTATATATATTTAAATACATAAAAAAAAGAAATATTTAAATTTTATAATTTGTTTTAAATAATATTTCAAATGTATTATTATCCAGTTAATAATTGTTTCTACTTTAGGCACAAGGCCAGCAATTAACTAGTACATTACTGGTACTTTATTTTATCGACCAGTGAGTACGATGTTGTAGACTAGGAATAATGATTTAAATAACAGGTGTGTCTTCCTTCCATGTTTCTAGTAAGGTAAACATTTGGTCATGTTTTTAAAATATTTTCAGTTTGGAAGGAAATTATATGAAATTTAGTTATATCGTTAATAATTTGTCATTTTTTTAAAACGTCCATTAATATATTGCGTTAATTCGACATCTTTAATAATTTTGTTTATCTTTTATTCTCTCGCTTTGATTATATATTTGTGTGTGTTATATTTGTAAGGTTCCTAGCAATAATCAATAGTATTAATTGTGATTATATTTTCATTATGTAAATATTATTCAATAGGGTATAAAAATATAATATATGATGCCGTATAATAATAACGATGATGTCTGTTAAGATAACTATTATCATATTAGATATACGGACTGTCATATTAACCATGGAGCTTTTACGTGGTCGCTTAACGTGTAAGAAACAACAGCCAAATCTCCCTCAAATCACACCATAATGTCTTAAATAAAGATTAATAAATTAGGAAAAAATGTTCTGGGTTAAATGACATAACAGTTTAGTGTCTCCACCCACCCTTTATTTTCTTCCCTTGTAAATTACTTAATGTATACTTTAAATGAAATTTTGCAGAGATACGTTTTAATTGATGTCGATTACATGATGAAATTGACAAATAAACAAACAATTAATTAATTTAAAAACAAACAAACAGTACTTTAATTATTGTATATTTCCGTTCGTTAACGCTTTTATTGACCGAATATTTTCGATGTGTGTCTGTTGTAAGCTAAACATAAACAACACATAGATCAGTAGGTGGTCTTTAAGCTCAATTGAACAGGACGCTCAGTTTATATTTGAAAGAAGCCAAAGGTGGTACATTCACGATGTCATTTTGTAAATAATTCCAAGATTCTATCACTGGCAGCACAAATAATTCGGATTTGGCGATGGTATTCGAATGTTGTTCCATCAACTTCAGTGAGTGTCCACATAGTCTTCTGTTCGACAATGAAAATTTCACTTGCATCCAATTTGTAATAACCATTTAGTATTTTATAGACTTATAGTTAAGTCAGTAAATTGGTAAGATGGCAAACTAATTTCACCTGTCCTGGACTGACTGAAGGAATTAGATATCCTTTTTGAAATATTGATTCCATATGACAGCTCTGTGTTCTAGTGCTGGTTAAATAAAGTGTCCACTATAAAGTTTTTATCGTTTTAGGAGTAAGGGTCGTAAAACAACATTTAATCCTACCTGTTCTTTGATTAACCTTTTTGAATTTATTTCTTTATCCTCTTTATAGTTAATGTCTGTCTTGTTCTGAAATCTTCATCATCATGGCAGCGGATTGCCAGAATTGGTAGAGTGTTGGACAAAATGAATTGTAGCATTTTACGTTCTCAGTTCAAATCCTGCCGAGGTTAGCTTTGCCTTTCATCCTTACGGGGTTGATAAAATAAGGCACCAGTAATCCACTGGAGTCGATTTAATCGACTTTTTCCTCCCCACAAATTGGTCTTGTACCTAAATCATAACAAACCATTTATTACTCGTTCATTGAACAACGAAGAATTTTCCTATCGTGAATTAAAAAAAATAATAATAAAGGAATGTACAAACAAATTAACGAATGTAATGTAGTATATATATATATATATAAAGAGAGTAAAACAAAGAAGCCTTCAATACATTAAAAGTCTTTATTAGCCGACAAAGACTTTTGATGTATTGAAGGCTTCTTTGTTTTACTCTCTTAATTTTTCGGCTCTGTTTAACTACATTGAGCTATACCTTTTACTGTCATTTCTATAATACGAAGAGGGTGTTTAACTTCAACACACTCCAGTATTTTAACCCTTATATATATATATATATATATATATATATATTTATATAGGGATGGAGTAACGTAATCGTCTTACTTGTTTATTATTATAATAAAACTCCGGATAAACATAAATCGTTGAGTGCTTGACACCTGTTATGTAAAAGTCGGCAGATTTTTAATCAACCAACTTTCTCTAATTGAATAATATATATATATATATCAATCAAAATAACAGATTAAAGATTAAGCAAAGAATCGCTGCTTTCACCCTTAACGGGATCTTTCTCGGAAGATCCCGTTAAGGGTGAAAGCAACGACTCTTTGCTTAAACTTTAATCTGTTATTTTAATAAATATTTGCTCTACGGTTCTTATATATTTGATATATATTTATCCTTATCGAGCCCTCTTTGGATTTAAGTCTTCGCATTTATTATTATTACTATTATATATATATATATATATATATATATTGTTATACTTTGGGAGGGTCATATTGTTGTAATAATATTGCCAGAAATAATAACAGAACACACTCAGTTTGGTTGGTTTTCGCTTCTGTATTTTTATATCTCCACAGTTAATTCATCCGTTAATTCACAGTTAATTCATGAATTATTATTTTATTTATTGTTGAAATATAATATAGTATTCATTTTATTAAGGCATATAAATAAATTTACAGTAGAATAACATAACAAATATGTTTTAAATATATACATAAATAACATTATAAATGCCTCGGTAACACTACAAAGGATGATACAATGAAAAATATATTCCTTCAATGTTACAATATTAAAGAAAATGTAAAAGAAGGGGTGAACAACGGAGCCAACACCAGAGCAAAAGACAGCAACGTCGCGAGTACTGGGCAACCTCTCTAATGATTTTTTTAGGCCAGCCAGCACACTCGCAGCGTTGCCTCGGGTGATGGCGAGGCTGATGCGCTGAAACAGCCAAGCACCCTCGCGAGATTCGCCAGTCACCTCTATTAAGCGAGCCGCCAGTGAGGAAAGGAACCTCGCAGTCAGCGGCCCGACTCCCCCAAACGTCTCGAAAGCCACAGGCTGAAAAATGTAGCTGGCCGACAGAGCAGAGTATTTGAGGGTCTAACTCTGCTCGGCTGCAGAAGCTGTGGCTCTCGTCCTAACCGCAGCATCCAGGATGTGGGAAATAGCGAAGCAGTCACTAACAGTGACGTCCCAGACAAGGCACAGGGTAAGACCGTCAGGTTTTTTGCCGTCATTCATGAATTAACTGTAAAGATATAAAAGATACAGAAGTGAAAACCAACCAAATAGTGAGTGTGTTATTATTTCTGGCAATGGATTGGTAGTATCGGTAGAGGGTCGGACGCCATGCTTTCCAGCATAGTTACGTCCCTTTACGATCTGAGTTCAAATTCCCGCCGAGGTTGACTTTGCCTTTCATCCTTACGGGGTAGATAAAATAAAGTACCAGTAATTGCTGGCCTTGTGCCTAAAGTAGAAACAATATGACCCTCCCCAAGTATATATATGACCCTCTCCAAGTATAACAATATGTTTCGACACACGATTTCATATCAAAAACATATATTCAACACTAAAAGAGCATTGCACTAGGTTTTCTGAAAATTTGAAACGCTTTTTTTTCGACTTTAAGGACGAAAATTTAATTACAAATGTAAACAAATATTTATTTTTATACATTTCAAATGCTACGAAATATATTTTTATATATTTATATATTTAGATACCTGATCATGATTTGAATGAAAACTAGCGAGGAAACGTCTCGGGTCAGATGGTAAGAAACTTTGAGAGAACATTTTAGTAAAATTCGAGTTGCTGTTTTAATTTTTGAAATAAAAATGTCAGCCGATATGTATCAGGGCCGGCTGAAAGGTTCATAGGCTGACCAAGATACTCTCATGGAATGACCAAATAAGGTTTATTTTTCAACATAGTCCCTGGAAAGAAACAAAGCAGTTATTAATTAGAAGAGTTGAAATTAATGTATGCAATATTATTGAATGGACTTTACCTGTTCTTGGATGTTAGATGTAATTGTGGTAAAGTCCATTCAACAATATTGGGTTATGTGCAGTATGGTTTTTTGGTGGTGTTTCTATTGTATTGAGAGTGCTCTTCATAATATGTGTAAGGCATAGAGTTACAACCTTTTACGTTCTGAGTTCAAATCCCGCCGAGGTTAGCTTTGCCATTTATCATTATGGGGGTTGATAAATAAAAGTACCAGTAATACACTAGGGTTGATTTAATTGAATTTCCCCTCCCACAAAATTGTTAGCCTTGTGCCGAAATCAGAAATCATGTGGCAGTGTCGGTAGAACGTCCAACACCATGCTCTGCAGCATAGAGTTATGGCCCTTTACGTTCTGAGTTCAAATCCACCGAGATTAACTTTGCCTTTCATCCTTACGGGGGTCGATAAAATAAAGTACCAGTAATGCACTGGGGTATTTGCGGGCCTTGTGCCAAACGTAGAAACATTATTATTATTATGAGTTCAAATACCATTGAGGTTAGTTTTGACCTTCATCCTTATGGGGCCAACAAAATAAAGTACCAGTAATACACTGGCGGTTGATTTAATCGACTTTCTCCTCCCCTTCAAATTGCTGGCCTTGTGCCTAAAGTAGAAGCAATTATTATATATTTTTTTTTTTTTTATTCAGTTATTGCTGCAATTTCCAGACTACAATACTATTTGATCAATTTGATCTATAGTTGATTTTCAAATAACCTAATATTGATCTGAAGTTGACATTCCCAAGCTTCAAAATGATTGAAAAATTACCATTAGTTCATATGGTCATTATTATTTTCTTTGGTCTTTTGGTAAGTACAATATTAAATTATATATATATTACGGCTGGAGAGAAATGAGGCAAGCATGCTCCGTTGGATGTGCAGTGTAAATGTGCGTGAACGACCCAGCATAAATGTGTTGAGAGAGAAACTGTGTCTGAGAGGGATAGAATGTAGTGTACGGGTGAGGAGACTGAGGTGGTATGGACATGTGATGCGCATGGAGGATGACCGATGGGTGAAGAAGTGCCAGGAAATGCCAGTTGAAGGAAGACGTGGTAGAGGTAGACCACGAAAAACATGGGCGGAAGTGGTGAGAACAGACATCAGATCATTGAAGCTCACGGTGGAGATGACGAGGGACCGTGACGAGTGGAGAGATGCTGTGCTGAATAAGACCCGTCCCACCCTTGCAAGCAGGGAAAAGCGGACGTAAAATGATGATGATGATGATTACATGTGTGTTTGTGTGTATATATATTTATATATTTATATAACTATATATATATATATATAACTATATACAACTATATTTTTATATATAATATATTCCTTCCATATACTGTACCGTTTGTGTTGTTATCTCTGTTTATCTTTTACATATATATATATGTAATTTTAATATAGAAATAGCTTCTACAGGACTAGAACTGTTTCATTCAAAATTTATACTCTGCTATTTATCGAGTACTTTACTTACTGTGGTTATCTCCAATTAAACCTGGGACACACACACATATATCATCATATATATATATATATATGGCTTAGTGGTTAGAGCATTGGCCTTGCAATCGAAAGGTTGTGAGTTCAATCCTCAGACCGGGTGATGTGTTGTTTCCTTGAGCAAGACACTTTATTTCACATTGCTCCAGTTTACTCAGCTGTAGAAATGAGATGATAGGGACTGGGGTCCCTATCATTCCACTGCAAAGTGGTCGTGGAGGTGCCACGGCAAAAAAGCTCCCAGCACTCACTGAAAATGAGGTTGGTGTTAGGAAGGGCATCCAGCTGTAGAAATCAAGCCAGAATCAGTTCCCGTCCCACTCTTGCAAGCAGGGAAAAGCAGTCGTAAAAATGATGATGATGATATATATATCTTCATCATCGTCGATTAATGTCTATCTTCCATGCTAGCATGGGTTAGACAGGTTTGTCCCATTTAGAGGCAAATTGGGTTGGGTAACTGTGTCTAGCTTATATAGGAGAATTTCTGGCTGAATGCCCTTCCTAACGCCAACCACATAACAGTGTGTGGTGGGTGCTTTTTGCAGTGTCTTTTACACATCCACTTTACAGTGTGGGCTGGTTTTCTATGGCTGGATGCTCTTCCTAATGCCAACCACATTTACAGTTTGTGGTGGGTGCTTTTTGTTGTGGTACTTGCACGATCACTTTACAGTGTGGGCTGGATGTTCTTATATATATATATATATATATATATATATATATATAAGGGTTAAAATACTGGAGCGTGTTGGAGTTAAGCCTTCAATACATCAAAAGTCTTTATTAGCCGACATTGTCGGCTAATAAAGACTTTTGATGTATTGAAGGCTTCTTTGTTTTACTTTCTTAATATATATATATATATATATATATGTGTGTGTGTATGTGTGCATATATATGTGTGTGTGTATGTGTGCATATATATGTGTGTGTGTATGTGTGCATATATATATGTGTGTGTGTATGTGTGCATATATATATGTGTGTGTGTGTGTATGTGTGCATATATATATATGTGTGTGTGTGTGTATGTGTGTGTGTGTGTGTGTATGTGTGCATATATATATATGTGTGTGTGTGTGTGTATATATATATATAATAATGTGATTCTATTTATTTCAGTTGTTTTGTATGCTGTTTATCATCACTAAGCGACACATCTCCCGCCTCACAATACGATCTGCCCGTAGACCACACATCAGTATTGGAACTGGAATACCAAAGGTACCACCTCTTGAATGTTTTGTAATTATGCTTCTTCTACTTCTTTCTCTCTCTCCTTCAATCCCTTCTCTTTCTCCTTCAACACCTTCTCTTTCTCCTTCAACACCTTCTCTTTCTCCTTCAACACTTTCTCTTTCTCCTTCAACCCTTCTCTTTCTCCTTCAACACCTTCTCTTTCTCCTTCAACACCTTCTCTTTCTCCTTCAACCCCTTCTCTTTCTCCTTCAACACCTTCTTTTCTCCTTCAACCCCTTCTCTTTCTCCTTCAACCCCTTCTCTTTCTCCTTCAACACCTTCTCTTTCTCCTTCAACCCCTTCTCTTTCTCCTTCAACCCCTTCTCTTTCTCCTTCAACCCCTTCTCTTTCTCCTTCAACCCCTTCTCTTTCTCCTTCAACCCCTTCTCTTTCTCCTTCAACACCTTCTCTTTCTCCTTCAACCCCTTCTCTTTCTCCTTCAACACCTTCTCTTTCTCCTTCAACACCTCTTTCTCCTTCAACACCTTCTCTTTCTCCTTCAACCCCTTCTCTTTCTCCTTCAACCCCTTCTCTTTCTCCTTCAACCCCTTCTCTTTCTCCTTCAACCCCTTCTCTTTCTCCTTCAACCCCTTCTCTTTCTCCTTCAACCCCTTCTCTTTCTCCTTCAACACCTTCTCTTTCTCCTTCAACCCCTTCTCTTTCTCCTTCAACACCTTCTCTTTCTCCTTCAACACCTTCTCTTTCTCCTTCAACACCTTCTCTTTCTCCTTCAACCCCTTCTCTTTCTCCTTCAACCCCTTCTCTTTCTCCTTCAACACCTTCTCTTTCTCCTTCAACCCCTTCTCTTTCTCCTTCAACACCTTCTCTTTCTCCTTCAACACCTTCTCTTTCTCCTTCAACCCCTTCTCTTTCTCCTTCAACACCTTCTCTTTCTCCTTCAACACCTTCTCTTTCTCCTTCAACACCTTCTCTTTCTCCTTCAACCCCTTCTCTTTCTCCTTCAACACCTTCTCTTTCTCCTTCAACACCTTCTCTTTCTCCTTCAACACCTTCTCTTTCTCCTTCAACACCTTCTCTTTCTCCTTCAACACCTTCTCTTTCTCCTTCAACCCCTTCTCTTTCTCCTTCAACACCTTCTCTTTCTCCTTCAACACCTTCTCTTTCTCCTTCAACACCTTCTCTTTCTCCTTCAACACCTTCTCTTTCTCCTTCAACACCTTCTCTTTCTCCTTCAACCCCTTCTCTTTCTCCTTCAATCCCTTCTCTTTCTCCTTCAACCCCTTCTCTTTCTCCTTCAACCCCTTCTCTTTCTCCTTCAACCCCTTCTCTTTCTCCTTCAACACCTTCTCTTTCTCCTTCAACCCCTTCTCTTTCTCCTTCAACCCCTTCTCTTTCTCCTTCAACACCTTCTCTTTCTCCTTCAACACCTCTCTCCATCCTTCACTACCCTCTTCCTTTCTCTCTTTCACCTCCTCTCCCTCTTCCAATCCCCCTCGCTCTCCTTCAACCCTCTCCCTCCTGCAACACTTTTCTCTCTCTTCTTCACCTCTCTCCCTCCTTCATCCCGCCTTCTCCCCCCCCTTCAAAACCTATCTCCATCCTTCACCCCCTTCTCTCTCTCTATCTTTCTATCTCTCTCCTTTCTTTCTATGATTTCTGTCATCTGACAGTGGCCATGCTGGAGTGCCACTGTCAATGGTTATGAGTAGTAAACTACATCACCCTCTCTCCTCTACTTATTTATATCAATCTACAATGCAATTTACTTCCAGACTCTTCAGAAAGAAATCCAACGAAGACTTCTCCATGTAAGAAATGTAAAATATGAACCAACATTACTTCAAAAATCTTCCAATGATACTGAAAATGATATGTGCTCAGATTCAGTTGGTAAGTTCTAAACAGCTCATTTTTTTCATCATCATCTTCATTACTGTTTAAAGTCTAATTTCCACGCTAACATGGGTTTGACTGGTTGCCCTATTTGAAGCAAGTCAAGTCGGGTGACTGTATCTTGCTCAAACATTACTGATTCTGGCTTGGTTTCTATGGCTGGATGCCCTTACTAATGCCAACCACATTTACAGTGGTGTCTGGGTGCTTTTTGTCATAATACCAACCAAAACGACCACTTTACTGTGTGGATTGGGTGCTTTTTGTCATAATACCAACATGATCATTTTATAGTGTGGATTGGGAACTTTGATGGATTGGGTGTTAGGGCATGGGACTCAGACCAGCAAATGGTGGAGGGCAGCCAGGAGGGGTTCATCCAGTCTGATCCAGATTTGAACCAATCCGAGTCGGGTCTGTATCTGACCCAATCCAGATCCATTCTAGATCTGACCAGACCCATTATGGATCTAATCCAGGCTCGGGTCTGGTCTTATCTGGACGGATCACATCATGTTGGATGACAACCAGGCCTGGATGGGTTCTGGATCATATCATATTGTATCTGGATTGCATCAGATATAGATTTCATAGAATCCAGTCCACCCCCTCTCTGGTTGACCTCTACCATTTTCTGTTTTAGTTTTGGTCATATCAGTGGTGTAGCTGTACTCACTACCCTTGGCCAATTGCAGGTTGGTGAGACGATTTAACCCATAAATAGGGTGGATGGAGACTCTAAGGAGTTCATCCACTCTTTTAACAGAAATTGTTAAAATTCAGAGAATTAACAGACTGTCAAAAGCTTCTGTTTGTTAAAAGATTCTCTTTCAAGTCTTTGTATAAAAATGGAATGGATTTGTTACTATGATGATGATGATGTGTCATATTATAAATCCCGCCGAGGTTAACTTTGCCTTTCATCCTTACGGGGTCGATAAAATAAAGTACCAGTAATGCACTGGGATAATTGCTGGCCTTGTGCCAAAAATAGAAACAATTATTTGTGCATATTTGAAATGGTATTCAATAAAATCTAGGTTACAAAATTCAGCCACAATTGAAGTCCAGATCATTTGTGTAATCTGTATAATATATAAAAAAAAGAAAAAAATTGGTTTATTTGTAAACAGTTGCAAGATTAATGTGAATAAAAGGATTTGACTTCTTCGTGTGATTGTAAATAGTGGCTGGTATATAGTTTCAGATTACACTAACTTGACAACAACATATGGCAATTTGCCAAACAACAGACCCAGCCAACCCATACTATTATAGAATATATTTACCATACAACAGACCCAGCCAACCCATACCATTATAGAACGATATATTTATCATACAACAGACCCAGCCAACCCATACCATTATAGAACGATATATTTATCATACAACAGATCCAGCCAACCCATACCATTATAGAATATGATATATTTACCATATTTTGTCTATTGACTACATTACACCGTCAATAAAATAAGGAACTATAATATACCAGAATATTAAAAAAAAATTAATTTGTCTGTTCAAGAAAGCCGAGACAGTTACCTCCCTTACTTAAATCCTCTTTACCCAAAAAATTAATTGCATGCTGAAGAAAGCCGAAATAGTTACCTCCCTTACTTATCGTATTTACTCGAATATAAGGTGCTAAAATATGTGACCAAAAAAGAAAAAGATGTTGATGGTCAAATGGGGACGTTTTATATTGCTTTCACATTACTCTTAGCATGTGAGTGGCCGGAAGTAAAGAAAGATTTGGGAAACTTGTTTAAACTTAGCTTGATGGAAACTCATTACGTAATAGAGTTGTCAAACAAAAACTATATTCTAAACAACACTTAAACCGTTTTAAGCATCAAAATATTAAAATTTCATAAATATATTTTATACTCTGGAGAATTGCAAAACTATGTAATTTAAACATAATGTGTTAATTACCTGCTTCGACTTATAAATGGGGTTTGGATTTTTCACCATTTCTCAGGCATAAGATAAAAGGGGAAGTGGATGTCTTATATTCGAGTATATATGATAAATCCTCCTTCCCGTGGTAATACCTTTGCTATTTTGTCTGTTGACATAGTATAATGTAGTCTTGTGTACTCAATACCTGAAAATAGATCTAGATTTTAAAACTACAGGGTGGTCCGAAAGTCTTGTCACCCCCTACCAAAAAGTAATGAGAAACAGTTTATGTTCCCATCGCAGTATCGTCCTCTTTGGAGGAGCTGGTTTGCCGAATCTTGCAGTGAAGTCATGTCGCACATCCTCCATGCATTTGCCAGAATGTAAACAATCATGTGTCCATACACTTGCAAGCAGCCTCTCTTCCAAACTGTAGGAGCTCTGAAATAGAAAATTATATTATTATTATTATATTATAATTAATGATATTATATATTATATTATTAAAACAAAAAATAATGGAAATTAAAACAATATGTGACTTTTGGACCACTCTGTATATTGATTTCCTACAGGTTTACTCATTGTCAATTATTCTATTGTCTGTACTTTCAATGAAAAAAAAAAATGCATGGGGGAATTTTTTATAAATGTTTACTTCTGTCTTTTTGTCTTGTTTTGTTTTTTTATTTGAAATTTTAAAATATTTTTCAGACAGCAATAATAATCAAAGATTCCGCATGAAAGCTTGTGATGGTTTTTCAATACTTGGTACGTTTCTTTTAATATTTTGAACATATTTTTAATAAATTTCCCTCATTATATAAACTAAATAATGTTTCTTTTAAAATATTGACATATAGAAACAATTGCAAATATTTTTGCCCAGTGATAATTTATATAGTTAAATATATATGTGACTGATAACCTCAAAAATATATTTTCAGAAGAGGAGATTGTGAAACATGATATAGATAATGGAGAGCGGCATCCCACTGAAACAGTTCGTCAGTACCTGTATCGTTTACATACAAAGGGAATTCTCACGAAGGTGCCCCTTGAACTAATACGCAATGTTGTCCTTCTCTATGAAAATGCCAGACATACACCCCAGGTATCTAATTTAAATCTTGTAGAATTATGTTTCATTTTTACAAATCATATTTTCTTTTTTTAACCTATGCTTATGGTATATTTTCAAAACTATGCCTACAGTATTTTTTAACCTATGCTTATGGTATATTTTCAAAACTATGCCTACGGTATTTTTTAATCTATGCTTATGGTATATTTTCAAAACTATGCCTACGGTATTTTTTAACCTATGCTTATGGTATATTTTAAAAACTATGCCCACGGTATTTTTTAACCTATGCTTATGGTATATTTTCAAAACTATGCCTACGGTATTTTTTAACCTATGCTTATGGTATATTTTCAAAACTATGCCTACGGTATTTTTTAAACTATGCTTATGGTATATTTTCAAAACTATGCCCACGGTATTTTTTAATCTATGCTTATGGTATATTTTCAAAACTATGCCTACAGTATTTTTTAATCTATGCTTATGGTATATTTTCAAAACTATGCCTACAGTATTTTTTAACCTATGCTTATGGTATATGTTTTAACCCTTTAGCATTTAAACCAGCCATATCCGGCCAGAATTCTCTCACCTTTTTCTGTTCAAACTGGCTGTAACTGACCCCTCATACTTATGTTAAGCTATTGTTCTCAAAATAAATATCAAAATCTCATAGATTCAATATTATGTGAGATAATTATGTAATATAAAGCCTTTACCACAAAATTACAATAGCAAATATAGAGTAATGTAAATGCTAAAGGGTTAAACTATGCTTATGGTATATTTTTTTCATTCTTTACCAAGCTTCTTTAGTTTACGAAAGGTTTTCAACATTTGTTTATGTCAATGATTTCTGTATGTTTCATGGAGATAGGTTGCCAGTTGAACATACAGGCTTTCTTCACTGAAGAAACTGTGTCATATTCATGGAAGTGGTTTAACATATCTAAAATATGTATATACATTATAAACATATGTTTAGTCTGATCATACTGCTAACATCCAATAACTATACCTCCCATAGTAGAATTTATGTTATCATCATCATCGTTATACTCATCCCATATCATTTTCCATGCTAGCATGGGTTAGACGACTTGTCCCATTATGAGACAAGCCAGATCAGGTGACCGTGTCTTGCTCATACAGAACTTTCTGGCTTGGTTTCTATGGCTGGATGCCTTTCCTAACGTCAACTACATTTACAACTTGGACTGATTGCTTTTTATTGTGGACCCAACACGACCAAACTAAAACCTTACCTCATTGCCTCACAGTCATGTATATGTTTGATATTTTGTAGCCATTTGAAGAAACAGAATATAACAAGTTCAAAGAAAACCTCCATTTGATTATCTCACAGTGAGTACAGTTGTAACTTTAGTTTTGTATTTTATATCAGTTATTATTGAGTGTGTATTAAAATTGTCTGAATCATCATCATCATCATCATCATCATGTGTAGTTGTTTCATTAGGAAGAGGACACCAGTGGTGTTACATCCTAGCCCAGATACAGTTGTCTCACTAGGAAGAGAGCATCTGTGGTGTTACATCCTAGCCCAGATACAGTTGTCTCACTAGGAAGAGAGCATCTGTGGTGTTACATCCTAGCCCAGATACAGTTGTCTCACTAGGAAGAGAGCATCTGTGGTGTTACATCCTAGCCCAGATACAGTTGTCTCACTAGGAAGAGAGCATCTGTGGTGTTACATCCTAACCTAGATACAGTTGTCTCACTAGGAAGAGAGCATCTGTGGTGTTACATCCTAGCCCAGATACAGTTGTCTCACTAGGAAGAGAGCATCTGTGGTGTTACATCCTAGCCCAGATACAGTTGTCTCACTAGGAAGAGAGCATCAGTGGTATTTCATCCTAGCCCAGATACAGTTGTCTCACTAGGAAGGGAGCATCAGTGGTGTTACATCCTAGCCCAGATACAGTTGTCTCACTAGGAAGAGAGCATCAGTGGTATTTCATCCTAGCTCTAATGTTAAGAAGAGAGCATCAGTGGTATTTCATCCTAGCCCAGATACAGTTGTCTCACTAGGAAGGGAGCATCTGTGGTGTTACATCCTAGCCCAGATACAGTTGTCTCACTAGGAAGGGAGCATCTGTGGTGTTACATCCTAGCCCAGATACAGTTGTCTCACTAGGAAGAGAGCATCTGTGGTGTTACATCCTAGCCTAGATACAGTTGTCTCACTAGGAAGAGAGCATCTGTGGTGTTACATCCTAGCCTAGATACAGTTGTCTCACTAGGAAGGGAGCATCTGTGGTGTTACATCCTAGCCCAGATACAGTTGTCTCACTAGGAAGGGAGCATCTGTGGTATTACATCCTAGCCCAGATACAGTTGTCTCACTAGGAAGGGAGCATCTGTGGTATTACATCCTAGCCCAGATACAGTTGTCTCACTAGGAAGGGAGCATCTGTGGTATTACATCCTAGCCCAGATACAGTTGTCTCACTAGGAAGGGAGCATCTGTGGTATTACATCCTAGCCCAGATACAGTTGTCTCACTAGGAAGGGAGCATCTGTGGTGTTACATCCTAGCCCAGATACAGTTGTCTCACTAGGAAGAGAGCATCTGTGGTGTTACATCCTAGCCTAGATACAGTTGTCTCACTAGGAAGAGAGCATCTGTGGTGTTACATCCTAGCCCAGATACAGTTGTCTCACTAGGAAGGGAGCATCTGTGGTATTACATCCTAGCCCAGATACAGTTGTCTCACTAGGAAGAGAGCATCTGTGGTATTACATCCTAGCCCAGATACAGTTGTCTCACTAGGAAGGGAGCATCTGTGGTGTTACATCCTAGCCTAGATACAGTTGTCTCACTAGGAAGGGAGTATCAGTGGTGTTACATCCTAGCCCAGATACAGTTGTCTCACTAGGAAGGGAGCATCAGTGGTGTTACATCCTAGCCCAGATACAGTTGTCTCACTAGGAAGGGAGCATCAGTGGTGTTACATCCTAGCCCAGATACAGTTGTTTCACTAGGAAGAGAGCATCTGTGGTGTTACATCCTAGCCTAGATACAGTTGTTTCACTAGGAAGAGAGCATCTGTGGTGTTACATCCTAGCCCAGATACAGTTGTCTCACTAGGAAGAGAGCATCAGTGGTGTTACATCCTAGCCTAGATACAGTTGTCTCACTAGGAAGGGAGCATCAGTGGTATTTCATCCTAGCCCAGATACAGTTGTCTCACTAGGAAGGGAGCATCAGTGGTGTTACATCCTAGCCCAGATACAGTTGTCTCACTAGGAAGAGAGCATCAGTGGTATTTCATCCTAGCTCTAATGTTAAGAAGAGAGCATCAGTGGTGTTACATCCTAGCCCAGATACAGTTGTCTCACTAGGAAGGGAGCATCAGTGGTATTACATCCTAGCCCAGATACAGTTGTCTCACTAGGAAGGGAGCATCAGTGGTATTTCATCCTAGCCCAGATACAGTTGTCTCACTAGGAAGGGAGCATCTGTGGTGTTACATCCTAGCCCAGATACAGTTGTCTCACTAGGAAGAGAGTATCAGTGGTATTTCATCCTAGCCCAGATACAGTTGTCTCACTAGGAAGAGAGCATCTGTGGTGTTACATCCTAGCCTAGATACAGTTGTCTCACTAGGAAGAGAGCATCTGTGGTGTTACATCCTAACCTAGATACAGTTGTCTCACTAGGAAGAGAGCATCTGTGGTGTTACATCCTAGCCCAGATACAGTTGTCTCACTAGGAAGAGAGTATCAGTGGTGTTACATCCTAGCCCAGATACAGTTGTCTCACTAGGAAGAGAGTATCAGTGGTATTTCATCCTAGCCCAGATACAGTTGTCTCACTAGGAAGAGAGCATCTGTGGTGTTACATCCTAGCCTAGATACAGTTGTCTCACTAGGAAGAGAGCATCTGTGGTGTTACATCCTAACCTAGATACAGTTGTCTCACTAGGAAGAGAGCATCTGTGGTGTTACATCCTAGCCCAGATACAGTTGTCTCACTAGGAAGAGAGTATCAGTGGTGTTACATCCTAGCCCAGATACAGTTGTCTCACTAGGAAGGGAGCATCTGTGGTGTTACATCCTAGCCCAGATACAGTTGTCTCACTAGGAAGAGAGCATCTGTGGTGTTACATCCTAGCCCAGATACAGTTGTCTCACTAGGAAGAGAGCATCTGTGGTGTTACATCCTAGCCCAGATACAGTTGTCTCACTAGGAAGAGAGCATCAGTGGTATTTCATCCTAGCCCAGATACAGTTGTCTCACTAGGAAGGGAGCATCTGTGGTGTTACATCCTAGCCCAGATACAGTTGTCTCACTAGGAAGAGAGCATCAGTGGTATTTCATCCTAGCCCAGATACAGTTGTCTCACTAGGAAGGGAGCATCTGTGGTGTTACATCCTAGCCCAGATACAGTTGTCTCACTAGGAAGAGAGCATCAGTGGTATTTCATCCTAGCTCTAATGTTAAGAAGAGAGCATCAGTGGTGTTACATCCTAGCCCAGATACAGTTGTCTCACTAGGAAGAGAGCATCAGTGGTATTTCATCCTAGCTCTAATGTTAAGAAGAGAGCATCTGTGGTGTTACATCCTAGCCCAGATACAGTTGTCTCACTAGGAAGAGAGCATCAGTGGTATTACATCCTAGCCCAGATACAGTTGTCTCACTAGGAAGAGAGCATCAGTGGTATTACATCCTAGCCCAGATACAGTTGTCTCACTAGGAAGAGAGCATCAGTGGTATTTCATCCTAGCCCAGATACAGTTGTCTCAATAGGAAGAGAGCATCTGTGGTGTTACATCCTAGCCTAGATACAGTTGTCTCACTAGGAAGGGAGCATCAGTGGTGTTACATCCTAACCTAGATACAGTTGTCTCACTAGGAAGGGAGCATCAGTGGTATTTCATCCTAGCCCAGATACAGTTGTCTCACTAGGAAGAGAGCATCTGTGGTGTTACATCCTAGCCCAGATACAGTTGTCTCACTAGGAAGAGAGCATCTGTGGTGTTACATCCTAGCCTAGATACAGTTGTTTCACTAGGAAGAGAGCATCTGTGGTGTTACATCCTAGCCCAGATACAGTTGTCTCACTAGGAAGAGAGCATCAGTGGTGTTACATCCTAGCCTAGATACAGTTGTCTCACTAGGAAGGGAGCATCAGTGGTATTTCATCCTAGCCCAGATACAGTTGTCTCACTAGGAAGAGAGCATCTGTGGTGTTACATCCTAGCCCAGATACAGTTGTCTCACTAGGAAGAGAGCATCTGTGGTGTTACATCCTAGCCTAGATACAGTTGTCTCACTAGGAAGAGAGCATAAGTGGTGTTACATCCTAGCCTAGATACAGTTGTCTCACTAGGAAGAGAGCATCTGTGGTGTTACATCCTAGCCTAGATACAGTTGTCTCACTAGGAAGGGAGCATCTGTGGTGTTACATCCTAGCCTAGATACAGTTGTCTCACTAGGAAGAGAGCATCTGTGGTGTTACATCCTAGCCCAGATACAGTTGTCTCACTAGGAAGAGAGTATCAGTGGTGTTACATCCTAGCCTAGATACAGTTGTTTCACTAGGAAGAGAGCATCTGTGGTGTTACATCCTAGCCCAGATACAGTTGTCTCACTAGGAAGAGAGTATCAGTGGTGTTACATCCTAGCCTAGATACAGTTGTCTCACTAGGAAGAGAGCATCAGTGGTGTTACATCCTAGCCTAGATACAGTTGTCTCACTAGGAAGAGAGCATCTGTGGTGTTACATCCTAGCCTAGATACAGTTGTCTCACTAGGAAGAGAGCATCTGTGGTGTTACATCCTAACCTAGATACAGTTGTCTCACTAGGAAGAGAGCATCTGTGGTGTTACATCCTAGCCCAGATACAGTTGTCTCACTAGGAAGAGAGTATCAGTGGTGTTACATCCTAGCCCAGATACAGTTGTCTCACTAGGAAGAGAGTATCAGTGGTGTTATATCCTAGCCCAGATACAGTTGTCTCACTAGGAAGAGAGTATCAGTGGTATTTCATCCTAGCCCAGATACAGTTGTCTCACTAGGAAGGGAGCATCTGTGGTGTTACATCCTAGCCCAGATACAGTTGTCTCACTAGGAAGAGAGTATCAGTGGTATTTCATCCTAGCCCAGATACAGTTGTCTCACTAGGAAGGGAGCATCTGTGGTGTTACATCCTAGCCCAGATACAGTTGTCTCACTAGGAAGGGAGCATCTGTGGTGTTACATCCTAGCCCAGATACAGTTGTCTCACTAGGAAGAGAGTATCAGTGGTATTTCATCCTAGCCCAGATACAGTTGTCTCACTAGGAAGAGAGCATCTGTGGTATTTCATTCTAGCCCAGATACAGTTGTCTCACTAGGAAGGGAGCATCTGTGGTGTTACATCCTAGCCCAGATACAGTTGTCTCACTAGGAAGGGAGCATCTGTGGTGTTACATCCTAGCCCAGATACAGTTGTCTCACTAGGAAGAGAGTATCAGTGGTATTTCATCCTAGCCCAGATACAGTTGTCTCACTAGGAAGGGAGCATCTGTGGTGTTACATCCTAGCCCAGATACAGTTGTCTCACTAGGAAGAGAGCATCTGTGGTAGTACATCCTCACTCTAATGAGGTTATCTCATTAGGAAGAGTAGCATTGATTAGATCAGTCTAAAAAGATTTTGTTTTTGATCATATGAACACTGGAAAACAACATTCCGAAAATATACACTTTCAGAAACTGTTGATTGGGATAATCAGTATAAGCCAAAAATCTCTCATAATGAAATTAGCATTTTGAAAGACTAAACACCATGAAACTTAAGTATTTATGAAGGTGTATGACTGAATACAATGTATTACCTCTATGTTTACATATCGGGGGCTCATTCTTTCATAATACTAAATTAAACTCAGGTAACAATATATATATATATAATTAATACAAAATGAAAACCAAGGTTGTTATTCAAATTCCATCATAAATTTCTACAATTGTTTCTATAGAGATAAATGTAGTGTCAGTTCATAGAATCAATCAATTGATCAGTTAAACAATTAATAATCAATAATTTAAATGTCACTCTAAAAACTATGTAGTAAAATATATACAAAGAGATTTATTTTAACATACTTAACAACTACAAATGATAAAAAAAAGTTAGCATTGTAATTATTTAATAGAGGGTTACCAGGGTTATAGATAATTTATATGATAAATTTAAAGGAATTTAGTACACAGGAAGGTCGTTTAAATCCTTGTTTCATAACCCATTTTGGTGCATGTTAGTCTTTTTTTTACTAATTTTCTAACCATTGTTACTATTATTATTATTATTTGTGCGTTTCAAAATTTGTTGGCGTTGCATGTTGCACTAATCTTTTCTGCATGATGTTATTGCTTTTGGTTTTCATGTTTATTTTTTAAAGAAAAAAAATGAACAGAAAATGACGATGATTATTAATGTTTAAACACACACGCACGCACACATATATATATATATATATATATATATATATATATATATATATATATGTGTGTGCGTGTGTGTTTAAATATTAATAATCATTGTCATTTTCTGTTCATTCTTTTAATATATATATATATATATATATATATATATATATATCATCCTCATCATCTTCGTTTAACGTCCAATTTCCACACTAGGATGGATATATTTATGTCTTTGGTAGTGTACAGAATAATATATTAATAAAGTACAATTGTCAGAAAAAGTAATAAAACACTGTTTATCACTTGGGTAAAATAATATAACATTCTTAACCAGAATTGATTATTAAGTTAATGAAGTTTTCTCCTCATAATAAAGTATATTTTTAATTAATTAAAAGTTTTTGGCTCACTACATTATGTTATTACCCTATGAGCTGTAAATATCAGTAACATTGTTATATTACCGGGTGTTTTGTCTGCTTGGAACTGGCAAAGCTGGGTTCAAGTCATCATCATCATCATCATCATCACCGTGTTACGTCCGTTCTTCCACGCTAGCATGGGTTAGACGGGTTGTCCTGTTGTGGGCACTGTCTGGTCGGCTGACCTTGTCTTGCTCATACAGGAACTGATCCTGGCTTGATTTCTACAGCTGGATGCCCTTCCTAACACCAACCTCATTTACAGTGAGTGCTGGGTGCTTTTTCGTGGCGCCTACACGTCCACTTTACAGTGTGGGCTGGGTGCTTTTTCGTGGCGCCTACACGTCCACTTTACAGTGTGGGCTGGGTGCTTTTTCGTGGCGCCTACACGTCCACTTTACAGTGTGGGCTGGGTGCTTTTTCGTGGCGCCTACACGTCCACTTTACAGTGTGGGCTGGGTGCTTTTTCGTGGCGCCTACACGTCCACTTTACAGTGTGGGCTGGGTGCTTTTTCGTGGCGCCTACACGTCCACTTTACAGTGTGGGCTGGGTGCTTTTTCGTGGCGCCTACACGTCCACTTTACAGTGTGGGCTGGGTGCTTTTTCGTGGCGCCTACACGTCCACTTTACAGTGTGGGCCGGGTGCTTTTTCGTGGTGCCTACACGTCCACTTTACAGTGTGGGCTGGGTGCTTTTTCGTGGCGCCTACACGTCCACTTTACAGTGTGGGCTGGGTGCTTTTTTGTGGCGCCTACACGTCCACTTTACAGTGTGGGCTAGGTGCTTTTTTGCACTATATATTTTATACTATATAAAAATGCACTATATATTTTATACTATATAAAAATGCACTATATATTTTATACTATATAAAAATGCACTATATATTTTATACTATATAAAAATGCACTATATATTTTATACTATATAAAAATGCACTATATATTTTATACTATATAAAAATGCACTATATATTTTATACTATATAAAAATGCACTATATATTTTATACTATATAAAAATGCACTATATATTTTATACTATATAAAAATGCACTATATATTTTATACTATATAAAAATGCACTATATATTTTATACTATATAAAAATGGACTATATATTTTATACTATATAAAAATGCACTATATATTTTATACTATATAAAAATGCACTATATATTTTATACTATATAAAAATGCACTATATATTTTATACTATATAAAAATGCACTATATATTTTATACTATATAAAAATGCACTATATATTTTATACTATATAAAAATGCACTATATATTTTATACTATATAAAAATGCACTATATATTTTATACTATATAAAAATGCACTATATATTTTATACTATATAAAAATGCACTATATATTTTATACTATATAAAAATGCACTATATATTTTATACTATATAAAAATGCACTATATATTTTATACTATATAAAAATGCACTATATATTTTATACTATATAAAAATGCACTATATATTTTATACTATATAAAAATGTATATAATCTAAAGAGGAATGTGCTATATCAAGGGGGAGGTATTTTACAACTCACTAGGTTATGATAAGGCGGCGAATTGCCAGTGTTGTTAGAACGTCGGATAGAATGCCTTGTGGTATTTGTTCCAGCCTTCTGTCCGCTGAGTTCAAATCCCACTGAGGTAAACTTTGCCTTTCCTACATTTGGAGTCAATATAAAAAGTACCAGTCTAGTACTGGGGTCGATTCTTCCTCTATATCTCTTTCTTACTTCCTCTCTCACTCTCTCTATCCTTCTCTGGAAGAAATCTGCTGTATTCAGACCTGGAGAGGAGGGATGGGTTCCACCAGGGTTTTTTTTTAAATGCCCTAGAAACACCATATATCACTACAGAACCCCTAAAACTCCCTCTTGAGTTACTGGACCATGCCATGCAGGTTATGAAACTGATCAAATAGGAAAGATAAGCTTTATCGTGAATAAAGTTTCAAGTTAGAACTACAAGATATCAAACTAGATATCAAACTAGATATCAAACTAGATATCAAACAAGATATCAAACTAGATATCAAACTAGATATCAAACTAGATATCAAACAAGATATCAAACAAGATATCAAACTAGATATCAAACTAGATATCAAACTAGATATCAAACTAGATATCAAACTAGATATCAAACTAGATATCAAACAAGATATCAAACAAGATATCAAACAAGATATCAAACTAGATATCAAACTAGATATCAAACTAGATATCAAACAAGATATCAAACTAGATATCAAACTAGATATCAAACTAGATATCAAACTAGATATCAAACTAGATATCAAACTAGATATCAAACTAGATATCAAACTAGATATCAAACTAGATATCAAACTAGATATCAAACTAGATGGTGTAAAATATCCAAATCTGTCTCTCATATCCTCTACATCATCTCCAATGTAGTATATAGCCATTAAGAAGAAGAAGAGCAGCAGCAGCAGCAACAACAACAACAACAACTACAGCAACAACAACAACATTAACAGTAATAGCAGCAATAATGTTGATAAAAAAGAATTATTAAAGAGATAAGTTATTGTATTCATGCATATAATGTGCTGTCTGCAATTATTTCACGGATGATTTTCATGTTTGTTTGTTTGTTTGTTCTTAACCACTCATTTACTCCTCTTAATCTTTTTAGATTGTTAAACTATTGAATTTTCATTTTGGGTATTGGGTTGTTATCTATATAAAAATCTTTACAGGTTATCATCAGAAAAATGTCAAGATGAATTCCAGGTATCTTTAACACTATTTGTTGGTATCTTAAATACCAAAAAATGTAGCTTACTCTATCTATATCCTGCATGTGACCTTCTTACCAGTCACGTTCTTAGTTTGGTTACCTAACTAAACCACTTGCTCAGCTTTTTACATTCCTTACCGAGCTTTTAAGATTAAAAAGAAAAAAAAAGTCCATTTTTCTTCTGTATTAACAATTCCTTTTTTCGTGTCTTATAAAAGCAGCTTCCTCTTTAGCCACACATTTCTTCATCTTACAAATAGTTTACAAATATCCAATACCTAAAATATTGGAATTCATAGAACTTTATCATACATTTTCCAAAGAAGCAATCAGAATTAAACTGTGTTTTTTTTGTTTTGTTTGTTTATCAATTAGCCATTAGCAATTTGTAAAAATTTGAACTGTATAAAAACCAGTCAGAACCAGATTTTCAGTCTAAAATAATATTGTTGTATATAAAGTTAGTTTTCGGAGAAGCTCAAGTTGTTGTATAATTTACACTATATAAACAGAAGGGAAAATAATATTGCCATGTATAATGTTAGTTTTAAACTATATAGAACTGAAAATAAAATAAGATTAAATTAAACAAAAGAGAAAATAAAATGAAATATCCTGATGATGTACTGCTTCCATAATGCAGCACATTTTCTTGGTTGTTGTGTGTGTTCAGAAGCACTGCTCATTCTAGAATTGGTGAATCATTTAGACAGAGACAAAACAGAAAATGTAAGGAGTAGAATACACTCTACAAACAAACACCAGACATAGTGTGTGTCTTTGATATTATTACTAAAAAATAACCACAACACTATAGAGTACATGGAAATAAATATACTGACACAGTGTGTGTCTTTGTGGTATTATTACTGAGTGGTTAGCTTTGCCTTTTATCCTTACAGGGCTGATAAGATAAAGCACCAGTAATGTACTGGGTAATTGCTGGCCTTGTGCCAAAAGTAGAAACAATTATTACTGGGAAATAACCACAACACTATAGAGTATACTCAAATAAATGTATTGACACAGCGTGTGTCTTTGTGATGTTATTACTAAATATTACATATATAAAATTATATATATATATATATATATAGTCAATATAAAGAATGATGTGCTCATACATGGAGTTGTTATAAAATAGCTTTTAAAATAGAGTGAAGACCCTTAAAAGACAGAAAAAGAAGTGAGAAATCAAACCATATATCTCACAGCTACAAATATATATAAAAACCCCAACAAGTTTGCACATTTCCTACTTAATTTATCCCATCTTTGGCCATATTACTGCTCCATCTCACTCAGCTTTTATTAATTCATTCTACCTTTTCCTTCACTTAAATTTGCTCCATTAATTGCTGCTAAACTGCAGAATTTACACTTAATATATTTACAGCCCTTTCATTCTTCTCTCTCACTGATAATCCCTGAAAACTTCAATTTTCAATTAGCTTCCACCTTTGATCTTGTATAAACACGATTTATCTTAAGATATTTTCTGTAATTCTTTATTTATTTAATGTGATCGAGGCAGAAGAGCAGTGCCCATGATCCTCTAGGGGATGCAGGATAATATAAGAAAGAGAAAATTCTTATAAATGAGACCTGGTCTAAATGCTTACAACAGACTAGACTTTGCTAAAGCATCCAAAAGCTATGTGGAGGGTGTTAAATCACTTCTGACAGGCATTTCATACAATATTTCAAACAACTAGCTTTATGACATCAAGATATGTCTTTTTAATTGATATAAACATTTCAAAGATGTTTTCATCCATGAAAAATTCTCATCTATTCATTTGTTTAATACTGGTAATAAAGCACCAAGGAATGTTTGGTCTTTGTTGATGTTGGGTATTCTGCTAGGGGCTATTTATTTGCTTGGAGATTTAGCCCTGAAATGGACAGAGCTGGACTTACCTATAAGCTTAGGGCCACACATCCTCAGGGGCCTCATTTTTTAAAATTTATTTTTTATTTTATCAGTAGTTTTTATTCTTTAACCCTAAATCATCGAAAATTATATATATATATATATATATATATATATATTCTTTATTTTTATCATTAACATAAATATAAAAAAATTATAATCATGGATAATTATTCAAAATCTTTTTACCCAAATTCTTTTAGGTAAGGGTCTCAAATTTTATATAGTTTAGGGCCTCAGCAGGTGAAAGTCTGACCCTGCAAATGGCCCAGTTCAGTGAGCAGTAAACAGACACTGCAAAATATGAGCAATTCACTGCTGCTAATACTAAATTTGATAAATGATTTGTTATCTTTCAATGCTGAGGACAACTACACCCAAGGAGACAATAAGAATGACTTCTAGAGAGCTGACTTCCTTCATGAATACCTTTAATTACAAAATAAAATTACTTGATCACCTATCAATAAATGAATGTATTAAAAATGTTAGGTTTCTAAATGTCTGGATCAGAAGAGAGATTCCTGTCCAGATGTATTCACCACCACATTGATATTTCCCTTGCCATATTTCTAATGAAAAGTACTGCCTTATTTTTCTCCTAATTTTCACCTAATTTTCACCTAATTTTCAAAAATAACCAAGAATTGGGAAAGATCTACTAATATAACTAACTTTCTTAGCTGGTGTTAAGAACACAATTTAACAAAAGTTGTTACCTAAAATTATGGTGGAAGGTTTTATATTATATGAATGTAAACACTTTGAAACAAGAAGTTTTGTATTGTAAAACCAGGAGCAGTTTCTGACAGTTTGATGTTAAATATGGTTACATCGTCACATTTTTTTGTCATTGATTATTGGATTGCCTATGTAGTATAAAATGTGGGTTTTTTCTCCCCCCTTCAGTATCCGAGAAGATAAAAGCTGTTAGTTCCTGGACCAACACAGTCCCTCCTACCTACAGTCTGCCTTGCAGCCAAACAGTAGCATGTGGCTCAATTCTAAGCTTTCCTCATCAACCAGTACCCTTCTCGATGACGAGTGCATACACATTGGAATGGTCCTGCAAATGTTGTGGAACGCCACACAAATTCTGTGGTGGAGCCATGGTTGATGAATTTGGACTACTCCCACTTTGAACAATGTCATTAGAAGGAGCTTGCCAACCTGAACTACAGAGATGGTAATCCCTCACGCCACATAATATAATATAATATAATGAAATTATTGTGTAAAGTGCTCAGGTGCACTACAACTCGTCAATATAGTACATAGAATAATACACAAATGTCAGGGAAGTACATGTGTGTATGTGTTAGCTGTAGTGTTGGCGGATCTCGGGAAGCATGGAGGCCTTAAAGGATGCAGTGTCTCGACAGCTAACAACTGATGCAGGTAGTTTGTTCCACGCTTCAGCAACTCTGAGCGTGAAAAAATGTTTCTGAAAGTCATGGGAACTGTGCTGTTTTCTTACTTTGTGGGCATGTCCACGTGTGTTAGACACATGGAAATCAAAAAGGTACTCAGGGTTGTTGTTGGCAACATGGTTAACAATTTTGTGGGTGTTTACCAAGTCAGTTGCCAGGCGTCGGAGCTTCCATGTTGTGACATGTTCTCTGCCTTGTTTCGGCTACAAACCTGGACATCGCCCTCCTTAATGCGGAACAGAGGAGAGAAATGTAGCAAAATACCTGGACATGACTGACCACTTCCTTTTCCTGCCAGTAGCTGTGAAGATCTCTGGTTGTCCTCAATCCCTTCACTGCTGTTTTCCTCTGCAAAATTAGGTGATATGTATATCACCCGAGGAAGATGCTCTGTGAGATAGAGTGGTTGTGGTAGCGGGTGTTACTGGTTGTTTTCTGCAGCAGTGTATTCACCATTTTGTCCATGGGATGCAACTGAGATATACTACCTAAACTGAAATATAAAGTTTACCCCCCTCCCTTTCTTTACATTCTCTATTATTTTTGTCCCTTTTTCGTTTTTTTTTTTAATGGTATAATTATCGGGTCGATGGGAGATAACTGTGTCTTTTTCTCTAACTTTCTCCTCAATAAATTATCGTCTGCTATATGTAAATATGAAAATCAAATATTTTGATCTTAATGTCATCAGCAGTTTTGTATATTTGGAAACTGATGGAACAATTATTTTTATAGCTTGATGCATTGTCTATTATTTACTGCTATTATTTATATTCTGAGTTCAAATCTCGCTGAGGTTAGCTTTGCCTTTCATCCTTACGGGGGTCGATAAAAGTACCAGTAACGCACTAGGGTCGATTTAATTGACTTTCCCCTCCTTCCAAAATTGACTATGTGACTAAATCAGAAACCATTATTATCAGGCTGTAGAGAGCGGTGGAAAACCCACTGAGGTTATCTTTGCCTTTCATCCTTACAGAGTCGATAAAATGAAGCACCAGTAACGTACTGGGGGCGATTTAATCACCTTTCCTCTCTCACAAAACTGTTGGCTTTGTGCCTAAATAAGAAACCATTCTTTCTTACTCAACTGTTAAGAGGAGTTGAAACCTGTTTCCTGACTGAAGTCAACTGAACCTTGTGATTTAGTTAGAGGCAAAATAATACTATCTCCAGTAATGTTTGACCTCTTAATAATTTTATATTTACAGCAATTGATCCTTCTAGTATGTAATGAAGAACCTCATTCTTCATTAACCTGTTGACTGCTGTGTATATTTTACAGCTACAGTTGCTCTACCAGGTTTTTTTTTCAGTAAAATGGCTATTTTTTAAAACAAACATTTATTAACAACACATATCTGAATGATTGACAAACGTCACATTAATAAACTAGTAACTCCATCTAGCTTTGAAGTTATGAACTGTTGGACATGAGTTCATAACTTTGAAGTTATGAACTATTGGAAACAAGTCCATAACTTTGAAGTTATGAACTATTGGAAACAAGTCCATAACTTTGAAGTTATGAACTGTTGGAAACAAGTTCAAACATGTTAGGCCGAGTTATCTCGTCCGTGGCACTGGAATGCATACATGTCAGGATGAGTTATCTCGTCTACTACACTGAAGAGGCTAAGGGAGAAACCAAACTACTATAAAGCATGTTTTTATTCTAACAGAGAAATGGTTTGTGGTGAGGGAGTTAAGTCATATTCTTGTATCTTGAAACTCACACTTGTGTGTTGTGTTCATTTCCATTTCTAAGAGCTATGATAGTTCAAAAACATTTAAGGAATGTACAGGAATGTATAAAAGGTGATCTCTATTTAGACTTGTAGAATTGTGAGAAATATCTAAATAGAACATTTCTGAAAAATTGTTTACAGATTGTTGTAATCTTTCCATAAATATCTGTAAATATATTTTCAGAAATGAATATGAAAAATTTAGTTTTGATTTAGCTAGTATCCAATAAATATGTCCCCTTTTTTTTTTTTAGTAGAATTTTAAATGCATGGATCATTTATTTTCTTTAGCTTTTAGTATAAAATTGTATTTGCCTTTAGATTTATTCATATGTGGCTTAAAACTTTAATTTTCATTGAATAATATCAAAGACTATTTTAATCCTTGTTAACTTCATGATAAATAGAATTTTAGATCTATTCTTGAATATGTTTCAATTTATTTATTTTAATTTGTTTTAAAATTTTTAAATTCCTCCCTAAAAAAACTTTCCAAATATAGATGTCTTATATTTTAAAATCCTATACAACTAACATAGAATCTTATTTTATTGCTTCACACAAAGCTGAACAACAGAAATTCTGAATACAAAAGTCAACTAAGTGGTCGGTGTATATAAATAATAATCTCACGCTTTATATTCTAGAAATTTAGCTTCAGTTAAATAAAGACATAACATCTCTGGTACTCATTCTTTATCTTGTCTGTCAGTGCTCACAGAATTGGTCTTTTTTGTTAATTTAATCTAACATGTGAAATATACAAAACTATATTGGCATTTTGTGTTGCTTGTCAATAGCTTTTTCAAGAAAAATTCAAATATATATATATATATATATCAGGAGTTATGGCACCATACCATACCATGTCAGACTTGTGTGATTAATGTCTGGTGTGCAGCTAGCAAAACCAGATGGGACCAGATGATGAAGAAGCAAAGACAGAAATAAAATGGTTCGGTCACCTGACAAGAATGCCAGTTGGGCTTCAGAAGCAGGTGGAGACCACACTGACAATGGTTTGATGCAAATATGGTTCCCACCCTCTACAGGCCTCACACCCTGCTGTGTATTACCAGCTTCATCTTGTAACATCCTCCCTTCTAGAAGTGCCTCGGAAAAAAAGGTCCTTCCTATTTTTTTTACTTTCAGCATTTTCCTATTTTGTTTTTCACTTTTAAAAAATTTTTTTTTTTTACTATTTATTCCTTAATATTTTTTATTGTTTCTTTCTTTTATTCTTTTTTTTTAAATTCCAGGGTCTGTTTTTATCTTTTCTCATAGTTTTATAATTTCTTTGTCTCTTCCTCCTTGTAATATAAGCCGAAACTGCCTGGTGTTCTGGTCAGGTTTTTACCTTCCCTTATATAGGTATTGGAGGTCACAATACTAGTAATATATATGGTTTGGAATAATGGTAATTAATAGAGATGGCCTTCACAAATCCTTAGTGTGGTGCTTTTTAAATATTTTTATAAAGCTTCAGCTGTTTAAATCAGAATTGAAAACCATTCTGGTGATAATTTTTCTGCTACTGATGCAGATATAGATATTGGAGATGATTCAGCATAAATAATGTTTTGATGTGAGAAAACCTTGAAATGACAATAGTGAAATAATTGGTGCTTCCGTATATGGTATATTAATGTTTATATCTGCTTGTGTAAGGTGAAGTAAAATGTCTTGATCAAGGATACAACACACCAGCCAGTTCAATCTAGAAATGAGTTGCGATGTCATTGGTGCCAAACTGTATCTGCTTCTCCTTTGGACAACATTGTATATATTCAATAGAGTGCATCATATATAGTGTATATATATATATTGTATATATAGATATGTTGTGATGTTACTGGTACCAAACTGTATCTGCCTTTCTCAACATTGTATATATTCAATAGAGTGAATCATATATAGTATATCTTTTGTATATAAAGATATGTTGTGATGTCAATGGTGTCAAGTTACATTGGCTTATGCCTCTCCCTTGGATTATTACATGGCTAGACATGCAGATGGTAGTAAATCCATAGACAACTTCATGGTTTAACATACAGGTTATTAGATGACCACAAGAACAGTTGGCGGTAAATTATACACAAGTATATGGTTTAACATACAGGTGAACCTTATGTTTTGTACACTTAACACTATTTAGAATTACTTCTAATGAAATTATTACTAAAATGACTGTACAGGAAATTGAGTTAAAATGTTTAAAAAAAACCACAACAGAACAACCAAACTTTTACTACATTGAAATATTCTCTCTCTTTCAGCATTCGCCGTGTTTCAACTGCCATAGAACAAACTGTACCAAAGCGGAATGTTCAGGTAATATTTCAAGGAATGAAAAAAGGACGTCTTGGTGGTACGAAGTCGATGATCCAACCCCGTTCCAGAAGCAACAAAGAAATTGAGTCGGAATTCACGCAAGAATATTGCCGAATGCGCTCAAATACTTTGCCCAGTGTTCAAGAGAAAAAGAAAACCCCTCGAACCAAGAGCAGTGACCAAACAGCTTTACTGGAAAGCCGGCACTCAAGTCAAAGAAGCAGTTCTGACCATTCCACTACGACCAGCACTCAAGGAAGTGTGGAGAAACTTATTCATCCTTGTCACATTTCAGTAACACAAATGACATAGTTCTGAAAACAAACAAGGACATTGTATATATATTCATCTTTCTCACTAAAGCCATTTATGTATTATGTAAATTCTATAATAAAGATATTTCATTTCTGATTTCTCTTGGTCGTTATGATTATTGTTTAATTATATATCATACTACAATGTCCTCTACTCTGATTAATTGTTAATCATTATCGTCATCATCATCATTATTATATATATATATATATATATATATATATATACATAACATATACATATATATATATATATATATACATAACATATACATATATATATATATATATATACATAACATATACATATATATATATATACATTACATATATATATATATACATTACATATATATATATATATATCATCATCATCATCATCATCATCACCGTTTTACGTCCGTTCTTCCACGCTAGCATGGGTTAGACGGGTTGTCCTGTTGTGGGCAGTGTCTGGTCGGCTGACCATGCCTTGCTCATACAGGAACTGATCTGGCTTGATTTCTACAGCTGGATGCCCTTCCTAACACCAACCTCATTTACAGTGAGTGCTGGGTGCTTTTTCGTGGCGCCTACACGTCCACTTTACAGTGTGGGCTGGGTGCTTTTTTGCCGTGGCACCTCCACGACCACCTTGCGGTGGGGGGGGGGGGGGGGGGGGCATATTGTCTATATGCTTCAGCATGTACCCATGGGAGGTCGGGTACCCTGTATTACTGCGTGACGCCAGAAGTCACGGTCGTGTGTCATTGACTTTGAGAGGTGTAGTTGGGTAAGGTCGGCTTTTATCACCTCATCCCAAGTCATCTTGGGTCTCCCCACTCCGCGGTTTCCATCAACTTCTAGTGCTCTGCACCTTTTTATGCAGCTGTCATCCTTCATACGCATCACATGTCCATACCAGCGTAACCGCCTCTCCTGCACGCAGCATTTGATTCCTCTTATGCTCAGTCTCTCTCTCAATTCATTTATGCTTTGTCGTTCACGTATATTACTGTTACACATCCATCGGAGCATGCAGGCTTCGTTTCTCTCTAATCTACGTAAGTCTTCCACCTTCAGCGCCCAGGTCTCACTACCATGCAACATCGCTGTTCGGATACACGCATCATACAGTCTGCCTTTCATTCTGAGGGAGAAGCCTTTTGCAGCTAGCAGTGGTAGTAGTTCCCTAAACTTCTTCCATCCCGTTCTTACCCTAGTTATTGTACTTTCTGAGCACCCACCTCCGTTGCTAATTCGGTCACCTAGGTAGCAGAAGCTGTCTACTGTTTCTACAGGGCCCTCCCAGAGATTGGTGGTACTTGTTTCCTGTGGCTGTTATATATATATATATATATACATAACATATATAGATATATATATACATAACATATACATATATATATATATATATACATAACGTATATATATATACATATATATATATATATATATATACATAACATATATATATATATATATATATATATGACACTCATAGCGGAATCAATGGCCGAGCTAGAGAAGAAATTCCAAACATGGAAGCACGGCCTAGAGTCAAAAGGACTTAAAATTAACCTGGCTAAGACCAAAGTACTAGTTTGTAGGAAAGAAAACAAGGCGGCGGTCCCTTCTGGGAAATGGTCGTGCTCGGTGTGTAGGAAAGGCGTAGGTAGAAACTCCATTTTATGTCCTAAATGCAAAGTATGGGTGCATAAAAGATGTAGTGGGATCACAGGTAGGCTAACTAAGAACATAGATTTTACATGTGGCCGGTGCTCTGGTGCAATAAGTAGCAGCAAGTGCCCACAAACTACTAGCTCTTTCAATTGCGCAGAGGGTTCTATAGAAATAGTGGACAGCTTCCGTTACCTGGGCGATAAAATCAGCAGTGGGGGAGGGTGCTCTGAAAGTACTGTAGCTAGAGTCAGAACTGGTTGGAAAAAGTTCAGAGAGCTTATACCACTATTAGCTGCTAAAGGGTTCTCACTAAAAATGAAAGGCAGGTTGTACGATGCCTGCATACGAACAGCAATGCTGCATGGCAGTGAGACCTGGGCATTGTGTGCAGAGGATATACGCAGACTAGAGAGGAACGAAGCTTGCATGCTCCGCTGGATGTGTAACAGTAATATACGTGAACGGCAAAGCATAAACGAACTAAGGAATAAATTAGAGATAAGAGGGATCAGATGTTGTTTACTCGAGAGAAGGCTACGTTGGTATGGACACGTGATGCGCATGAAAGTCGATAGCTGTATAACAAAGTGCAGGGCAATAAAGATAGACGGTAGTCACGGAATAGGCAGACCTAGAAAAACCTGGGACGAGCTGATAAACTCCGACATCACACACTTACACCTCTCCAAGACAATGTCACTGGACCGAGACCTTTGGCGGTACTCAGTAACAGAGAAGACCCGCCTTACCTAAATATATAGTAAAACCTACTCCAGCCAGTAGGCATCTCTAACAAATACACCCCGTCCCACCACCCCCACCCGATCCACACCACCCCGTTCTATGTAAAGTTATGTTGGTGCCGCGCCATCGAGGCCGAAACAAATGAGATCGTGTAGGTGTCACGACAAAAAAACACACAGTCCACGCTGTAACGTGGCCGTGTAGGCAACACGGTAAAAACCTCCCAGACCCACACTGTAAATGTGGTTGGTGTTAGGAAGGGCATCCAACTGTAGAAAACCTGCCAGACAGTCCTATGCGAGCAAGACAATCACTCTTGCCTCAAGTGGGACTACCCCCGTCCAAACCCATGCAAGCGTGGAACACGGACGTTAAACGCTGATGATGATGATGATGATATATATATACATAACATATATATATATACATATATATATATATATATATACATAACATACACATATATATATATATATATATATACATACATACATTATATATATATATATATATATATATATATATATATATATATATATATATACATACATACATTATATATATATATATATATATATATATATATATATATATACATACATACATTATATATATATATATATATATATATATATATATATACATACATACATTATATATATATATATATACATACATTATATATATATATATATATATATATATATATATATATACATTATATATATATATATATATATATACATACATACATTATATATATATATATATATATATATATATACATACATACATTATATATATATATATATACATACATTATATATATATATATATATATATATATATATATACATACATTTTATATATATATATATATATACATACATTATATATATATATATATATATATATATATACATACATACATAACATATATATATATATACATATATATACATACATAAGATATATATACATATATATATATGGTGGCTGCCCCCTCGTTATCGAGTATGGCCATTGCACGATGTAACATTATTAATAATTATCAATTACTGCCACCGTGCAATGCATGTGTGTGAGGAAAGACTGTGCACTGAGCGACAGTAGCTATAACCCCCAAAAAGAAAAGATCAACATCATTTGTAACTAATGAGCCACAGGTTTTATGTCGGAGTTATCCCAGTTTCCTGAGTTGCCTTCTCCTAGAAGAATGCCCTGACAAAGGCTAGGGGTCCTTCACTCCCACACACACATATATATATATGTATATGTATATATATATGTATATGTATGTATATAAACATATATATCATTTTCATTTTTCATTTTCATTTCATTTTACGTCCGCTTTTTCCCTCTTTGCAAGGGTGGGACGGGAACTGATTCTGGCTTGATTTCTACAGCTGGATGCCCTTCCTAACACCAACCTCATTTACAGTGAGTGCTGCTTTTTTTGCCATGGCACCCCCACGACCACTCTACAGTGGAATGATATGGACCCCAGTCCCTATCATCTCATTTCTACAGCTGAATAAACTGGAGCAATATGAAATAAAGTGTCTTGCTCAAGGAAACAACACATCGCCCGGTCTGAGAATTGAACTCACAACCTTTCGATTGCAAGGCCAATGCTCTAACCACTAAGCCATGTGCCTCCATATATATATATATAATAATAAACAAGAAAGACGGTTTCATTTGTACATTCCTATTTATTTTGTTATATGTATTTCAAAGACATACAGTTGTATAAAAATCCAAACGAGATGTAAAGTTCCAACCATCCGTTTATCGAACCAACCAATCAACTGGAAAGTTATAATAAATTGAAGTGAAAACCAACAAGTGCGCGTGTTTTTATTGGAAGCATGACTCTCCCAAAGTATAACAATATAAGTATACATATATCATCATCATCATCGTTTAACGTCCATCTTCAATGCCAGCATGGGTTAGACGGTTTTGTTCCATTTGATGTGGGAATAGTCTGGAAACCATGTCTCACTTGCATATATCCTCGCACATATATATATATATATATATATAGTTTCCATTTATTTAATATCATTGAATATTTACTCCAGTAAACTCTTGAGTGCTCTAAATCAGTTATAAACATTTATATTTGTTGGACTTCCAACAAATTAAATACCCCTTCTACTTATATATATATATATATATATATATATATATATGTGTGTGTGTAAATAAGTATATATATTTGTATGTATATGAATATATATATATTTATATATATATATATGTATAGATACAATTATGTACATACATATATATATATAAGTACATATATATAAATATAATATACACATGCACATATATATATATATATATGTGCATGTGTGTATATGTATATATATATGTATGTACATATATGTATGTATGTATGTGTATGTGTGTATATGTATATATATGTACGTGTATGTATGTATGTATGTGTATATATATATATATATATGTGTGTGTGTGTGTGGATATATATATAATTATATGTATATATATATATATATATATAAATATATATACTTTTGTCTAAGGTCTACTGAATCAAAATTATATTGAGCTAAAGTATATCAATGATGAGACCACAAGGCTGTTTTTATAATTTAGAATTGAATTGCTTTGAGTATATAACTGGTACCGATTTGGTTGAAATTTTTTTCCATGGCATATGTTGTGAGCTATGTGTGTACTTTCTATGTCATATTTTTAGATACTGATATTGCAAATAGCAAAATGAAAATCTTCCTACTGGGTTATTCTCCTCAAATCTTGTTTTTAGACGAAGCAGACAACGTTACAAATTTGTTGCTTTACAAAAGGTCAAATTCTGCTACCTGTGGAGTATCGTCAAAGAGCGTCTCTGCTAAATAGGTAAGCCACTTCGTGCAAATGATGATTGTGAATACACACCAACATCACCACCATGTTCTGTAGAATATGAAACAAAATATTTAAAAGAAATGTTATTGTTCAACAGTATTCAAACTGTTATTAATCTTCACCAAGACAGTCAATCTCAAACATTATTTGAACAATTTATAAAAGTATGTATATGATTAAAACATATTTTTACCTTTAGCGTAGCAAGGTATTTTTACTAGTTTTCAATTATTTTAGTGGCTTTGATTTAGGCTCTTCAGACTGAAGAATTCTCTCTCAACGTAGAAAGTAGGTAGCTTGACAAGAAAATTGCTGGATTCCATTAAAATATCATGATGGTGGATTGCCTTGAAAAAATCTGTTAAAATGTTAAACTAGGTTTAATTGAAGTGAAATCTAGCTTGGCAGAAGTTTTACCAAATGGAACATTCTAGCAATTCTCATTCGTCTGTTGTCTTTGAAATGTATGTATATGTGTGTTTATTATATATAGACATTTTTATTCTCTTTCATATGAGTACGCTTTATATTAGAATATCTTGGTTTGTTGAAAAGTGTAACTCTGTGTCTATAACTTTATATATACATAGAGATATGTTGTTTCGGTACTTTAAAGTCAATACAACCGGCCCTAGTGCACAAGGGACAGTAACAAATGAGCAAAGGACAAGACGATAGTCTTAATAATTATTTACAAATAATTGTTTCTACTTTTGGCACAAGGCCAGCAATTAACCAGTGTATTACTGGTACTTTATTTTATCGAAATCGTAAAAATGAAAGGTAAAATTAACCTCGGCGGGATTTGAACTCAGATCATAAAGGGACGTAACTCTATGCTTCAAAGCATGGTGTCCCTTGGTGACTCCCTACCGATACTGCCAATCCACCAATGCTCAAAGGACAGTGACAAATGGATGAAAGACAAGATGATAGTCTTAACGACTACATATGACACACGACCGTGACTTCTGGCGTCACGCAGTAATACAGAGTACCCATAAACAATATGCCCCCACACCGCAAGGTGGTCGTGGAGGTGCCACGGCAAAAAAGCACCCAGCCCACACTGTAAAGTGGACGTGTAGGCGCCACGAAAAAGCACCCAGCACTCACTGTAAATGAGGTTGGTGTTAGGAAGGGCATCCAGCTGTAGAAATCAAGCCAGATCAGTTCCTGTATGAGCAAGGCATGGTCAGCCGACCAGACACTGCACACAACAGGACAACCCGTCTAACCCATGCTAGCGTGGAAGAACGGACGTAAAACGGTGATGATGATGATGATGATGATGATAGTATTAATTATACTATCTATGGTTATGCAAATACAAAAACCTTTTGCAGTTATCTATATTTTTATAAACCCTAAATAGTGGTAGGCAGTAATATATTACTACCTTATTACCAGTAAGTTAAATAGCTCAATGTAAAAACATTTTTCGGCCACACTATATAAACATTTCTCTGCCACACTATATAAACAAGACGCACGTGCTTGCCACACATATAACCTTTGCACTATATAACCGCTTAATTTCATGTTGTATTTTAACCTGTATTTTTGATTGTATCTTTTAATATGAATGTAATCTCTAAGTGTGTACTGCCACTCTAAATGTTATAATGAATGTTGACCCACGATATTTGCATATGTATCTGTATGTCTCTTGGGTGAAAAGGAGGTCATATAAGTGTTCATTCAATAATAAATTGCTCCGAAGAATCCAAACCTCGGTTTGGAGGAAACAGTTGTAAGCATAAAAATGTTTTGAACAGTTCTTTGATTATTATAATTCATATATATATATATAAATTTATTTGGGTTTGTTGGTTCACCACTGGATAGAACAGGTCATTCTGTGTGGTCAGTCACGATGTAATGTTATGGAAAGCACTCCATGTAATGCAACCAACCGTCTTCGTTTGTGTAGTTGGTGGTGCGAGTACGGAGTTGATTATTACAAAATAACTGTTTCTACTTTAGGCACAAGGCCAGCAATTACCCAGTACATTACTGGTACTTTATTTTATCGACCCCGTAAGGATGAAAGGCAAAGTCAACCTCGGCGGGATTTGAACTCAGATCGTAAAGGGACGTAACTACGCTGGAAAGCATGGCGTCCGACCCTCTACCGATACTGCCAATCCACCGCCATTTACTACAAATGTAGTAATAATAATAATTGTTTCTACTTTTGGCACAAGGCCAGCAATTACCCCAGTACATTACTGGTACTTTATTTTATCGACCCCATAAGGATGAAAGGCAAAGTCAACCTCGGCGGGATTTGAACTCAGATCGTAAAGGGACGTAACTATGCTGGAAAGCTTGGCGTCCGACCCTCTACCGATACTGCCAATCCACCGCCCTTATTATTACAAAATAACAAGAGGCATATATATATATGAAAAGAGTCAGGACCCCGATGGCGGAGCTCTGGCCATTTCGACATCTATATCCAACAGTTTGGATCTAGCTGTCAAATTGGCCGGAGTTCAGCTGCCGGGGTCCTGACATTTTTCGTATTACCCACTCTACTACCCTAAGTATTGAGTACTCTGGTGTGTTATGGTCCACCTGGTTCCTTACCACATCCTCTTTGCTATATATATATATATATATATATGTAGAAGTTATATTTAATTTGTTGGGATACAACAAGCAAATATTTTTATAACTGATATAAAGCACTCAACAAATTTTTGGAGTAAAAATACAATATATTAACAAATGGAAACTATATTTATAAAACCATATTTATTTCATTATACATATTTCAAGGACACCAAAGCAAATTATGGTGCGCTTTCATCAGATAAAATATAATATAGATCAGTTTTATAATGGTCGCATTCTTTAACGGTATGTCAATATTTGTTTATAAAAATGATCTATATATTTTATCTGATGAAAGCGCACCATAATATGCTTTGGTGTCCTTGAAATATGTATAATGAAATTAATATGGTTTTATAAATATAGTTTCCATTTGTTAATATATTGTATATATATATATATAATTAGTTTTTGCTTATATAGAGAATGGGACAAACAACTACCAAAGAAAGAACGAAATGTTGAATAACGAGTAAATTATTTAATTTAACAAAACGTTCAAATGTCTCGATTGTGTCTTTGCTAATATCTTATAGAAAGTCGTCAAACATTGGAAGAAAACAATTAATCATTCTTATATAAGGTAATTGTGAGGTTGTGAGTTCGATTCCTGGACCTGATGATGTGTTATTATTTCACGTCGGCAATGGTGGATTGGCAGTATTGGTAGAGGGTCGGATGCCATGCTTTGTAGCATAGAGCTACGTCCCTTTACGCTCTGAGTTCAAATCCTGTCGAGGTTAACTTTGCCTTTCATCCTTACACGGTTGATAAAATAAAGTACCAGTAATACACTGGGATAATTACTGGCCTTGTGCCAAAAGTAGAAACAGTTATTTCACGCTGCTCTTTCTACCACTAGTTGTGACCAATAGATATTATCAGCAACTGTTTCCTTGGTCCAATTTGACGAGTTCCACCACACTTGAATGAGATCAGGGATCTTGTTGGTCGATTCAATATATGCTTTTCAGTATCAATAAGAAGTATTGAAAAGTGTGAATATATATGGCGTTATTTAGGTCGATAAAATAAAGTACCAGTAATACACTGGGTTTGCTGGCCTTGTGCCTAACGTAGAAACAGTTATTTAGGTGACAAAGAATAATTAAAACGTAGAATCTTCTTGATTCAACTTCAGAAATTTGTCTTTTAGAAAATGTTGTTGGCTTATTTATTTCCTTGCACTGTTGAATTCTTTCTTCTTCACCCACTTATTCTTGAAAGGGTCTTGGGGGCAGAGTCCCCAAACACTCCTTCCATCATGTCCTGTCAGAAGCAACTGTCTTCAACTGATCCGGCTGGATCGCCAAGCATGACCAGCCAAACTCAACTTTGAAAATTTGTCTTTTAGAAAATGTGTTGTTGGTTTACTTCCCTGCACTGTTGAAATCCTTCAGTTTGTAAATAATGGGATTATGTTATCATTTCTGCCATATCCGGCCAGAATTCTCTCACATCTTTCTGTCCAAACCAGCTGCTCATACTTATGTTAAAGTATTGTTCTCAAAATAAATAATATCAAAATCTCATAGATTCGATATTATGTGAGATAATTATATAAGGTAAAGCCTTTACCACAAAAATACAATAGTAAATATAGAGTATACAATAGTAAATATAGGGTTAAAGTTTTAAATTCCTCTTAAAATATTTTTACAAAATATAAAATGAAATCAAACATTTGAATTAATTTAGAAAAAAACAGAAACATAAAATAATTTATATCAAAGAAAGGGAAAATAGTCAGAATTACGAGGGCCGGATAAAAAATTCATACGCTGACCAAGATACTCTCATGGAATGACCAAATGAGGTTTATTTTTCAACATAGTTCCTTGAAAGAAACAATGCAGTTATTAAACGAGGGCCGGATGAAATGTTCATAGGCTGACCAAGAAACTCTCATGGTATGAGCAAATGAGGTTTATTTTTCAACACAGTTCCTGGAAAGAAACAATGCAGTTATTAATGAGAAGAGTTGAAATTAATGCATGTAAGATTTCACAGCTCTAGCAGCATCATTCCTTCATTAGCCAGCTTATGAACTTTTCAGCCTAACATTGTAGATAGTGTGAGGAATTATGTGAGGAATTATTTAAGTCTCAACAAAAAATTAATACGCAGAACTTTGACAATTAAGCTTCAAAACATTTTTTTTCAAGGATCATGTTTTAGAATTATTAATTTGCTATAATTAAATGAGTCACTTAATTAATTAAACTAATCCTAGGGCATCCAGCTGTAGAAATCAAGCCAGAATGAGTTCCCGTCCCACCCTTGCAAGCAGGGAAAAGCAGACGTAAAATGAAATGAAATGAATCCATTTCTAAAAAAACGCTAACACAACTAAAACATCATGAATCTATTTTTTGAAAATAAAATAAAAAAACCTATAATCATAGAAATAGTTGCAGAAGTGTTGCCAGACAATATTAACAAATGAGATTATAATCCCACGTAGGAACCTCCATATGGTTGCTCAGTCTGTTAAAAATAGCAACCAAACTTCCCTCAAATCATATTCTATTGTTCCATTGTACCAAATATGGTAAAGATATTCTAATGAGTCACAACTGACCACCAAATATGGTAAAGATACTCTGAGCCACCAAAGGTGTTGGGTTGATACCAAATATGGTAAAGATATTCTGAGCCACCAAAGGTGTTGGGTTGATACCAAATATGGTAAAGATATTCTAATGAGTCACAACTGACCACCAAATATGGTAAAGATATTCTGAGTCACAACTGACCATCAGTGATGCTGCATTGATGCCAAATATGGTAAAGATATTCTAATGAGTCACAACTGACCACCAGAGGTGTTAGGTTGATACCAAATATGGTAAAGATATTCTAAAGAGTCACAACTGACCACCAAATATGGTAAAGATATTCTGAGTCACAACTGACCATCAGTGATGCTGCATTGATGCCAAATATGGTAAAGATATTCTAATGAGTTGCAACTGACCACCAGAAGTGTTGGGTTGATACCAAATATGGTAAAGATATTCTAATGAGTCACAACTGACCACCAGAGGTGTTAGGTTGATACCAAATATGGTAAAGATATTCTAATGAGTCACAACTGACCACCAGAGGTGTTAGGTTGATACCAAATATGGTAAAGATATTCTAATGAGTCGCAACTGACCACCAGAAGTGTTGGGTTGATACCAAATATGGCAAAGATATTCTAATGAGTCGCAACTGACCACCAGAGGTGTTGGGTTGATACCAAATATGGTAAAGTCACAACTGACCACCAAATATGGTAAAGATATTTAAATGAGTCACAACTGACCACCAGAGGTGTTGGGTTGATACCAAATATGGTAAAGATATTTAAATGAGTCACATGACTACATGCTGGTTATTCTTCAATTGCATCCAGAAAATTGTTCTCAGCGTCGCATGCAATAATCTCATTAAAAAACCTAATATAATTGTTTATAGCTGACAGCTGCACATTAGTGGGTATACCGTGTATATGCTATCATAACACAGCATAATATTGAAATCAAAGAGGAGTATTTGTATAACCTTTTGAACTCCTCCACCAAAAATAGATATTGTGATATTTCCAACACCATGCTGGGTTCTGAACAAACTTAGTCTCAACAAAAACGTAATCTTTGACAAAATGAAAAGCTATTTTTTAATTATATAAAGCAAATACTTATTATTTAACCCTTTAAGCATTTACATTACTCTATATTTACTATTGTATTTTCACAGCAAACACTATCTCACATAATATCGAATCTACAAGATTTTTATATTATTTATTTTGAGAACAATACCTTAATATAAGTATGAGCAGCTGGTTACAACAGAAAGAGGTGAGAGAATTCTGGCCGGATATGGCCAGTTTAAATGCTAAAGAGTTAAAGAGAATTCTGGCCAGTTTAAATGCTAAAGGGATAAATGACTAATGAGGTGTAGTATTTTGGATAAAAAAGATAATACAGGTGTAAAGAATATGGATTAACAAATATATTTATTGAGAAAAATATAGAAAGGAGGGAAACAGAAGAGACTAAGGATTGTTGTCCACCATACAGACAATGAAGGACACTGAGGCATAGATTTAATCGACTTTCCCTCTCCACATAAATTGTTGGCCTTGTGGCTAAATTAGAAATCCTTAATTTTACTAGCAGAAAACCACCCTCGGGGTGGTTTTCTTCTAGCATGTGTAGTGTGTATACGCAAATATATATGCATTTAGATATAATACATCAAAATAAAATCGTAATTGACAATATCCACAGAAATTGAAGAGAGGCTGTGTTACACTCTCTTCTGTAATCAGTAAAGTAATCCATGATACATTTAAAAAAGACGATATTATATATAAACTGCATTACGGTGTATTGACATTTGAAAATTTTAAAAGAAGTGAATCTTAAAATAAACAATCATTATATATAAGAATATTTATGTTTAATCAACAGCTATGAAATTTAATAGATAAATTATGTAATATTCATTCATTATTTATTCAAAGTAATCCGACTTATTTTACAAACGGGATAAAAAATATATTCGGGACGCAGTCCCGCACTCCTCCCTTTATTATATTATGATTTAAATTAATATCTTTCAGATCATTTAATGTTGTTTTTTTTTTTATTCCGGTTTAATTTGTTTTTGTCATTAGACTGTGGCCATGTTGGAGCTCTACTATCAAGGAACTTAATCAATTTTATCGACCCCCAGTACTTATCTTTTCATGTCTGGTATATATTTTATTGATCACCTTTTGTCGAACTGCTAAGTTTCAGACATGGAGATACACATACATATATATATACAAATACAACTGGCACCAGCACAGTTTCTGTCAACCAAATTTCCCTCACAAGACACTGGACAACCCAAAGTTATAGAAAACACTTGCCCAAGGTGCTATGCAGTAAGACTGAGCCTAAAACCATGTAGTTTTGAAGCATATTCCCTAACCACAGAGCCATACCTGAGCCTATTGTACAGTCATGTTCTGTTTGCAAAAGTTTAATAATTTGAATTGATAAATAAAGTACTCAACCCACCCTGTAAGGTGATCATGTTGGTGACACGATAAAAAAAGTACCTGGTCCACCCTTAAGGTGGTCATGCTGGTAACACAATGAAAACGTCATCAGTCCACCCTGTAAGGTGGTCGTGCTGGTGCCATGATAAAAAGCACCCAGTTCATTCTGTAAGGTGGTTGTGTTGGTGCCATGATAAAAAGCACCCAGTCCACCTTGTACGGTAGTTGTGTTGGTGCCATGATAAAAAACATCCAGTCCACCTTGTAAGCTGGTCGTGTTGCTGCGATGATAAAAAGCACCCAGTTCTGTATGAACAACACATAATTACCTGACCTGATTTGTCTCACAACACCAGGGCAAACCAATGCTAGCATGGAAAATGGATATTAAACGATAATGGTGATGATGATGATGAAATAAACAACACAAACAATATCTAGAAATGATGTTTTACACTGTATTTTGTTTGAAATGTACAAGCTTGGACAACAA
>OZ024752.1:33788581-33793581 GCA_964016885.1 Eledone cirrhosa
GATGCCAAACTATAAAACTGTCCCTGATTTTTCAATACTAAGTTGTTCATATTTATCTAAAAAAAACTTTTATCATAACTTTATGTAAGAACCTTTGTTAAGTTATGTTCCAAAACACTAGCTTAATCACGAGTAAGTTATTTATATGACTAAACCCCTTCAAATTCTTTGAAAATCATAGGTAGTATCTTTCATTAAAAATATGGTAATGAAAGGGTTAAAGATATAGATAGTGTCTTTCATTAAAAATATGGTAATGAAAGGGTTAAAGAAATTGATAGTGTCTTTCATTAAAAATATGGTAAGGGAAGGATTAAAAAAATTAATAGTGTCTTTCATTAAAAATATGGTAAGGGAAGGGTTAATAGAATTGTAGATGATTTAAAAAAAATATTTAACTCTGTTGTACTGAGAATTTCTCTCTTCCAAATAGAGCAATTGTGATTGGAACCATTTATTTCCTGCTTCTAAAGAGAAAGCTGTGAAAATGGAAAGAGTCAACTCAAATTAATCTCAAACTAAACAAAGAATGTCAGGAAGAATTTGTCATCTGCAAACACTGAAAGCTTACAAAATGGTAGAAACAAGAAAGTGAAGCAAGCATTCCATTTCCAATATACTAAACATCTCCAAGTCACACACAAGAATTCAACAGTTATCAGAAGATAGTATAGTGGGGGGTTATATGTCATATGTAAATCAATCAATGAAAAATAGATAAATAAATAAAATAAATAAAACCTTTATTGTAGGGAGCAAGAATTCTTTCTATACTTTTGACTGTTTCTCAGAAAATGTGAATGAAAAAAAAAAAAAGAATGAAATACTTGTAACTTTCTTTGACCAGCAATGAAAATATCAGAACATTCAGTTTAAATTATTACACAATCATACTATAAACTGTTAAGGAATATTATGGAGGTTTAGAAAATAATGAAATAATGGTTTCTGAGGGGAGAGGACAGTTGATTATATCCGGTGCTTTATTTTATTGACCCTGTAAAGATGAAAGGTGAAGCTAACCTCAGCAAGATTTGAAATAATAATTGTTTCTACTTTTGGCACAAGGCCAGCAATTACCCAGTGTATTACTGGTACTTTATTTTATCGACCCCGTAAGGATGAAAGGCAAAGTTAACCCCGGCGGGATTTGAACTCAGAATGGCAAGGGCCGTAACTCTATGCGTCAAAGCATGGCGTCCGACCCTCTACCAATCCAATAATGGTTTCTGATTTAGGCACACTGCCAATAATTCTTTGGAAGAAGGGAGGAGAAAGTTGATTATATCAACCCCAGTGTGTTACTGGTATTTTATTTTACTAACACTGTAAGGATGAGATTTGAACTGAGAACATAAAGGGACATGAGTACATGTCACAAAACATGATGTCCAGTGCTCTACTGATACTGCCAATCCACCACCCTTGAAAATAATAATAATAACAATGTTTTTGTTTTTTTTAATGTTCATAGTGCCAGATTCCATCTCTGGAAAAGGTGCTAGTAACTCTTTAAGAAAGCCTGTTAGCTATTCCCCCTCCACCTGGGTAAATAGAATTGTTTTGGCCAGAAATACAACACCACAAGGTATTACAAAAGAATGCAAAAGCCAATGTCTCCAGAGCCAGACATTTAAATATAGTTTCATACACCATATTCACAATTTAGTAATTTATAACTCCCTCAGATGACACCTAATTAGCATTAATGAAGTAAACTAGTTATTGTATTCAGAACAGAGTAATGACACTACTATTCGGCATAAACAAACAGTTGATGGTTTCCTATAGACATTGTTGCAATGGAACAGCAAGTGACTTTAAATTTTAACTTACATAAGAAACTTTTAATTCCTTAAACAAATGTTTAGGTAATAAATAAATAAATACTCCCACATCTTTGTTTGTTTTTATGAAGATAACGTAATCTTAAAAAATAACATTGTATATGTATATTATGTGGATGAGGACTTAAGCACATGTGAAACCAACTCTCAAAGATTTAGAAGCGAGAAGGAAATAACCCATGTGAATATTAATGGTTTCTGATTTAGACACAAGGCCAACAATTTTTGGGGAAGGGAAAAGTTGATTAATCGACCCCAGTGTTATTGGTATTTTATTTTATTGACCCTGTAAGGATGAGAGGCAAAGGGACGTAACTCTATGCCGCGAAGCTTGGTGCTCTACCGATTACTGCCAATCCACCACCTTCCCCATGGGAATAATAATGAAAGGAGAATTTTTCTGTGTATATATATGTCTACAAGAAAATAAATTACTGCCTATCTGGAGGTGGAAATTGTAATCTTATTTCACTGTTTTTATTTAAAATCTTAGAATTCAAATTGATAAAACTTACAAGTTTTCTTAAATTTAAACCAGGAGAGGAAACCAAAACAAAATAAAAACAAAAAAATATTTGGAATTCAAATCTCAACCAATAATATCATAAATTGTATTAGATTTCAAATTTTTTAAAATTCATATTTTAATTGAATTTCCAATTAAGTTTCAATTTTAATTTACTAATATAAAGTAATAATGATTTCTACTCTCACTAATATAAAATAATAATTTAAAAAAAATATTTAATTCCAACTTTCTGAAAACATTTAAAATGTTTAGTCACCTGACCTGTCTAACTTCATCATGTGACTGACAGTCTAACCCAAGCATAGAAAATAGACATTAAACAGTGATGATGATGATGGTGGTGGCCTTAATTTGAAATTAAAATCTGAGAAGAAAAAAAAATTAAAATTTATGGAGAAGAGAGAGAGAAGGAGGAAGAGGGAGGGAGGGGACTTATACACACAAATGTTCAAGTATGCACATAGTGCTAAATATGAAATACCGTATTTGCTGGCCTATTGGACGCCCCTTCGTATAAGATGACCCTTGGTTTTACAAGGACACTTTGAAAAATAAAATCATTAGTACATTTCTTCATAAATTTATTAAAAGTTATTTCATTGTTTTTTCAGAAACTCTTATATAAGTTTGACATGGTTTTGCTGATATAAATTATATTGTACGACTGTATTATTAATACTAATAGTAATGGGTTCTTATATAGGCACAAGGCCAGCAATTTTGGGGGAGGGGAAAGTCGATTAAATCGACCCCAGTGCGACTGGTACTTTATTTTATCGCCCCCGTAAGGATGAAAGGCAAAGTTAACCTCGGCGGGATTTGAACTCAGACCGTAAAGGGACGTAACTCTATGCTGCAAAGCATGGCGTCCGACGCTCTACCGACACTGCCAATCCATCGCCTTATTATTAATACTAATAGTAATACAAAGTAAATTTTTTTAAACCATGATTGTTCTCACCCTCCTTTGGCTTTCCATAGATAATACGGGGGTATTGGACACAGGGAAGATTATTTATAGGCTTTTTTTTTTAAAAAGTACATCCAATAGGCTGGCAAATATGGAATTTAAGGAAATAGAAGGTAAAGAGCACAAGTGATTAGCACTTGTAACTCTTCCAAGAGGATGTTACTCTTCAGTTTACTGGTGAAACTAAATGATATATATAAAACAATCCAATAAATAAATTAATAAAAAAAAATTACTAAAGTTGAGCTCTAGTTGGATTAGAAGAAATGCATTTATGTGCAAAGGTAGGTTTTCTTGTGTCTCAAAATATTTGTAATAATATTTAAATATATATACACACACACACATATATATACATAATATATATATATATATATATAAACATTTATATACAAACACACACACACACACATATACATAATATATATATATACATATAAACATATTTATAAACACACACACACATATATATATATATATATATATATACAACAAAGGAAGTGTGGTAAATAACTAGGTGGACCATAACGCACTAAAGTACTCGATCTGGCTAGTAGAGTGGGTAATAGGGAAAGAGTCGGGACCCCGATGGCTGAGCTCTGGCCATGTCGAAACAGCCAGAGCTCAGCCGTCGGGGTCCCAACTTTTTTGCTATATATATATATATATATATATATATAATAGAACACTGGTGGGTTATATCCATAATAGTAGAGCACTCAGTCCATGGGACGAGTTTGGTAGAAATAGTTCCACAACAGCCAATTATTCACCATACCGAGAACTTCATTGAGACTGAGCCGAGGATCAGAATAAGGTGAAACATTTGTTCTTGGTATGGTGAACTAACTGTTGAGGAACTACTTCTATATATATAAACGTTTGGAGTTGTAAGGCCAAGACAATGCAGGTATGGATATAGAATGCAAATGCAAAAGATATTGTTGATAATTAGTCTTTTACCTTAACTTTATTTAAATATCCTTAATTTTCGAGATCATATCTCTTCTTCGGAGGGAAGTAAAGGGGTTAATCCAGTGTTCTAATTAGCTTGCCAAGTCATGCTGACAGGAAAAAATATATATATATATATATATATAAAAAAGGATCGATCGACTTTCATCAAATCGGACCGAGGAAACAATGTTTCTATTGGTCGCAACTCCAGGTAGAAGGAGCAACGTGAAATAAAGTGTCTTGCTCAAGGACATAACACATCGCCCGGTCCAGGAATCGAACTCACAACCTCAAGAATGTGAATCCAATTCTCTAACCACTCAGCCACACGCCTTCACCAATATATATATATCCAGTTCTGCGTTTACAGATTGACTTTGTTAGTTTCAGAAGATCCCGTTAAGGGTGAAAGCAGCGATTCTTTGCTTAAACTTTAATCTGTTATTTTAATAAATATATATATATATATATATATATATATACTGTTTCCATTCTTGCTTTATATATATATATATATATTATTCAAAAATGTTAATAAATGAAAAATATTCTCATAATCAAAATATATATTTTATTATACATATTTCAAAGGTGTTTAAGTACGTTTTCATCAGATAAAATATAAGATTTGATATGCGACATACCGCTACGGTTTTGATTATTCAATTACAGTATTGAATAATCAAAACCGTAGCGG